>CM066735.1:17252500-17592500 GCA_033961575.1 Aselliscus stoliczkanus
CAGCAGCTACATATCTGTCAACAATGACTTTTGATGTAAATGGATTGATTGTTCCAATCAAAAGTCATAGGGTGGCTGAATGGATAAGTAAAGAAGAACCTCACATATGCTGCCTACAAGAGACTCACTTCAGACTAAAAGACACAGACAGGCTGAAACTAGAGGGATAGAAAAAGTATTTCATGAAAATAGAAATGAAAGAAACAACAAAAATCTGGGGTAGCAATAGTTATACCAGAGAATATAGACTTTAAAATAAAAGTTATAACAAGAGTCAAAGTAAGACTCAGTAATACTGCTTCAGGGTATTTATCTGAAGAAACCCAAAATGCTACTTTAAAGGGGCATATGCATCCATATTTTCACTGCAGCATTGATTACAATGGCCAAGATGTGGAGGCAGCCTGGGTGTCTGTCGATGGAAGAATGGATAAAGAGGAGGTGGTACATATATACAATGGAATATTGCTTGGCCAGGGAAGGAAATGGGTTCTTGTCATCTGCAGCAGCATGGATGGACCTGGAGGGAATTATGCTGAGTGGAGTGTCAGCAGAGAAATACAAATGCAATGAGGTTTTGCTTATATGTGGACTCTAAAGAACAACAACAAAAAACAAAACAGAAACAAACTCATAGATACAGAGAACATTTTGATTGTTGCCAGATAGGATGGGGCAGAGGCAGGGTGAAAAAAGGTAAAGGGATTAAGAAGTACAGGTTTGTTGTTACACAGTAGTCATGGGGATGTAGGGTATTCCATAAGGAACAAAGTCGATAATATTGTAATAACTTTGTATGGTGTCAGATGGGTACTAAATTTGTTGGGGTGATAGACGGGAGGTGAAGAGAGTAAGAAGTATAAACTGATAGTTACAAAATAGTCATGGGGATGTAAAGTAAAACATCGGAAATATTGTCAATGATATGGTAATAACTATGTATAGTGTCAGGTGGGTACTAGACTGGTCAGAGGAATGATCACTTCTTAAATTATATACATGTCTAACCACTATGCTGTACACCTGAAATTAATATAAAATAATATCGAATGTCAACTTTAATTGAAATTTAAAAAGGAGGGAAAAGGTGAAGGGGAATAAGAGGTCCAAATTTCCAGGTATAAAACAAGTAAGTCATGGGGATGTAATGTACAGCATAGGACATATAGTCAGTAATATTGTGATAGCATGGTACAGTGTCAGATGGTTGTTGGACTTATCATGGTGATCACTTCTTTAGGTATATAAATGTGGAATAACTGTGGTGTACACCTTAGACTAATATAATGTTGTATGTTACCTATATTTTAATAAAAATCTTAAAAAAATAAAATAAGTTGAAAAAATAGACAAATACAGAGTTAGGCAAAGAGGCATTGTTATATAGATAGATGATAGGTAGATAGGTAGATGACAGATAGATGATAGATAGATAGATAGATAGATAGATAGATAGATAGATAGATAGATAGAATATCGATGACTCCTAGCCATATTTATGCATTCTGCCTCCCAACTCCATTTAACAGAAGCAAGTCTGCTCTCTGAGCAATTATACATGCAGGCACAAACCACTGCAGTGGATGCTGGAAGGACATCATGTCCCACCTGAATGCAGATGAGATCTGGAGTCCAAAGGAGCCCCAGTTGCCTGCATCCACAGAGGACAGACAGGCACTGTTGCACCCTCAGGTGCAGCGCTATTGGCCAAAGATCTGAGGATGCTGAGCTTCTCAGAGGCAAAGGATGCCAGAGGCCAGGATCTCATTAAACAGTTCCTACCCACAGAGCCTTAAAAAGCAGGACTCAGTGGCCTCCAGCCCCAGAGGATGCTGTGATCCCATGTGTTTATTGACAGAAGCCAGATATCTGTGCTGATACCTACCCTGGCTTCCTCAGATCTCCCAGCCAGCCTCCACCAGCCTGAAGGGAAATGGCTCAGTTTCCAGGCTCTGAGAACCTACATGGTGTGATAAAAACCTTAGGTTTTCTCAAAGCTGGCTGGTGGTGTGGCCCTCTCCCTCTCACCTCCTGGAGCTGTGAAGATAATGACGGAGAGGAAAATGAGAAAGGCAGGAAGGGAAAAGTTCTCACACCAGCTGAAGAATTTGTCCAGTGGCTAGCAAAGAAAAGGGAATACTTTAGAAGAAGGAGGATTTATTCAGGGACACCTGTCAGAGACTGTCATTCCTCCCGCTGAACTAGAGTCTGAAGCTTACTGTGACGTAAATCAGCGCCTCCTGGACTTAATAACTCTTCTTTATGGGTTTCTTCCCACCCATAAATAAGCCTCATTCCATATGTATAACCTACTTGATTTGTAGCCCTGTTCATTGGGAGATAGGTGCCAGCCCCATCGCACATCGGGGGTTTTTCTATGGTCACATCCTCCAAGGAGAGACCTCCTTTCCCTAGGGTAAAGTCAACCTCAAAGAAAGTTTCTTTCTACAATACCCTCACTGGGTGCAGGGGGTCAGTTTGTCTGTCAAAGTTGGAGAAGGCCATGGAGAGGGGGTATTTCCTTCCAAAGAGCCGAGCGTGACCTTCAGGATTGGTCCATGTGCTGCAGAGCTGGAGGCACAGATGCTAAGTGATTTGTGCCTCTCCTTGCTGAGGGATGTCTGGTTTGGGCAACATGTGCCCAGCCAGCTCTGCTGGCAGACTCATGGGGGTGCAGATTCCAAAGAGATGGGCCAGTTAACACATTTTTTGCGGGAAATGAGTAAACTCGTCATATAGATTTTTATGCCCGATTACAAAGTGTTAACTGCAGAGCAAGCCCAGGGGTGCTTTGGAACTTGGCTACAGGTGCGAGGAGTCAGGCTGGACCATCACTTACCCTCCAGCCCCCACAGAGCAGTGGCCTCAAAACTTTGGCTTGAAACGTCCCATCTTGGTTAGATTTTTTGGACACCAGCTCCCATACTCCTCTAATGTGGCAAGATCACAAAATCTACTTTTTAAACTACACATTATGATATTCTCAGGGTTTTGTACATTCTCCGGAAGGGCCCCATAAATATTCCAATTCTAATTTAAAAATGCAGTTGGGAAGAATGTTAGCGACCCTTCCTTCCAATATTTCACCCAAGAAAATACTCCACAGCAGCCCTGGCAGATGGGCACTGGGGCCTTCCTTGTCTGCCTAGCACGAAAATTACAAAGAGATTTGTCTGTTAATTCTACTGCAATTCTCAAACTTTAAGATAAATTACAATGAACTTTGTTTAAACAATATGTGGGGATTTTATTGTCATTGAGATTAGTGAACTGGGAAGCCCCTGGGAATTCAGACTTTTTGGACAAAATATATCCATACAGCATTTAACGAGATGGATTATGTGCCTTGAATTGTGCTAAGAACTGTAATTACAAAAAGTTAACGTGAGACATGTAAGACAAATCCTGTAATCATCTAAGATCAGAGCAACTGAAAGTCAAAAATCTGTGTTCACCAAAAGAATGGAAAATAAGTGCTGGCAAGGATGTGAAGAAATTGAAACCCTCATATGTTGTTGGTAGGAATGTCAAAAGGCACCCACCCACTGGGGAAAAGGTTGGAGGTTCTGCAAGAAGTTAAATGTAAAATATTATGATTCAACAATCCACACCTAAGATATAGCCAAAGAATTAAATATAGGGGCTTAAATACATCTATATATGATGTATAAATAGCAGCACTACCCATAATAGCTAAAAGGTGGAAAGAGGCCAAATTTTATCAACAGACGAATGGATAAACTGTGTGATATACATACAGCGAAATGATTTTCAGCCCTAAAAAGGAATGGAGTATTGATACATGCTGCGGTGTAGATGAACGCCTTAAATATTATGCTAAGTGAAATAGTGAAAGAAGCCAGGCACCAAAAGGTTATGTATTGTATGACTTCTTTTATGTGAAATATCTAGGATAGATAAATCCATAGAAACAGAAAGCAGATCGCCGGTTGCCAGGGGCTGGGGTGAGGGGAGAATGAGGCATGACTGCTTGATGGAGACGGAGCATCATTTGGGGGTGATGAAAATGTTTTAGAGGTAGCTAGAGGTGGTGGTCGCAGCCTAGTGGATGTACTAAATGCCACTCAATTGTTCACTCTAAAATGCTTAATTGTATGTGTGGTGAACTTCACCTCAATAAAAACATTTTTTAAAAAAGATCTGTGTTTATGTCTCATCTCTAAGACTAATATTTCATGTGTCTGAGCAGTTTGCTTCATGTCTCTGGGCCTACGTCTTCCCACCCACTTGTGGCCCAGGTAAAGCTGATGTGCCTGTAGCCACTGAGCACGTGTCATATCTAGAACCACAGGACTGATATCCCAAAATAACTGAAAAATACTTAAGCATTTTGGGGTTAAAGTGATCACTAGAAACTGCATCTAAGAATTTCTCTCTCCTACTACCCAAGAAAATTTTTTTTTTTTGAGGGCAATGTCACTGGCCCTCACATGTGGGACCCTCACATCTGGGGCCGCTGGCTTCCCAAGCCAGCGCTTAATCACTGTGCCACTCAGCCGGCCCAATAAAATAATTTTTTAAAAGAAAATCATTCTCTTTCTCTCACCCCTCACAAAAAAATATTACTAGCAGACCCCAAACGAGAGAAAAACTCATAACTAGCCTGCCACCCTTTTTGGTAAATAAAGTTTTATTGGAACACCCCACACCCATCCGTTGATGTGTTCCCTGAGGCTGCTTTCATGCTACAATGGCAGAGTGGAATAGGAATAGTTACAACTATGGCTCCAAAGCCTAAAATTCTACTATCTGGCCTTTTACATGGAAAGTGTGCCAACCCCTGTTATAGGATAACATAAGAAGAAATTGTCAGCAGAACAGAAACTTGTGGCTAAGATAATAAAACAACAAAATGACATAGAAAGTGAGATTGAAGCCCTAAGGAAAAGAAACAAACTAGAGGGCAAAATATCCTTTGTAACCAATAAATGCCTTTGAAAAACAAGGAACATAAGAGGCACCCTGGAAACCAAATTACTGCAAAGGCAAGTAGCCTACCTATATAATAAAATCATGCATATCAAAATTTACCATGCTTTATTAAACAACATAGTATAAAGGTCTGACTCAACAAAAAACATGAGAGTGGTGATAAAAAATATATATATGTGGAAGTAAAAAAAAAAGGAAATAGAAGCAGCCTAAACATTGTGATATAAAGGACCAAAAAAAAATGAAATCAAATTTTAAAAAGAGAACTAGATTAAATGGGCACTTAAAAATCATAACTCTCACCTCTTAATGTTTTAAATCTTTTTTAAACTTAAAGGGATTCTTTTAAGAAAAGCTGTCCCTTGTGGTGACAACACAATCATTTGAAGTTCAGAGATTTTTACAATGAAACATCAGGTTCTTTTTCTTCTTTTAAGTGCAAGTAAAATTAAATTAAATTTATTTAAAAATAGAATCTGTTGTGTAACCATGTTTCCCTAAAAGTACACCTCACCTTTCCCCCTTCTATCTGTATAGTTGCAGAAAAAGATTGTCCAGAATGATGCTCACCTAGAATAATGAGGATTATTTCTGGGCGGTATGATTTAGGGGAGATTTTCACTGTCATCTTTGTATTTTTCCATATTGGTTTAAAAACTTATATCAGTCATTTATTATTTTTTTATATATATAAAGGAGTAATTTCTCTTTAGAAAAGGAAGACAAAGCAAACAGCTAAAAAGGGTTATCTTTAGGGGATGGCATATGGATGATTGTCACCTCCTTCCTTGTAACTTTGTATATTTTTAAACGTCCCTAATTTGTAGGAAATACTTTAAGTACTATTTTTATTGATTTGCTGTTTGCAATCGCCCACAGTACCTATTGTAAGCAAGGCACATAATCCATGTTCATTAAAAATTTTATTGATATATTTTTGCTAAAATTTCCCAAGGCATGTTTACTGTTCTCAATGACAATAAGACTTTAAAATATGCTTGACATGAAGTTACTTGTAATTTATTTTATATTTTGTTAATTGAAGTTGAAACACAACTGAATCCCTTTGTAATAACAACAAAAGAGAAAAACAGTTTAAATAGTTCAAGATGCCCCCCCAAGGCTTTGCCTTTCCTGACAAACTAAAATATCCAAATCATTTCTACCCTTCCTTTACCCCTGTCCTGCTCACTAGGGGCAGTAGCTACCTGCCAAATGTGCTCCCCCCAAACCCTCAAATGTGCTCCCCTCAAAACCTCTAGCAAAATTAACCCAGGGTGTTCTGGTTTCTCTCATTCTTCAACTTTCCTAGAGCTATTTATTTCTTCTCTCTCTTGAGGAGCACTTAACTTTTCCCAATCAAAACGTTCTAGGATCTGACATTCTTCTTTCTACCAATTACCTAGATCAACACAACAGAAGGGAAGGCCTGCTGGTATAGGGGGAAGGAGAGAACTGCAGACACTCAGAAACAAGGACAAACTCACAGATACAGACAACAGAATGGTCGCTACAAGAGGGAAAGGGGGGTGAGGGAAGAATGAAGAGGGTAAAGGCGAACAAATATATGGTGACAGGGGGAGACTAGACTTTGTGTGGTGAGCACGCAATGGAGTGTGCAGATGTTGTATTATAAAGTTTCATACCTGAAACTTATATCATGTTATTAACCAATATTACCCCAATAAATTTAAATTTTTTTTAAAAAGATCACCAAGAGCTCTTCTAGCTCTAAATTTTATTTAGGAGTATGCTCTTCCCCAAGAAGATGGCAATTTATTTAAATCATTAAGAAACAGTATAAGAGATATGTAATTAACTTCTCAATTATGTATGTTATTCATTCAGTGAAGAAGGATGATTGATTGAGTGGGCTGGAATAATTGGGTGAGGTGGACTGGAGAAGTTGGGGCTTGTGCTGGACCCCAAAAGAACATAAGACTTACTTAAAAGACAGGGAAAAGGAGGAAGGACATTCCCAGGAGAGAAAAGTCATTAGCAAAGTGCAGAAAGAAACATGGGCATACCAGGCATTGGATCCAGGGGTGGGAACCACGTGGTCACAGGGTCCACAGAAAAGGTGCTGAATTGGGTAGAGTGAGAAAAGAACCAAGAGATCTAGGGTATATAATCCTATGTGGTACCATGATATTAATAAGTATTCACAAATATGTACTGATCGATATATCCGCATTCATCCACAGGCAATTTTCTGTAGAGGGTCATCTTTTTTCATCTATCTTGCCTTAGGGTCTCTTCTAATCTCATGGCTGTTTGTTGTATCAACCCATCCTTCTTCTCTTTTACTCCACCAAGAGAAGGATAGAGTGGAGTAGGCAACATGGGCATGGCTGATTAGAGTAAGGAGATACTGGAGAGCAGAAGGAAAAAGCCAAAGAGGAAAAGGAGAAGAAAGAAGAGGGAAGAAGTCTGCTCTTGTCTTTCTCAACCTTTCCCCAAAGCTTGGAGCTTCCAGTTGTCCACAGAAGGCTCCAGCATCACTAAACAGTGCATGTGGAGATGCAGCCATCCTGGGCTCCAGGCTTGCCTAACCAGCTTCCTGCTTTGGTAACTTCCCTTAAATGTCTTATAGGATTAAATGTCAAGCTCAACATGGTCAAAATGGAGCCCATTTCTTCCTCATCACCTGCTCCTGCCCTTGTGTACATTGTCTCACGACCATCCTTCTAGCTATCCAAGTTGTTTCCCCCACTCCTCAGTCCCACATCCAAGTGACTACACGGTTAATTATGGTAATTTCACCCATAGAGCATATCTGGATTCCATCCCATCTTTCCATCACAATGTCATTGCCTATTTTGGTCCCTTTCTACCTCCATGACAGCTGTCTTTGAACTGTTCTCCCTGCATTCATCCTCATCCCTACTGCCTTTACCACTTTCTTGATGCCATGTCAAGGACTGCAAGTATTATCATGTCATGTCTGTTAAAAAATCCACAAGGATCCCCATTACCTGCAGCAGAATGCCTAGATTCCTTGGTATGCTACATCAGGTCCTCTGCATTCTGACTCTAGCCACAGTTTTGGCCTCACTTCTCACTACTTCCTCACATTTGTCCTGTTTAACAATTAACTTCTTGTTTCAACTATTTCCTTAACCTTTACTAGTGGTGTTTCTATTGCTACCATATGTGCACTATCATTCTTCTATATCTCTCTCTCTACTAAGATATTTCTTTTCCTTTCAAGCTCAGTTCAAACATCTTATCCTCCTTGAGAACATGCTGGATCCCTCAGCTAGAATGTGCCTAGAACACAGAAAACCACATGCATCTGGTGAATAAGTGAATGATTCAATCAATGAATAAAGAGATTAATAATAGATAGACGTCTTGCCTGTCTTTGAAATATTCTCTTGCATTCTAAGCCATTTTTTCTCATCCAGGCTGAGCTTCCCCAGAGACTGTCTGTTCTGATCGATCCACAAAACCTACTAAAGTATGAATGATGCACCAGTTAAATCTAGGATTTGACTAGTTTTCATTGTAGGCACTTCTGCTCAGGGTATGTACAAGCAGCTGCAGGTTGGGCTGTAGCACTGTGCTTTGAGGCTTCAGTTTGACATTCCAAGTATGAGGAAACACAAGCTAGTTCAAAGGCAGACCAAACCTGAATGCAATATTTAGAGGGCTGCTCTAAGACTGTGCTACTGGACCAAACTGCTTAATGTACATGGCAGCTCCCCTTGGCTTTCCATAGTGGGCAGGAGCTGGGAGCTGAGTTCCAACACAGATGAGCTTTGTAGATTCTTCACTTTTCTGTTCCCTTCCATCTAACCTGACCTGCAGGCATAGAGGGCTTGAGGAGCAATGACCTTAGGCCCCCTACTGGAAATTCCCACACTAGAAATCCATTCCTCCATAATATTCCATACTATGAAGCAGCACATACCCCAAGGGTGACAATTATGTCATTGCTGCCATACCCTGAAATAATCTTTACCTTGGATGGCTGAGTATACCACGGGCTCTAAGGAAATACACAGAATAAAAATGATTGAATTTGGGCACAGAGGATATGAGCAGAGCATAAAGAACTCCACCATGAGGCACTCTGGGAACAACTTAGGCAGGAGGCTGCAAGGCTCTAGGAAGTGAAAGTTGAAGGGACAGGGGAGGTGAGGAAAGGGAGGTAAGAAATCGCCACAGAGGTTGATAGAGCAGGTATAATTTTTCATTTCATAGATGGGGAAACCTAGGCTCAGTGGAGCCTGGTGACTTACTCTGGGTTAATCAGCTATCCCATTGGGGAGGTCAGGATTTCAAACCAGCCTTCTGACCTCTAGTTGAGATATCTTACTACCATACCACCTGCCTCTAAATGTGTCTTTTCAGTTGCAAAGTATATCTAGCATATATGCTATAAATCTAGCATCTAACTAGCTTTTTACAAACAATGTTTACCAAGTCTGAGGACTTGCAGGGGACTCCTGGGGACCTGGCGACATACTTCCTGGTCCCCCCCCTGGTCTCGCAATCGACAAGGTCTCAAACATGCTCAAAATGTGATTAATTTTACTAATCTTTGTGGACTTCAGGCACCCAGGTCAAAAATAAAAAAATTGTCTCCCGATATATCTATATGCCAGCAAGCACCCCGTGTTAAAATTGAACTCCAGTGTATTAAAATGGCTGCCGTGAGCACCAGCCTGCTCCTCCTGCAGCCATATTGAACTATTCAAAATGATAATCTGGTGTGTGGCAGTAACTCAGAATGAACAGGTCCATCACTCACGGAGAGGTGGCGCAGTCCCGAGGGTTCCTGTGTCTTTTGCGAGAGCCAGCATTTCTTCTCGAAGCCTTTCCTCATCCTCTGCACAATTTATTTCTCCAGAGTGCCCTTCATACTGATCAGTGCTGCTCACTTTATCCAGAGATTTAATCACCAGTTGCCAAGAGAAAGAGAAGGTTCCTTGGGGGAGATTTAAAGGGACATTTGGATTGAAGATCTGGAGTGGGGTGGTGGTGAGTGCAAGAGAAAGAAGGGGTAACATTGGAATGAGAGAGAAGACAGTGGTCGGACTCTGAGATGGCACACAGGTAGACACAGTTGAGGGAAGAAGAGTGATGTTGGACACAGATGTAGAGAGAACAGGGGGATAGGCCAATCCAGTCCCCTCCCCACTGTACCATGCAGCTGCCTGCACTTGGACTTCAGTTTGCAGAGGCCTTAATTCAAAGTCCTGTTACTCAGGAGTGGAAACTACTGAACACCACTCCCAGCAATTCAGCAATCAAAGAACTCTGGGATGGCTCTGAATAATAATCAATCAAAAATGACAAATGTTGTGGTTGAAGGGATTCAATGAGTAATATCCTTTTCTTCCAACTGAATTCAGAACCAAATGAGAGACCGTTTCAGGACTCAGACAAAGATATACCAAAAGAGTGATGTTATTGCCAATAAAAGCCAGGATGGAGACTGTATCTTAATCAGGTTAGACCAGTTGGCTGGATATCACTCTCCCTTCAGTGTTGATTATCTGCCTAGCCTCAGGTAGCTCTAGGCATCAGGCCTGGTCCTGGAAGACTCACTGAGAGGAGGAGCCGGAAGTAGGTGCTTTCCATGGGCAGGCTGGCTAGAGACAGAGGATGTAAGAGGAAAGATCCACACATGCTCTACGCCTCCTCCCAAACTCATCCATTAGAGCACACAGAGTATGGGGACAGAGACCCAAAAGGCTCCCCCAGTGGAAGGGCCTCCCCCAGGAACAGGGCAAGTAGAGAATAAGCATTTTATCCCCAACACAACATTTTTGTGTCCTTTACAGGTTATGGAGTCCATTCGGAAGAGAGGCCTTTATAACAACCCACTGCATGATCCAGATTATGATTTTCATATCTATTGGGTCGTCGGGAAAGTCGTAACGTATTTTTCTCTGTTGTTTAATGCAAAAATGCATCATGACTTTCCCGACGACCCAATACTTCATCAGTGAGGAAAATGAGGTTCAAAATCACAGGTGAATTGACCCTTGTCATCAAGTCAGTACATTGAAGAGCTGGACTCCAAATCAGACTTCTGACAACTTTTTCAAACTAGGTTTCAAAACCTGTAACAAACAGGTCAGGCAAGAGATTCTCGCAGCCAGAGTTGTTAATAACTTCACAGAAGTGAACAGGCAGACTGATTGAGTGTGTGTGGGTAGCTGAGGACCAGGGAGTACTTTTTCATTTAATAAATACTGACCTACAGTATGCTAAATGCTATGCAGTGCACTGGGGAGGGAGCTGCAAACAAGGCAGACAGACACAACCCTTGCTTTGTGGAGCTTGAGTGGAATAAGGAAGTGTCTAGGATTCACAGTCACCCTTGGTGGGCATCAGGTCACAGGGAAAGCATCTGCAGCCTGGGACTCAAGGCAATGATGCCACATCCCAAGAGGCCACTTCAGATTCAGGATCACCCCCAAATGAAATTGGCCATGAGTGTGGGGTTTGAGAAGTCAGGTCTGGCTTTGGGGTCTAATGAAATTGAATGAAGGAGTTGGACCCTGGCTGCCCATTAAAATATAGTAGCCACAAGGGCTGGCCCGAGTGACTCAGTTGGTTAAGAGCTCCCTCAAGAATGCGAGCTGAGCTCTGAGCAATGGCGGTTCGATGCCCAACCCGAGCTGAGTGGCCGCTGAGCTGCCAACAGGTAGCAGGATGGCTCAGCTTAAAAAATAAATAATAAATAAATAAATAAATAAATAAATAAATAAATAAATAAATAAAATATAGTAGCCACTAAGGCCTGACTACAAGGAGATAAAGCTCCCTGCTCTGTTATTTCATCATTTTTTGTGTGTTCAGTTTTTTTTCCCCCGCTGCCTGGTTTATTTTATTTTTCTCTGCATTCCTTAATGAAGTTTCTTTTCAAAACCCCCCAAACTTTATAGGATGAACCAAAATAAAGGAGAAGGAGTATTATCCATGCCAAAGCTAGGACTGCTAGAGAGGGACTGAGAAATGAGATGTGACAGTGATCAGAGCCAAACCTTGGAGACTCCTGGAGGACCTGTGAAGGGGGGGCAAATGGTGTGACAAAAACCCACAAAGGAGGGTCCAGGATAGCTCCCATGGTTTAATTTCCTGTTGCTTGGATTGAGCACCCACCTAAACCCAGAACACTGGAACATGGCTCCTTTTGACTGGGCAGTCCAGGTCTTCCCCTTTTTCAGGTGTGCTGAAAAGGCAACAGTGACCAATGGCTGGCAATGTCCTTCTGATGTCCAGGTGTGGAGGACCACAGAGTGGGTTCTGCTAGCATTTATAGCCTTGTGCCATTTTAAGGGGAAGCCTCATTCCTTAAGCATGTTTTTCCAAAGATACATGGTTTCCCCAGAGGGCAGAAAGAGCCTGCATTCCCACTAAGTGTGATGATGCTCGCCCTGTCTAAGTGACCTGTATAGGCATTTCCTTACAAGCCCTTTTGTGGGTCTATCCTGTGGCTAGAAGGCCGGTCAGAGAGAGCAAGGCCGGGTTTAGCCCATGCTCAATGCAGAGCAGTATTTGGATTTGATGCCTTTTGAAAAAGTAATATTCATCACTCTTCTCAAGCCTTCCCAACTTGTCAAATCTACCTTAGACTTGATAATGATCATCTGTGGCTCCTGTTATTCTGGTATGTCACATTTAAGGCTATCTGGTTGGGGGTTTTCTCCCCCACAAGATGTTTAATTTATAGACAATAAATGCATCCACTCCACAGGATTAAATTTTTTTTTTTTGCCTCAGGTTCTTGTTACTTATTTAATAAGAATTAAATATTATATGGACTTCCCGAAATAGAGTGTGTCTCTCGATGCTCAGTATAATTATCCTTCTGTCTTTGCTATCAGTTAATCAACACCTACCTATTATTTTATTTTTGGTTTCTTCAACAGTTTTATTGAGGTAACATTGACATGCAATAAACTGTACATATTGAAGCAAACCATTTGATAAGTTTGGACATATGGTACACTCATGAAACCTTCACTGTAATCAAGATAATGAACAAAAATATCACCTCCCAAATTTTCCTCATGCCACTTTTCCTCCTTCCTGCCCTCCTCATTTCACCACCACTACCCCTACTATTCCCAAGAAACCCATGATCTGTCATTACAGATTACCTTGTGTATTCCATGATTTTATATAAATGGGATTATACTCTCTTTTGGTCTGGTTCTTTTCACTCAACATAATTATTTCCAGATCCATCCATGTGAATATTTGGATCAAGAGTTCACTTCTTTTTATGAAAATCATAATCTGGATCACATGGTTGGTTGTTATAAAGATCTCACTTCCAAATGGACGGCAGTATTCCACTGTGTGAATACTCCATAGTTTAATTATCCCTTCGATGTTAGTGAATATTTAGATATAATAGTTACTAGTTTAGGGGCATTGCACACAGAACTGCTATGAACACTTCTGTATAAATCTTTGTATGGATTTATGCTTTCCTTTCTCATGGGTAAATATCTAAGACTGAAATGGCTAGATAATACAGCACATTTATGTTCAATATATATTTTTTAATTAAAGTTTATTGGGGTGACAGTTGCTAGCAAAGTTATATAGATTTCAGGTGTACAATTCTGTAATACATCATCTATATATCACATTGTGTGTTCACTACCCAGAGTCAGTTCTCTTTCCATCACCATATATTTGACCAGCTACTCAACAATTTTCCAAATTAGTTATAACCATTTTATATTACTGACAACAATTTATGAATTTCAGTTTCTGCATATCCTCTTCAATACTTGGCAAGATCAATCTTTTTAATTTAGCTATTTTAATAAGTATGTAGTGACTTCTCATTGTACTTTTAATTTGCATTTCCCTAATGATTAATATTGCTCAGCAACTTTTCAGTTGCTTTATTTGCCATCTGTATATTTCTTTCATAAGATGCACATTCAAATCTCTTGCCCATTTTTTTAAAAAGGGCTATTTGTTTTCTTACTGCTTAATTTCGAAAGTACTTTATACATGCTGAATATAAATCCCTTATCAGATATATACTGTGCAAATATTTTCTCAGTGTGTGTGGTCTGTATATTGGTGTTTTTTTTCAACAGTGTCTTTCAAAGAACAGAAGTTTTTAATTTTAATGAAGTCCAATTTATCCATTTATTATTTTATGGACCAAGCTTTTGTTGTCATACCTAAGAAGTTTTTGCCTAATTACCCAAAGAGATTTTCCCTATATTTTCTTCTAGTAATTTAACAGTTTTAAGTTTGACTTTTAGGTCTATGATCCATTTTGAGTTAATTTGCTAACATGGTAAGAGGCATAGATCAAATTTTATATTCTTGTATGCAGATGTTAAACTGTTCAGCACTATTTGTTGAAAAGACTACTGTTTTTACACAGAAGTTTCTTTGTACTTTTGTAAAAAAAATTCAATTATCCATATTTGTGTGGGTCTATTTATCAACTCTTTATTCTATCCAATTGAACTATTTATCTAACTTTACACCAAATCCACACTGTATTAGTTACTGCATTTTATAGTAAGTCTTGAAGTTAGGTAGTGTGGTTCTTCAGCTTTTTAAAAGTTGTTTTGACTATTCTAGGCACTCTACATTTCCAGGTGAATTTTAGAATTGGCTTTTTAATTTCTGCTAAAAACTTATCAGGGTATTTCTGGGATTGCAGGAAAACTACAGGTTAATTTTGGCGAGAGCTAACATCTTAACAATATTGATTTGCCAAGTTATGAATATGGTATGTCTCTCATTTATTCAGGACTTACAGAATTGATCTCAGCAATGTTTTTCAGTTTTCAGTGTATGAGAAATAATTTTTCAAGTATTTTATATCTTTGATGGTATAACAAGTGCTATTTAAAAAATTTTAATTTCTGATTTTTACGTACTAATATATAGAAATATAATTGTACATAGATACTATATCCTGCAATTTGCTAAATCACTGGTATATGTTAAAATGTCTACATAGACATTCATGTTCACATAGACACTCATGTTGTCTGCATATAAAGACTGTTCTACTTCTTCCTTTTTTATTTTCAATTATTTTCCTTGCCTTATTGCAATGGTTACCATCTCCAGTACAATGTTGAATAGAAGTGGTAAGAGTGGGCATTCCTGATCTTAGGGGGAAAATATTAAGTACAATGTTAGCTGTAGAATTTTATAGATTCCCATTACTAAGTTGAAGACATTCCCTTTTATTCTTATTTTGCTGAAAGATTTTTATAAAAAATATATGTTGGGTTTTGTCAAACAAAATATTATCATAATTGGTCAAAATGAGTGATAAAGATTAATATTTTTAAAATAGCCAGAGTAAAAGACAGATTTATGTACAGAGGAATCAAGATAAGGATAGCAGCAGATTTTTCATCAGAAACAAGGTAAGAAAGAAGAAAGTGGAGTAACATCTTTTAAGTACTGAAAGAATACAACTGCCAACTTAGCATTCTGTATCAAGGAAAAAAAGCTTTCAAAAATGAGGGCAAAATAAAGACTTCTTTAGACACACAAAATCTGAAAGAATTCAGCACCAGCAGCCTGGCACTATAAAAAATGTAAAAAGACAGTGATACTAAATAGAAATGAATATCAACACCAAAAAGTGAAGAGTACAGAAAATGGTATCTATGTGAGTAAATATACATATGTATTTAATTTTTTTTATTTAAATCACTTAAAAAGATGATTATTTAAAGCCAAAATATTAATAATGTCATGTGATGTATATAATGCATCAACAGAAATATCTGACAACAATGGAACAAAGAAGAAATGAAAATATACTATTGTAAGGATCTTATACTGTATACAAAATGGCATATCACTCGAAAATAGACTGTGATAAGTTAAAGATTTATCCTATAAACCCTAAGGCAACTATTAAAATAATACAACAAAGAGTTATAGCTAATAAGTAAACAAAGACGTTAAAATGGAATCATAAATATTAGTCAATACAAAAGAAGATATGAAAAGAAAAGATGGGGCAAATGGAGAAAACATGAAATGATGATAAAATCCAATAATATCAGGAAGTGCATGGATTGTATGCTGGCCCAGGTCAAGACCATGACTTCCCATTTTACCCCATGGTATCCTGCACAGGTCCATATATGGACCTGCTGAATATATCGCTGTCTCATTTGGACTTCACAACAACAAAATCATCATCCCCATTTTACTGGAGACTGAGGCATGAAATTAAGTTACTCACCAAGCTCAGGCAGAAAGCGGAAGCTGTTTATGACTATCACTCCTGGTCTAGATTCCAAGTCTGAACTGTTTCTATGTATTAACAATTCCTTGTTGAGAGCAGGAGGAGGGTCTGGGAGAAATAGGATAGTGGAGAAAGAAGTACCATGGCTGCAGAGATAGCAGACCCAAGGTGAGAAGCTGTCTCTTTAAACTTCCTTCATTTGGCTTTCCTGCTCCTTCACCTATAGCCACCCCTCTGTGGACGGGAGGCTACCTACATCTGCCTGTGCAGGCTCTCTATATAAGGGACCTGGTCAGCTGAAACCCTCCCACATCCACATGCCATGCTGTGCTTCCCCGGTACAGGGCAGAGTGTACCTGGAGAATGGGTGCACACTTTGTCCAGAAATGTCCCTTGGTCTGGTGGCTCTCCTTACTCCCCTGGGCTCCACTCAACTGGGAATTCCTGTAAAGGAGGAGCTGCTCAAGTCTCCTTTGCACTGTCACAGAGAAGTCTCCCTCAAGGCCTGCCTCAGAGTCCATAATCCTTGGTGAATGGCCCCGAAACGTATGCCAGTGCTAGTGAGGGTGTCTGGTGCTTCTCCTCTTCCCTACCTTGGTGTATGTGCATAAGGTGCTGTTACCCAAGATAATGGCTGCTCTGCCTCTAGGAATCAGGCTGTTTTAATCATTCACTGACGTTCCCTTTCCTTTCAAGCCCTCCCTCCCCCTGGGGTGGGGGTGTATCTGGTTTCATCATCTCCAGTCTTGAATGGCAATCAGTGTGCCACCAGACGTGGCTGCTCGGATCCTTGACTTTATCTTAATAAATAATCCACCATATTTAGCAGAAATCATTGCATCTTTGTTTAGGGATTAGGACTGGAGATATATTTAAACGGCACTGAGCACTGGTAATCCTGAAAGGGCTGAAGCAATCCTGATAGCACAATGGAGCCACAGCAGTTAGTGCACTCGCTCAGCTGCAGCTGTTATTAAAGCAGCTGTCTGCTCAGTGCAGAGCAGATAAGGGGAAATCGGTATGCGTGTACACATGTGTACACGAGCTCACTCTGGTGTGCATGGGTGCATGCAAATATACATGTCTGCACACTCCAAATGCATGAACTCATGATTATGCTTGCAAGCCTAAGCAAACTCATATGAGCTCACGTGCACACAGGCATACGTGGAACATGTTTGTCTATGCATAGGTAAGCATATATGCCCGCTCATTAATTTTGCACATGCACACATGACACCTCCCTCTACTTCTGGTGGTACAAATATGCAAGCAAACAGTTTCTCTGTAGCCCTCTGGAACAAGGCACAGTGTTGAGGACGTGAGTCCCTAGGCTACACATACACAGTTTGCAAACTCTGGGGATGTTGTCATGCATTTGTGTTCAACAGTCTTTGTCTCCTGGGATTTTGAGCAGAACCTTCCTTGGCTGCCTCATGATGCCAGGGATTGCTTGGAACCCTACTAGAGCCTGATCAATTCAGATTCCCTTTGCCCTAGGAGTTAGGACAACAGGAGCTAGATGCCCACAGTCTGCATTGAGGCCACTGTCCCAACCATTGGTGGGCCTTAATATTTCCTTCATTTATTCATTCATTCTCTCAACAGGTATTTCTTGGGCTGCTATGAGGTGTCCTGTGCAATGAGTTGCATGGTATAGAAGTACTTATAAGGCATATTTCTGTCTTTCATGAACTTGTAGGGGAGCGGATACCAGGCTTACATACAAGAATCAGTGATGTAACAATAAAAGGCAGGTACATATTCCAAATGAGTTCTCTTCAGAGATTCCCCAAACCACGTTTGCAGATTCACTAGGACGACTCACAGGACTCAGCATATAGTTGCCCCCATGGCTAATATTTATTACAATGCTGGAGTAAGGATACATGGCTGGGTCAGAAGAGAAAAAAAAGCACAGGCGGAGCCTGGAGGAATCCATGTGCAGGTTTCTCATGCTCCCTCCTTCCCAAGACAGAATGCACAGGGCACACTATCCCCTAACCCCCAAACCCCCTACCCCCCACCCCCCACAATAAAAACACAGCAATGCATGTGCTTCTGCCCAGGGAAGCAGATCAGAAATTCAGTGCCCAAGAGTATTACTGGGGCTAGTCATGTAGACACATACTGTGCATATGCCCAGCACATACCAAGGGGCTCACCTCCTGGAAGAAAAGCATGTGTTCAGCATAAACACAGCGTAGGCACAGCGAGCCCTCTTACCACTTAAGGAAAGTTGTATATATGTCTGTAGGGACCTGCTTACCAGCCACGTTCCCAGACGCCAGCCAAAGGTCAACCTTGCAAGCAGGGTTTTATAAGGAAGAGCATCAGGCCTGCTCTGTCAACTCTTTCCTTCGTAGAGCAGTACGGAAAACTAAGCAGTTCTAGGGACAGAAATATGACTATAAGCTGGGAAGCTTCATGGAGCTGAATGTTCTTGAACTGGGTCTTCAAGGCTGACTGGGATTTAAGCAGGCAAAGAGGACTGGAGGTGGAGAAGACTAAACAGCTCAGCCACAAAGGAGACAGCAAGGCAGACCGAAGGGTGGGTAAATGGGAGGAACAGGATTCTTGACCTACAGAACAAATGGGGGTATCCACCATGAGCTGAAACCCTACTCATTTCTAAATCTACTGGGATTTAGATCTGGTCCTTAAGAGCTATAAGCTAAGAAAGGGAATAGACATGCAGCACCCCCCACCCCCAAGCTGTTCAGCGGCAGGATCAGAGGAGAGGAACCCAGTTATGTCTCAGGAAGTCCTTGAACAATCAAATCTAGCTGGGCCCTGAAGGATGAGCGAGGAGTGTGCCAGACGAAGATGGATGAGAGGCAGAATCGTGTTACACGATGGAGTGTGCAAAGGCCTAGGGGAAAGAGAACATGGGGAGTCGAACAGCCTACACCCAATTATTATCCCTTGGCAGGACACCAGATCCACATGCAGTTATACAGCTCTTATATTGTTTAATGCCCACCACATGTGTAACCACTTTACAGGGAGGACACTGGAGTTTATGACAGTGAGGGGACTTTCTCGTGGTTAATCCCTGATGCTTCTTTTCTTTAATGCACCTCTAAGATATCAGTGAGTCCCATTCTCTTTACTCCAAACATACCCCCATGCAGACCATCTCTTGCCATCTGCAGTGCTGCCACTGGAGTCCAAGTCACCAGCTTCCTTCCCTTAATTGCCCTGTAGCAGCCAGAATGTCCCTTTACACTGTAACTCAGATTGTATTTCTCTCCCACCTAAACTCTTACATGCTTATCATTGCATTTGGTATCAGATCCAAAGTGCATATCCATGGCCGCATGCCCCAGTGGTCTTGCCCTTGTCTACCCTTCCACCCTCGGGGTATCATCGTGCTCCATGCTGTTCACTGGGCTAGACTCACTATGGCCATCTTTCTGTCCCTGGAACACACCAAGCTGATTCTTGCCCCAGGACCTTAGTGCTTGATATTTCCTCTGCCTGGAACTCTCTCTTCTCAGATCACTAGATGTCCGGCTCCTTCCCACGATACAGATCTCTGATGAGTAGGGCCTCCTCAGAGAGAAGTCAACCAGCTAGTCTCTTTCAGCTTCCCCTTCAACATCACCCCCACCTCAATGACTTACTGTTTGATTACCCGGGTTATTTTCTTTCTATGACTATTTATCACAATTGGGATTTTTTTCATATTCAGATGTGTTGTCCATCTCCCCACAGTTTCACTGTAAATTCTATGATGGCAAGGCCCTGCCCGACTTTCTTATCCAACACTTAAAAATAATCCTGGCATCATGCTCAGCAAATATTTCTGGAAATGAATCAATTGTCACTCAGCTAGTGAGGGCCTGAACTGGAGCATCTATAAAGAGTCTTGGACTTGATCTTCTCTCTGTGTTGGGACACAGAACATTCCAATCACTCCAGGATGGGGAGTGAGGGGGAAATACATGGAGAATGTGCTACAGAGAGGAAACCTAGGCAGCCAGTGGACAGCGAGATGGGGCAGAAGAGGCATCTGTGGTCAGTCCCTCTACAATGTACAATAGCCCAAATGGTCAAGCTAAGAGCCTTAAGCAGACGGAGACAGAAGTTATGTGGAGTACAGGTAGGTGGTCAGAAGGGTCATCCAGCACAGCAGAGCATTTTTATTGACCTGGGAGGAATGCAGCAAAAAGGGAAACGGAAGCGGGCAGTCAATGTCACCTGTGGTAGTCTGTGCTTTCTTCCCTGGCAGGATGAGCAAGAGTCAGGCATGCCAAATCCTGGAGGAAATGAGGGCACCCCCAGGGAAGAGATTCACAAACTTCCATCTGCATGGGGCGCAGTCAGTGGAATTTTGGACATGGTCAAAGTTGGGGTGTTTAAGCTGGGCAGGAAGGCAGGGGGTCAGGAGCAGAGGTGGACGTGGCATGGGGCCTCTCCTTTGCTCCTGAGGGTGAAGCCCAGGGTTGGCCTCAGAGGCCAGGGCAGCAGGAGCCTGCATGCAGTGGTCAGGGCCTCAGCTGGAGCTGCTGGAGGCAGTGTAGCAGGAGCAGGCAGTCAGAGGTCTTCACACCAGGAGCCAAAGCCAGACTTTGCTCTTTCACACTTTTGCCAGGCTGGCCCTGAATGGACTCCTCTGGAACCAGCAAGAACAGAGGCTGGGGCCGGCCGAGTGGCGCGGCGGTTGGGTGCTGGCTTGGGAGGCCAGCGGCTCCGGTTCGGGTCCCACTTGTGAGGGCCAGTGACACTGCCCTCAAAAAAAAAAAAAAAAAAAATCAGAGGCTGGAAGAGGGCTTTGGAAGCAGATGTTTTCCGCAGGGGAAAGCTGTGATAGTGGCCCTTCCCGCCGCCACCCCTCCAAGCCAGCCCCACTGAGGCTTGAATCTGAGCTCTGCTCCATCTATGCTCAGAGTTGGCAGAAGCTAAGATGGCGTTTTTCTACATTATATGGCAAACCACAGGCTTTCTTCAGCTCCAGAGGGCTAACTGGGGGAAAGAGGCTGGGGAGGGTTCCCGGGTCTGTAAGTGCAGCCTCTTCCGCCAGTGCACTAAAATATGATGAAAGAGCTGTGTCCCTCAGCACCTCTCCCTGACGGGAACAGCGTCCCTCTCCTTGCATGGATGCAGCGCCCCAGCAAATGGTAGACCAGACATCCTTGTCTCTGTGTGTTTTTTGCACATTTTACTTATTGATAATGAATTTACAAATCCTTTAAGTACAGAAAACAGAACCTGCGTGCACGCGGAACAGATGGGAAAGAAGGCTTTCTAAAGGCTTTTCAAAGTAGCCTTTTCCCCCATATCATCATCACCCTTCTCCCCCTCCCCCTCCCCCTCCTCACCCTTCACCCCTCCTCCTCTTTCTCCTCCTTTTCTTCTCTTCCTACTCCTCCTCTTTCTTCTCCTTCCCCCTCTCCTGCTCCTTCTTCTCCTTCTTCCTGCCTTTTTCTTTCTTTCTTTCTTTTTTTTTTTTAAAAGGGCATTTACATGCTAGGTAGATCTTTATTCATTTTGAGTCCTTCTGCTCTTGTAAACTCTTCGTTTGGAACATTTCATCTCCAGCTTGACAAATCACTGTTGATTGCAGTGGGAAGACCATGATGTCACCAGTGGGGGTTTATGACTTCAGAGGGTAAATAAAAGAACAAGACAGGCTTTTACAAGAGATCAAGATCTTTTCTTTTAGAGGATGTCTCTATGAGTAAGAAGGGGATAGAAATACCAACATATAGAAAATGACAGCAGCATTGCAGCTAAATAAAATGTCTTCCAGAATCGCCCTGCCATTGTCACTTTCCTTTTAGAGCATTTCTGAGAAATACTATTGCATAGGTTAGGTTTGTAATTCTGAATCTTTCTATCCTCGATGCCTGAGAAACACTTAGCCCCCGGGGTGACTGAGAGCATAATAGGCCACAGCTCTGCCATGTTTTGCCTACAGCATACAGTGTTATGTTGCCCATTGTCCCTTTGTGATATTCTCTAGTTGGGCGATGGGAAGAGCTCTCCTCCAATCCATTTCGCCAGTGAAATCATTTGGTTCTGAGGTGTATTTTTTTTTCTTTTAAAAGATTTAACTACAAACTCAATTTCTATAATAGATGGAATCCATTTAAGTAATATTTTTTCTTTTTGAGTGAGTTTGGGTAGTTGTGACTTTAATGAACTGGTCCATTTCATCTAAGTCATGCGATGGAATTTATGAACATGGAATTGTTCATAGTGTCCTCTTACTATCCTTTAATGTCTATGGATCAGGAGCGATGTTGCCGCTTTTATCCCTGATATTGGTAATATGTGTCTTCTCTATTTTTTTCTTGATTGTACTGGCTAAAGATTCATCAATTTTATTGTTCTTTTCAAATAAATGGCTTTTTCTTTATTGGTTATCTGATTTTAGACCTTTCTTCTTTTCCAACATACATACATAAAGCCATAAGTTTCCTGCTAAGTAAATGCTGATAATTTCTATTTTAGTTTTTATTTAATTCAATTCAAAAGATTTAAGAACATTTTTTCCTTTGGTATTTTCTCTTTGTGGCATTTGTGGCTATTTAGTACTGAGTTGTTTAATTTGTAAGTATTTGGAGATTTTACAGATATAGTTCTGTTATTGATTTTTAATTTAATTATGCTATATTCTGAGAAAATACTTTATTCTATTCTGAGTTTTAAATTTTGTTAGGTTATCTTGGTGGATGCTTCCTGGTCACTTATTCCTTTTTTTTTTTTTTTTTTTTTTGTTTATTGAGGGCAGTGTCACTGGCCCTCATATGTGGGACCTGAACCAGGGCCGCTGGCTTCCCAAGCCAGCGCTTAACCACTGCGTCACTCGGCCGGCCCTCTTATTCCTTTTTTGATGTCTGTCTTTTCTTACTTTATGTAGATCTGAGTTTCCTGCCTATATTATTTTCCTTCTCTCTAAAACACTTCTTTTAACTATCCTTGCAATGCTGTTCTATTGGCAGCAAATTCTCTCAATTACTGTTTCTCTGAGAGTCAATTTCTCCTTCACTTTTGAAGGATACTTTTACATGGTACAGAATTCTAGGTTGATGTGGTTTCTCTCTCAACACTTAAAATATCTCACACCACTTTTTTCTTGCATGTTTTCTGAGAAGTTGGATGTAATTTTTATCTTTGTTCCCTTATTGGTAAGGTGTTTTTGTTTGTTTTTCCTCTATTTTTTTTCTTTATATTTGTAGCTTGAAATTATATATATATATATATATATATATATATATATATATATATATAATTTCAAGCTACAAATATATATATATATATATATATATATATATATATATATATTTCAAGCTACATATATATATATTTTTTCCCTTGGTGTTCTCTGAGTTTTCTGGATCTGTGGTATGGTATCTAACTTTACTTTGGAGAAATTTCAGTCAATATTTGTTTCAAATATTTCTTATGTTCCTTTCTCTCTTTCTTCTGATACTCCCATTATGCATATGCAACACCTTTTATAGTTGCCCCATAGTCTTTGGACATTTTGTTTTTTGTGTTTTTTTTTTCCCCAGTCTTTGTTTTCTTTCCCTTTTGGTTTTTGAGGATTCTGTTGATATATCCTTTAGGTCAGAGACTATTTCTTCAGCCATGTCCGCTCTATTAATGTCTATCAAAGTCATTCTTCATTTCTGTTACAGTACTTTCCTCTTTTAGCATCTCTTTTTACTTTTTTTTTTTTTTTTTTGGATTTCTATCTCTCTGCTTACATTGCCCATATGTTTTTACACATCATCTACTTTATCCATTAAAGCCCTGAGCATATTAATCAGAGCTGTTCTAAATTCTCAGTCTGATAATTCCATGATCTCTGCCATGTCTGGTTCTGATTCTTGCTCTCTCTCTTCAAATTGTGTGGGTTTTTCTTTTTCTTTTTCTTTTTTTTTGCATTTTGGTATTTCCTGTAAATTTTTTTTTCATAACCAGACATGATATATACCAGGTGACAGAACTACTGTCCATAGTCCTCTAGTAGTATATTGATGAAGTGTGGGAGGAAGGGAAGCATTCTATAGTCCTATGATTAGGTCTTAGTCCTTTTGTGAGCCTGTGCCTCTAAACAGTGACTCTCACAAGTGTTTATCAGTTTTCTCCTGCCTTAAGTGGGGCAAGATGGCTAGAGTGTGGTGGAGTCTGGTATTTCCATTTTCCAAAATGCTACACAATGTTGGCTAAAGTTGGATATTTACCTTCCCCTAGGGGGGAAAAAATCAGTGGGTAACACTTCTCAGGGGCTGATATTGAGAAAATGGGACAAGGGAGAGTCACTGACAGCTGCCTACCATAGGGCATGGGCTAGCCCAGCGGTGGAGCCCTAGACAAAAGGGGTGGGGGAATCACCAGCTTGTGCATCTGGGGCCTTGCTGGCTGGGACATAACTTGGCTCCCATCAACCTGGCTGAATGCCAATAGGAAATATCCTAAGAAGCATCACTTAGTCCTCAGCTCTAAAATTTTTTATTGTAGCATTTCAAAATGATCCTGTAATCAGGCAGATCCCAGCCAAGGAAACCCTAGGAATACTAACCAAGAGATCCATCAGGAAGAGGCAGCTTTAACACACACTGAGGATATAGCACAGGCTGGGTGGAGCACGACTAACCTGAGCCTCCCTGGCCTCAACAGGCAAAGACTTCTCAAGCCCTCTCCCAAATACAGAGACCCTGCATTTGTCCACAGGAGTCAACATGGAGGGGAAATCCCTTTTTAGGGCTTTCTCCAACCTGCTCCCTTTTCTGCATCCTCCTACATGACTTACCACCTTACTGAACCAGCTGTGGGTTTCTTGTTAGAGCTTCAGCCTAATAAATGCTTCTGGCAGCACAATGGCTTGCAGTTGAATTTCTCAAAATGCAATTTGCACGCAAACTCAACATGTAGAACCCCACAACAATTGAATTCTTCTCTGCCCAAAATCAATTGTAAAAGTGCATGTAAAACGACAATAGCACTAAACTCCTCATAATGAGGTGATTGTGCTAAGTTAGCAACTGATTTAAGAAGTAGCTGGCAGTACAGGGCCGCATCACCCATCTGATCAGGCTACAGCTGGAAACACACAGCTCCCAGGGGAGCAGACAGCGCTGTAGCCACCAAAGAGATGCAGTGCCAGTCTGGAGGTGTGGGGGAGAAGCTGAGGGAGGGGACACCCCCATTCACCCTCATTCAGGCCCCCTTTTGCAACCTCTTCCCCACCCCGAAGAAAAATGAGAATTACAGTGGAGAGGAGAGGGAGACAGCAAGAGCTTTCAAGAAAGCATAAATAAAATGGGGCAGGCAGGAGGGAGAGCTGGCGAGATAGATGGAGGATGCAGGCAGGAGTTTGGCTGGGCGAATGGGTCCCAAAGGAGGGAGTGTGGCTGGAGAAAAGCTAGTCTGAGCCTAAGCTTTGTCTATAGGACCAACCTTGTCTATCTGCATAGCACAGCCCTGGGAGGTCAGAGCCCTGCCCTACGTCTTTATCTACAGGACAGGAGACAGGCTCCGAAGGCTGGGATGGGTGTTAGGCTGGTCTCTGCAGGAGCTATGGGTAAGCACAGGGGTCCTCCATCCAGTGGGGTTCCTTCAGACCACAACACATTTCTCTGCCCTGATTATTACTTTCCAAAGTGCCGCCGTTACATTAGTCTTTCCAATACACCTTTAGGGTCACATCAAACCCTCTCCCTCTGGTCTGTTCTATAAAAAGCAAGTATTCCCAAGATGAGTAACTTTAATACCTTAGTACTGCAGGTACTGGGGATAGAGGTAGGATGGAGATGCCCGAGGAAAGCACACATCTTCAGATATGGACTCGGCACCTAGCAAGTGCCTGACACTGAGTGAGGCCTCGCAGAACCCTTAGTTTAATGGGGAAGAGGAGTTCAGTCCCAGGTGCCAAACCCTGAGGGAGCCAGGCACAAGGTGAGTGGCAATCTTGGGGAGCAATGTCAGGTCCAGGTCTTAGTGAAGCGAAGGGAGGAGAACGGAGGCCACAACATGCAGCCCTGCTGGAAGCCATGCCAGGAGCTTTGATGGTGAACTAGAACTTGAAATGTAGAGAAGGAGAAAAGATTGAGGGGTAGAGACTGAGATAAATCAGGGCTCAACCTGTCTACATGACTGAATTCTCAGAGTGAGGGAAAGGGCCTTCCCTCGTCTAGGGCAGTTTCCAGGTTCTTCTTTTTCCTATGATTCCTCAACATTTCCAAACTTCCCCTTCCTTTTTAGTTTTAGGTCACTTCCCTGATCAAAGCCTTACCCTCTTGGAAGTGTCTTTCTCCCACGTTGAGGTAATGGATGGGATCACTACTGGAAAACCCAACTGAAGGTGACTGAGGACTTGCTAGATAGTCTGAGGGCATGTGGTAAGGAAGATGCTGGAGGCGACCCTTATGGTGATGGGCCCTCAGGTCCTTCCTGGAACACTAACGGCTGTCCCAGGAGTTGGGTCTGTATCAGCCTAACGTATACTGCAGTGAATGGCAGAGTCACACAGATGGCCCCAGCTCTGTGACCTCCAGCCAAATACTTTGACCTCTGTACCTCAACTTCTTCATCTGTGGAAAGGAGATTCTAACAACCTGGATTTGAGTGTTATTCTGAGGATTACACGAGATCCTGCCCATAGTATTCAGCCTACTGTCCAGCACAAGGAAAACACTCAAATAGCTAAAATGATAAGATCTGTAAAGACAAACCCAACGCAGATCTGTTCCAATAAGGGCTTTCGATCTACATGGTGACACAAATGACTAACACACAAAAAAACCTAGCATGTCAATAGATGAAGACATGTTTTGGACTGGCCTCAGAAAGTGGTGTCTTTGGGTCACTTAAATCTGAAGGATGAGAAAGAATTGGCAGGTAGATGGGGTGGAAGGTGCTCACAGAACAATAATGACCCTCGCATGGCAGCACACACTGTATTAGGCTAAATCATTTTCAGTCTTCTATGATGAATGTAGGCCCTGGAACCTGCAATTGAATCTGACATTTCTTTGTGTCCTCGGTGACCCCTATGTGTCCCACACATGAGGTACTCGGGGAAAATTGCTCATGATGATGAGACACAGGGCTTGAGAGGGCAGTAGGCTCACCAGAAACCCAGGAAGAAAGCCCCATGCTCTAGGGATGCTCTGTGATGCTATCTGGCCTTAGTGGCAGGCCAGGTTGCTAAACAGATGACCTGATTGGGATCCTGACTTCTCCTCAGTAGGGGTATGGCCTTCATCAGTAAGCCAGGGATAATCACCTAGCACCTGGCCTGATGGGCTAGCAGGAGGATGAAATGAGATTATGCAAGCCGACTTCTTAGCACACAGCCTGGCACAGAGACATGCACAAGAAATATTAGCCTAAAACATACAACAAAATAAATAAAAGCAATTAAAGTCACTTAAAATGTTGATGTTGTTCAGGTCTGCTTTGAGGTTGGTACCAGAAGTTTGGGTCTCTGGCTTTTACTGGACTGCCTGGTGTCAGCTGGACTTCTAAGGAGAGAACCACCCCAACCCCTTGGCACAGGTTTTCTTCTCACCCAGGGAGGGCCTCTGATAGAAGACACTTTCCCCCAAACAGATTTCAGCAGGGAGGGAGATGACGTGGAACCATCCGAGGCCAGGGCAGGATTTGCCAAGCTTCTTAGTAGAAACCCAGCAACAATAAGCCCTTACCCGTGAAACACACCTGACTGATGAAAAAAAGTATGCAAATATTATAAATGACTGTCAAAATAGTCTGGGCTGGTAGCATGATCCCATTTTATTTACAATGGGAAACTGACGTCCATAGCAAGCACCTGACTTTCCCTAATAACAAGTGGCCAGCACTTTGCCTTCCATCTGGTTCCTGAAATATCCAACTGGGAGATGGAGGAGAACACAGGTTTGTGGTTAGCATTTGTCATTGCTGCCATTTGGGGCGAGATATAGACACCTAGCAAGGTCTTTCGTGGCCTAGTTAGAGCCTGCTATTGAGAGCTGTTGGCATATCCCACATCGAGTGTGACCCCAGTCAGCATGCACCCACTGCTCTCCAGACCCCCATTGGTCACCTCTGGGGCCAGGACAGGTGGCCCAGGGGCAGGATGGTGGGTTTGAGGGCCTCTGGCAACCAACTGTGCTCTGGTTAAATCCTCCTTGTCTTGATGAGGAAGTTGCTGCTCCATCTTTAGCCCAAGGAGTTCTTGCCCGTCACTGCTATACCCCAAGGCTGAATCATTTTCCAGGAGGGTTTCTGTCAAAGACCTATAACATATCACTTACTTCCTCTCCTCTTCTCTGCTGTCAGTGGGAGACCATATAAATTATCATCTAAATGGGGATACTTTTAAGAGCCAAAGGAGGTGCTATCTTAGACAGGGTACCAAGCCAACAAGCAAAAAATTGGGGACACCATCCAGACAAGCCAGACATATGGTTCCTGAACTAAGCACCCCTCAGATTTAGCCCTGTTACTTCCCTGCAGTTGAGAGCATCTTGATGGAGGGGGCCCTCTCAGTGCCCCAGTGTTATCATGGAAGAGCTGCTTCTCTATGGAGCTCTCAAAAGAGACAAGTTCTCAAGGGGACCAGCTCCCTGTCTTCATGATATCCTCTCTCTCGGACCGGAAAGGAACAAGGCAGCCCATTTCAGAGATGCACTAGAGGGGAAGACAGGAAGAGCCATGCTTCTCAATAGAGTGAGAGTACCCAGAAGATGAAACACTCCTCTTCCCTGCCCTCCTAAGAGACAGACTTGCCCGTCCTTCAGAACCCAGTCCACATTCCTCCTCTGTGATGCCCACCTGAATCAACCAGGTGCCAGGGACCCTCCCTCCTCAGGTCTTTGTAGTTCTCACTGCTGGGACCAAAGGGCCTTATGATTTCTCTTGTAATATGCCCTATCCTTGAGTATGTCTTTTAGCATACCAGGAAGACAGAGTAGTCTTATAGTTCTTATAGTTAGTTGCATTTTGGTAATACATATGCATAAGTGTATACATAACATATATGTACTCTATAATATATATTTGTAAGAATATATTTTGGAGATGTATATATATATCACTAAATGTATATATATATATACATATATATCACTAAATGTATATATATATATACATATATATCACTAAATGTATATATATATACATATATATCACTAAATGTATATATATATACATATATATCACTAAATGTATATATATATATACATATATATATTCTAATATATATATATATATATATATATGCAGTAATACCTTGGTTTGCGAGATAATTTGTTCCAGAAACAAACTACTCGTATTGCAAGACGTCGCTTGTTTACCATGTTAAAATGTATTAGAAATGTTTGCTCATCTTGTGGAACACTCACAAACCAAGTTACTCGCAATCCAAGGTTTTATTGTGTGTGTGTGTGTGTATATATATATATATATATATATATATATATATATATACACACACACATATAAACATATATATAAACATATATATATATATATACACATTTACATATAAATGAAAGAAAGAATGGATGTTTAGATGGAGAGATGAGCCTACTGAATATATATTTATCTCAAAATAATCAAGAGAAATAGCCCCAGAGAACAAGAAGTCATTCAGCTATTATAGTAGTGAATCATGGAATTTTCACTGTGGGGAGTACATAGATTTGGGAGGAGCCGATGCCTGTGTTTTCCACATCTGGGCCCTTGGTTTGTGATCTGACATGGTGAGGATTTACCCAGATGGTTTCATGGAGGCATTCTGATCTTGAGAGGCAAGATTCCCATACTCTTAGAGAGAAAGTAAAACCCGAGGTGAGGCCAGCTATCAAATCGGTTTCTTGGAATGGGTTTCTCACTCCTTTTACCAGTATGAGTAATGTCCTGGCATTAGTACCAGGTCATTAGTAGCCACTCCTGAAGCTGTTCTTTATTGATTTCTGCCAATCAATAAAGCCCCTTTGCCAATCAACAGCTTGGAGACAGAAGACTGGACACAGATACGTATGAACATTCCTTTTCAGTTTTCTACGATTCTGGGATACTGTTCTAGGGATCCCCTGTTCTTACAGGCAGAGATGGCTCTTTGTTTTTCAAGCTTCCTGTCTCCTCCTTGCTTCCACACATAAGTAATGCCTATTCTTGCATTCCCATCTTGGAAGCTTTCTCCCAACACTAAGTTATTAATTAGAAATTATTATTATTATTATTATTATTATTATTATTATTATTGGAGGGCAGTGTCACTGGCCCTCAGATGTGAGACCCGAACCGGGGCCGCTGGCTTCCCAGGCCAGCTCTTAACCACCGCGCCACGGGGCCAGCCCTAGAAATTATTTATACCCCAAACATATGCATGTTTCTCAGCGTGTTGTTTTCCTGAGCACCCTGATTCACCTGCTGTTCTTGGAATGTCGTCATCATCACTCTGTCTCTCTGCACTGATGTTGACATGCACCCTGCCCCTTGAATCCGCTGTTAGAACAGCTCTCATAATCAATGTATGATGAAGCCTGGTTACCTTGGCTCCATCCATCTTGCCAATGGTTGTCACTGGTGGGTGGTGGGCTGGAGAAAGTCATGATTGAGAATCCTTCCTCCACTCCTGGGGGGGGGGAGGGGGGAGGGAGAGCTTAAGGCCAGAGCCACCTGTGTGATCCCTGTGAGGAGCTTCAGGAAGCCACAGTCCCAGGATGATACCCGCCCCCCATGCACACATCCACAGCCCCATCATAATAATCCAACAGAATCTTTAAAACTTTACTAGGTGATCTCCATGAGTCCAGTGACTGGTAGGAAAGTTAGAAATTCTGATGCCTGAGGCATCTTAGCCTTTGTCTTTTTGGTGTGACTTCTTATTTAAAAGAACAGCTTTAATCAGCTATAGAAAACAAAAAGCCAAATAGTGTGTCCAAGAGTTTGGACAATGGGCAAAGTCTGACAGAGAATGTTGCAACAATTAAATCCATTGCAGCCCGTCTACTTTACAAATTGGAATCACCTGCTCAGGGGATGCCTGGCTTCCTCCCTCCCTCGCCTGCAGCCTGATTAAGGATTCCAGGCCCTTCACTAGAGCTCCTGGACATGCATAAAGTAAACTCGCTGCTCTGCAAGCCGATGCACATAACAACTTCCCTAATAAAGCATGAGGTAAAGCTGCCCTGGACCATTTGTTTGTATCACAGACCTTCAGCATATCCTCAGAGAGGCAGAGGCGAGGCTAGTCTCAAATGCACTTACGTTCTGCGAATGCATTCAATGTGTAAGACTTATGCCCCACCACTCAGAGAGTGCTGACAATATAGCTGGGTTCAGATGTAGAATTAATTATGAAATCACTTAATTCATTTCTTGAGCAAACATTTACGGAGTATCTACTCTGTGCCAAGCATTGGTACTGAGGATGTTCACCAACTTGTGGGGGAAGAGAAAGCCATGTAGAGAGGTAATCACCACATTGTGATAGTGTCAACTGAAAGAACAATATTGACTAGGTGTTTCATCATCAAAAGGGATTTATGCAGGAAAAAGAAAAGGTTACAAACCAGTGCATGAAGACATGGCAAGCCTGTGTGCCAAGATGGAGGGGTATTTATAGAAGGGAAACAGCAGTTAGAACCATAGAGCTTTCTTATAAACGTAGAGTTCTTCCTGTAGGGTTCTCATGATACACAGGGTGCCATTACTTCTGTAAGTCCTAGCTCCTCCTATAGACCCTCCTGACTGATTATGTTTGTTTCAAGTTGCATTTAGTCTTTGCCAATAGGTACTATGATAGAAAAATATAAGAGGAAAATTTGTCAATTGCTGTAGGAGAGAAGGAGAGAATGAATGGATGAAGAGTGACAGAAGGCTCCATGGAGGAACAGTCTGAAAGGGTGGAATTTAGGGAACCATTATGAAATCAGAAAGGAAAACCTGTCTTGAGATACATCACCATATTATGCCTTCCCCCATATACTTTCAGAGTGCTGTTGGTTATGGTGACACCTCACCTTTATTCTTCCCAGTTACCAACTGAGGCTGGAGTATTCTCACACCCATCCTCATAGTGTCATTTGCCCACTGCTCCAGGCCCTGTGAGTGTTTGGAAACATGATTTTTTTTTTTTTTAGTCAATGAGGATGGGGCAACCTGAGGACCCTGAATGGATCCTAGCCTTGGAAACTATGACTTTCATCACCCCAAACCCTTCTCCAGAATGCTTCAGTCTGGGAACCACTCCAAGTTTCCTGAAACTCTTCTGATTTCTAATTGTCATCTCTCCCTAAATGGATGGTCTCTTAATACTTTTCATACCTTTTCAGGTCAAAGAAACTTAACACCTAGTGTAATGTCTGGCATGTCATAGGGGTTCAATTGCTATTTGTTAAAATCATTTATTATAATCATGTGCTCACAACCTACAGGGAAGACAGGGGTGCATTTCTTTGGAAACTGTCACCTTCTGTCTATAGCAAGTACTGTGCACACATACACATAAGTTGTAATATTTACACATAGGACTGTCCAGATGATGGAACCTATATAATTACCTTATTCACCATGCCAAGCCACAGAGGTAAAAAGCCTGGTCCTATCTCTCTCTGGATGCTCACAGGCAAAATGCTACTTGATTCAGATAACATTCTGTGCATTTCCTTGATGGAGTGAGTAGGTGGATCTGCCTGGGAAGGAAATGTCTCCCCACTCAGCAATTCAAGAGCAAGATCCAGCTATGTTTTCCAGAAGGTCCTGGCATTCATATTCAAAGAACAAGAGAATTCTCTAACATTTCACATGTAACTTTCCTGGGAGAAGACAGAATGGAAGTACTTTGATACAGATAGATTTAGTCATCTTGGATCCACTGGACAACGATAGAGAGAGAAAAGAGCGATATGAGGAGGATCTCCCATACTCATGCCTGAGTTTAATAGATGGGCCAGACAACACCAGCCCAAGACCATAGAGGAGAGACCCTAGCCTGTGTATGGGAGAAAGCAGCTCTCAAAGAGAAAGCAAGCATGAGTGGGAGAAATTAAGGGAGACTCCCTTGGCCTGTTTCCTGACCATCTATAGGAGGACGGGAATGAGGAAACCTGCAAGTATGTGAGGATTTCCCTGAAATGGCAAAATAAGCCACTGCCCATCTCTCACCCTTAATTTTCAGTCTGATGGGGGTCCTGGGAAACCTGCCCAACATAGTATTACTAAACAGGATTATTCTGTGAAACTCCTTGATAGTTTTTCCTTGTAGGTTTTGATATATATATTCTGAATGCAATATTAGCATAACAACCAGGCAAAGATAAAAAGAATAATTAACCATGACTAAGTGCTGTTTATTTCAAGAATGCAAGGATAGTTTGACTCTGTTACTATAACTGGCTATACTATGAGATCAAAAGATAATTACCATAAATGCTAAAAAGGCTGCAGATAAAGTGTAACATCCTTTCTTGACTTAAAAAATAGTTTTATATAGGCACACTCCTTCATTAAGATAAAACTTCATATATCCCAAAGCTTCATGTTTAATGGAAAACCATATTAGAAGCATTCCTATTACTATCAGGAACTAAATGGTGATTTTTAATATTACTACCATCACTAAATATTTTTAAAGGTATTATTCACTGCAACATACAAATAAGAGTATAAATGAAAAGGAAGAGATACATTTTTTCATTATTTGTAGATTATATGAGTAAATAACCGAAAGTTCTAGAAAATCAACTGAAAATCTGTTATAAAATATAAAAGAATTCAATGAGGTGTCCAATGGAAAAAAACAAAAATCTATAGTGTTCTCATACAATTGGAAGCTGTAGCAGATAAAGAGATCTTATTTGCAATAGCCACCCAAAAGATAATGTACCTAGTAATAAATTTAACAAACGTATAATATCTACTTGAAGAAGAAAAACTTGAAACACCAGATATAAACCAAAGGAGATAAGAACAAATGGAAAGACAACCTGTTCTCTCTTAGGAAGACTCAGTCTAATGAAGATATCGATTCTCTCTAAATTATTCTGTAACCTTAAAGTTTCCCCACCAAATACACAAAATGTGAGACATACTAAAGTTTATAAACAAGATAAAGTTAATAAATTAGCAGGAAAAAGTAGAAAAATTCCTTTTAAAAAAACCACAAAGGGATATGAGGAGACAAACCCTGTCAGGTAACAAAACATACTACAAAGCTACAGTATTTAACAGAAGATGGTACTGAGTGTAAAATAAGTAGACCAATTAAACAGAGTGGAAAATTCAGAAATACAACCAAATACTACATAAAAAATGTAGTACATAAAAATTTACTACATAAAAATGTAATAGGTCATAAATGTAGTTTTGCATGTTAGTGGGAAAAAAGTGGGTTATCCAATAAGTTATATCAGAGATCCAAGATGGTGGAGTAGATAAACGCTGTGTGTTTGTCTCATCTTAAGAACACATCAAAATTACAACTAAATTATACAACAATCAACCTGGAGAACCATCTGAAGTCTAGCTGAACAGAAGTTTTATAATTAAGTAAATAAAGAAAAAGCCACATCAAAACTGGTGGAAGGGGCAGAGATACAAAACAAGCTGGCCTCAAACCTCTGCGTGGCAGTTGAGAACCAGGAGAGGTATCTCTGCCACACAGGTTCCCCTCACAAAGGAGTAAGGGACCCCAGCACCCCACACCAGATTCCCCAGCCCAGAGTGCTGGTGCTGGGAAGCGGAGCCCCCACAACTTCTGAAAAACAGCGGGGATTCTAACCACCTGGTTGGGATTGAAGGCTGTTGGAAACCCAGACATCCTCTTAGAAGACCTGCACAGGCACGCACCCTGGGCTACGGCGGAGGGATGGTGACTCTGGGGACCTTGGAGACATATGCAAGAGACTGAGTTGTGTAACTTCAGGGTAAAGACTGGAGGGACAGTCCCCATTTTCCCTGAGTGCAGCCCTCCTCCAGAGCAGCCTGCAGGCGAGAGCCATCTTTCCTGTGTTGAGCCCGCCCCCACAGGCCAATCCTTATTCTGATTGGCCTGCTCCATCCTGCTGACTTATTAAGACCCTGCCTCACCCAACTTGCTATGGCAGGAGGCGTTATCAGCAGCTGAACCTTATAGGAGCTGACAAGTGGCAGCAGGCCTCGAAGTAGTCTGGCTTTTTGCAAAGATATTCCAGACCCGGTAATGGTGGAAGCTGTCTTCAGTTTGCATTGTGGCCTCTCCCACCTGCCTCCAGGTATAGACAGGCAGTGACCAACTGTGGATCGCTTTGTAGCTCCTACCAGGTACTCCCCAGCTGGTCACAGGTAGTGGCTGACATGGACCTGCACCAGAGCCCCTGCCAGAGGCCCCAGAATAAACATACTTGGAGGTTGGCTTCAGACAACAGCAGAGCACCACCCAATTAGCCCCACAAGCAGCAAACACAAAGGATCTAAACAGGCACCAGAGGCTGCTGGGGCAAATCCTGCTCAGTGGGGTAAGCTTCCCACACAGCAGCCCGTAAGCTGTGGATGTGACCAAACCCCACAGCCAATCAGCCTGAGGGTCAATACTGCCCACTGACATGCCAACAGCAATCAAGATTCAACTATAACAGGAGGGCACACACAAACCACACAGGAGACACCCCTGGAGCACCCGGTGCAGGTGACCAGGGAGACTGTACCACTGGGCCCTCAGGGCACTTACTACATAAAGCCACCCTGCCAAGACTGAGAGACATAGCAGATCTACCTAATACATAGAAACAAACACAGAGAGGCAGCCAAAATGAGGAAACAAAGAAATCCATCCCAAATGAAAGAACATAAGAAAACTCCAGAAAAAGAACTAAACAAAATGGAGGCAAGCAAACTACCAAATACAGAGTTCAAAACAAAGTTTATAAGGATGCTCAAGGAACTTAGAGAAAATTTCAACAAGACATAGCAAGCATAAAAAAAGGGCATAGAAAGCATAAAAAAGAACCAGTCAGAAGTGAAGAATACAATAACTGAAATGAAGAATACACTAGAAGGAATCACCAGCAGACTAGAAGAAGCAGAGGATTAATCAGCAATTTGGAAAAGAAGGTAGTAGAAAACACCGAATTAGAACAGCAAAAAGAAAAAAGGAATCATAAAAAAGAGAGGAGAGTTTAAGAGACCTCTGCAACATTAAGAATAACAACATTTGCACATTTGCATCCTAGAGTACCAGAAGAAGAGAGGAAGCAAGGGATTGAGAATCTATTTGAAGAAATAATGACTGAAAACTTTCCTAACCTGGCAAAGAAAATAGATATACAAGTTCAGGAAGCACAGAGAGTTCCAAACAAGATGAACCCAAACAGGCCCACCAAGACACATTGTAATTAAAATGGCAAAGGTTAAAGACAAAGAGAGAATCCTAAAAGCAGCAAGAGAAAAGCAGTTAGTTACCTAAAAGGTAACTCCATAAGACTGTCAGCTGACTTTTCAACAGACACTTTGCAAGCCAGAAGGGATTGGCACAAAATATTCAAACTGATAAAAAGCAAGAACCCACAACTAAGGGTACTCTATCCAGCAAGGCTATCATTGAAAGAGCTTTCCAAACAAGAACAAGCTAAAGGAATTCATCATCACCACACCAGTATTACAAGGAATGTTAGAGGGACTTCTTTAAGATGGGGGGGGGGGGAAGATCAGAAATATGAATAATAAAATGGCAATAACTACATATCTATCAACAATTGCCTCCAATGAATTTATTAAATGGTCCAATCAAAAACATATGGTGGCTGAATAGATAAGAAAACAAAACCCTTACATATGCTGTCTACAGGAGACTCACTTCAGATTGAAAGACACACACAGATGGACAGTAAAGGGATAGAATAAGTTACTTCATGAAAAAGGAAATAAAAATAAAAAGCTGGGGTAGCAATACTTATACCAGACAAAACAGACTTTAAAACAAAAGCTGTAAGAAGAGACAAAGAAGGACCCAGTAATCTCACTTCCTGTTATTTACCCCCAAAAAACTAAAACACTACTTTGAGGGGACATGTGCATCCATATGTCCATTGCAGCATTGTTTACAATGGCCAAGATGTGGAGGTAGCCTGGTGTCCATTGGTAGAAGGATAGATAAAGAGGAGGTGGTACATATATACAGTGAAGAATTTCTTAGCCAGGGAAGGGAATGGGTTCTTGCCATCTGTGACAGCATGGATGGGCCTGGAGGGAATTATGCTGAGTGGAGTATGTCAGACAGTGAAAGACAGATGGAATCTGATCTAAAGAAAAAAATAAACAAACAAATCAGAAACAGACTCATAGATACAGAGAACATTTTGATGGCTGCCAGATGGGAGGGTGTTGGGGTGGTGGGTAAAATAGGTGAAGGGATTAAGAAGTGCAAATTGGTAGTTACAAAGTAGTCATGGGAATGTAAAATAAAGCATAGGGAATATAGTCAATAATGTGGTAATAACTATGTATAGTGCCAGGTGGGTACTAATCAGTGGGATCACTTCATAAATTATAAATGTCTAACCATATGCTATATACCTGAAATTAATATAAAACAATATTGAATATCAACTGTAACTAAAAAATTAAAAGGAGAAGGAAAGGTGAAGGCCAATAAGTGGTCCAAATCTCTAGGTATAAAACAAATAAGACATGGGATGTAATGTACAGCACATGGAATATAGTCAATAATATTGTGATAGCATGGTATGGTGTCAGATGGTTTCTGGTCTTACCATGGTGATCACTTCTTTAGGTATAAAAATGTTGAATAACTATTGTACACACCTGAAACCAATATAATATTGTATGCTAACTATATTTTTAACAAAAATACATTTTTTAATTATGTTGTGATTGATAAAGGGGAAAATACATTTTACTGATATGGTAGTTATCCAATGAAAAATTAAAGTTAGAATGCTTACACCCTATAGATTAATCAACTCCTTACATATAAAACATGGAAGCACCAATGCATCAAAAGAAAACATATATTTTTAAATAATCTCAATTTTTAAAATCCATTTTTAAAAGATTTGACTACAATTTTAATTTTTCAAGACACATTTTGCCACATAAATTATTTTCTCAGTGACAAACGTGCCATAAAAAATTCAAAGAAAAATCAAAATTGTAAAACATTTTCAATATTTATCCAAATCAATATTATATATAAAGAACTCTTACAAGTCACTAAAAGACCAAAACTCAATTGAAAAATAGGATAAGGTCATGAACAACCAATTCACAGAAAAAAAGTACAGCTTCTAAACACTTAAAAAGATGTTCAGCCTCAGTCCTTACAGGAGTACAATGGAATCTCAATGGCATACTCTGTGTTACATATCATACTGCCAACAAACAAAACAATAACACTACTTGCTGATATTATAAGAAACCAGTTATTTTTCACTCATTGTCAGTCCTTGTGTAACTTGGTACATTTTGAAGGTCAATTTTATAATATCTATCAAAGTTAAAATGTGTATCTTTTGAACCAATAATTCCATTACTAGGTTGACTTGCTTGTGTAAAATCCATGTGTATGTATGATTATTCATTACAACATCTTTGCAATAGGAAAACACTGGAAAAAAAATCAAAATACCTTTCAGAAGGGTACAGGTTAAATACATGACATATACAACAGAACAGTAGACAGCCATTAAAAATAAGACAGCTTTATACATGTTTATGTGGGGGAAAAAATACAACAAAACTCAAGGTGCAGTTTTAAAATGTGAGGTGCAGAGCAAGATGTTTAATGTGCTACCCATTTATTTACAAAAACAATGAAAAAAGAATAAATGTTCCTAAGTTTTTATATATGTGTGGAATTGCTCTAAGACATAGGAGAAATGAAAGAGGTGACCATCAGAGAGGGGACTTTTCCCAGGGGAGCTGGGAGACAGGGCACACCTGAGACTCCCACATGCCATTTTCTGTTTGAAAGTCATCTTATGGACGTGTATCCTGTATTCAAAGTGCTAAGTGCCCATAGATTCTCCAGGCCCAAAGGGCACTCATTTGCATGACACTGTGTCAGCTACACCAGAATCAGCATTAGGTTCCCGGGCTTCTGTCCTCGGACTGCACTGCCAGCAGAGTTCTCTACCCACTGCTTCTTACCACACCTTGTCTTCTTCTCACCCTGTGCCTTTTCTGGTGTTTTCTCCCGACCTTGAGCATCTCTCTGCCCACCCACACATCTTCAAATCCTGCCATGTCTTCAATACCAGGTGCGGTCACTCTGCCTCTCTAGGGCTCTCCCTGAGCACAGCCCCAGGACCCCTCCTCCTCAGGACCTTTAACCCCACCATGACTTGTTTCCGGTCAGCCCTGCCCAACCTGAACATAAATGCCTAGAGAGCACAGACCTGCCATGCACATCTCTGTCACTCCTCAGTGCCCTAGAGGCAGTAGGTGCTGAATAAAAGAGAAGACTGATGATTTGCTCCTTCCCCTTCACTGGCCATCACACTCCCCCAGCAGCTTATGAGGATATGATGCGAATCCAAACCCTCCAGGGAGTGAAAGACTCACTCTAGTGCACTTGGCCAGAGGGCTGGCTGGTAGGGCTCAGGTGCCTTTAAGCCTTCCCCTACTCTGATCCCCAAACCCATTCCAGGGCCCATCTTCCCTGCACCCCAAGAATGCCAGCAACTCTGGAGTCCCAGGCTCTAGATCCCATGAGAGTTGGAGAGTAAATTCTGCTGAATTTACTACAGATCCCGGACACACCCCTTTCAGCCTTTAGGACATAAGGAGATTCAGAGGGGAGAAAAGTGTCCTTAAAACAGCAGTGAGACAGCGTTGTGTTTCGTGATTGAGGCCCCTAAGTAGAGGCCTGCCACGATCTGAGGAGGCCTCTATGTCTTCTTCTCTTTACCAGACCCCTTTCCCTAGCTTGGGAGGGTTCAATTATTCATTGGGGGAAGTAGATTCTTTTTCCTTTTCTTCCTGCCCCTCTTTTGATCTCTTTTGGTGCAGTGCTGCTGTTAACAAAAAATGTATCATGTTTGAGGCAAAGTGTGTGCAATTCCTCTCCCAGAAAGAAGACCTTTGAAGAGAAGGGGAGTGATCAGAATGAAGAGAGGGAACCAGGAGGGAGGGGTTGGCAGGAGGTAGGCAAGGAAGGCGGTCTGGGCTAGGAGGGCAGCTTTGATCTCTCTACACAAAAGTTGCCTTTTGTGGTTTCTTTATGTCATTCTTGGGGCGAGGGGAGTCATCGACAAGGGTGGGGAGTGAGGTGATGGAGGAAGGGATATGAGGCTGCAAGTCTTTAAATGACAGATTCAGGTACCTGTGACCCCTCCTGCCCATCCCCCAAAGGCATCACCATCCCTCTTCGGTAGCCACTGGCGAGGGATGTGTAGTGAGAAGGGCTTCTTCCCACCCACCCGTGCCCAAACACACGCTCACTCACCCATACACGCTCACACGTTTATACCCACATGCATGTTCACTCACACACATTAACACCCACACTCATGCATACACAGTCGCATACATCCACGCACACGCTCACATGTATTATCTCACATGTGTGCACATATGCTGACACACCCTCTCCACATCCCTACACACACACACACACACACACACACACACACACACACACACATATACACACACTCACAGGGGCTCAGTCCTGACAAGATTGTACAAACATGACAGCAGCAACTTCTGTGCATCCTTCCCGGGAGCCTTTGGTATGCCCTTCTTCCCAACTTCTGAAGCACAAGGCTCACAAGTCAATAATCAATAAGTGGTGACAACTGTTGTTATTATCAGCAACAACCCAGTAACCTGTGCCTATTTACTGAGCATTTCAGCCCTACACTGGGTACGGGAGGGCAGACAGCTGGGTCTGGATGGAGAAGGAAAGCGCTGGCAGCATGTGAAACCAGCATCACAGGCTGTCTGGCCGCGGGCACTCCTGGAGGCTGCTCTGTGCCCTGCTGGGTGAGGGTCGAGACTTAGTACCCCCCGTGAGGGCACAACCCCTGGCTCAGGAGCCATGGTGAAAGATCACTTTTACATATGTAAACAAAAGCAGGAGGGTTGGGTTCCAGCTGCGTGCCTGGCCCACCCCTATGACCCCACTTGCTCCCACAGTCACCCTGCCCGTCCCTGTATAACCCAGAGGACAAGCCCTTCCACTCTCTTAACCTCTGGCTCCTCGTCTGTAAACTCTGTATAAAAGGAGATGGCACTACAGCATTCCAGCATTATACTCCAGCTCCAAAACGGTGTTTCTGGTTAGATGTACCAGAACATGCAAAATACCCCCAAGTGGCTGCCTGCTGGTGGATTAGAGAGAAGCCAAGCCTGCCTCTGTTTACCCCCTGGGCCTCTGCTGGTCGGCAGGGCTGAGCGGGTGCTTCCCTGGAGGCCGCCCACACACAGGCAGGGCAGCTCAGACCTGGACTTCCCCAAAATGCTGACTCCTGAGAGCCTGTCCCTGCTCATTTTCTATGCATTGAACTTCAAACACCGGCGGGGCGCTAAGGCAGCAAGACTGGGGGTGGGTGGGGGATTGGGCCATTAGACTCTCTCTCACTCCTTTTTCCCTTCATCTCCTTCTAGACAGGATTATGGGTTGCACCTATTAATTCTTGTCTGGAAGCAGCAAACCAGCCTTTTTTCTTTGTAGAGTTCTAGAACCAGCTTCCTCTCTTCCCTGCTGCAGTGGGGGCGACGAGGAGCCATCCTTTCGCCCAAGCAGAGTCTGGATGAAGGTGTATGCTCTGAGTTCACTGGCAAAAGAGTTGGCTGTGTGATTCCCCACGCCTCCTCCAGGAGGGCAGAGCATAAGTGTCTGGTACCTAGGACCCTCCGAGGGGGTGACACCTGGAAATCTCCTCACTAATCTGCTCCCCAAGGAGGAGAGATAAGGATAAAACCATCAGGATAAAATTGTGCCCAGTGACCTCATGTATCCACTAACCTGCTCTTGACTAAGTGCCTCCCAGTTTCAGGCACTGTGCAAAGACCAGGTGCAGGGATAAACAGTGACACAGCCTGATGGAAAAGCCTATGCATGGGCAAGGACAGTGACATGTGTCTGTGAGTGTGCTGACAGTGGAAAGCCCAGAGGCGTCAGGCTCTGCTGGGAGAATCGAGGCAGGCTCACCACCAGAAGGCACCTCTGAGTGGACTTGTGAAAGTTAAAAAGGAATTATGAAAAGTAGCAGAAAGCAGAGGGAACAAAATACACACAACTTAGGAGACTTAAAAAAACATAAGGTACATTTCTCCCATCACCTGGACTTCCACGTGGCTGGAAAGAATGGTACCTAGGTGGAAAAAAAGCTAAGAAGTGCTTAGAGAGAAGGGAGTCTTGTACATCACGATAAAGAGTTTATATGCCCTCCCTCCCCCAGAGCGATGGGGAAGCCCCAGAAGGTTAGAATGTGAGAACCTGACATGGTGAGATTTGTGTTAAAGAGATGACTCCAGTTGCAATGGGAAGGAGAGGTGGATTGTGGTTGGGAGCTGTGCAAGGCTGAAGACTAGAGGAAAACCCTCGAGGAGCGCATTCTAGTGATCATTTGGGGAATAGCTGGAAGCTGAGCGAGGCCGCGAGAAGGAAGCAGGCTGCAGCCACAATTAGAAGGGGGAATCGACGGATCTCAGAAACAGGTTCAGTGATAAGGGTAAAAAGATAGAAGTGGGGAACAGAAGGGTGAAAAACAGGGGGATAGGGAATTCTAGATCACTCACTTGTTTTGGTGACTGGGTGGATGACAGTGACATTTGCTGAATAGAAATGTCCAAAATGAGGAGCAGATTTACAGGGGAAGATGGCGAGCTCACTTCCAGAGAGGGTGAGTCTGAGATGCTCCAAGGCCATGCCAGAAAAGAAGATGTGAAAGCAGTGAGGTGAGTCACAGGAGAGGGGCTGCGCTGGGACTGATGGATGGACAGCATAGTGGTCAGGAATAGAGGCCACCCAGGGCTGCGGGAGTGGACTTTATTGTGGAAGGCATTTCACAGAGTAGAAGGAGAAGGGGAAAGGAGCCCCACGCAGGAGACACCCACATCCCTGGGTCTAAGGTGGCAAGCTCACCCAGAGTCTCTGCACTGGCTGTCCTGCTGGGGAAGGGAAGCTCCGAGGGATGGAGAAGTCATCGGGGGGGAAGTCATCGCAGCAGCCTGCTGCAACTGCTATCATCTTTCCGCTGGCAGAGTTGCCAGCAGGCTCAGTGCTACCCCAGGACCCAGGATTGACCGTCACAAAGGTCATCTTAGAGCAGCTATTCACTCTCACTGCTAAAAGGAGGCAATGTCCCAGTGCTGAGAGATGAGGCCTTCCTCAGACCTGACAGCAATCCCCCACCCCCACCCCACCCTCATACACACACCCTCTTCATCAGGCCCTGCATCTAGCTCCTGCATCCATCTCGGTCCTGAGTTCCTGTTCTGACACACTGCCTTGTCTCCGTAGGTCCTTTGGGCTCCATGTAACCTTTGTGCCTCATCTAACCCTGGCCCTGAGATCCTGGACTGACCCCCCCCCCATCCAGTGGCTGGGCTCCATATCCTGCAAGCAACTCAGGATGGTGTCTGGGGCTACCTGTCTGTGGGTAGACTATCTGACATCTGGACCTCATCCCTTCTGGAACTGTGTTCCTCAGATCCCTTTTTTGGTGAGGATGCCCCAGTGAAGCCTGTGTGCTTGGCCAATCCCTAGATGGCAAGCTGGTCCATGATACTGGGCTTGCCAGTGGGGTTGAAGCCGCACTCCTCCTTAGAGAGAATCTAGGGGCCAGAGATCAGGCCTCCCTCTCTGTCTGCCTCATTGTAATGGACCTGTGTCCTCTACACCACAGGCCCAAAGCTCAGGATGATAGCATTCATCCAGCTCCCTCTCCTGTGTAAGTGTCTTTGCTTCTCTCCATCTACTGCTGGACAGTTCCCACAGCACTGCCTTGATACCCAGCAGTCACTTAATAATGGCTTTTCGATGGCAGTGATGGCTACCGTGGGTGCTCAGCGATCTTGCTGAGGACAGACTCAGCTGGAGACAGGACCGTAAAATGTGCCTTCCCTGCTCCAAGCTTCTTTCTTCCATGATTCCCTCCCTCGTCCCAGCCACTCAAAACAGCATAAATCCTATTTCCTCTTCTCCCTTTCTCTATTGAATCTGTTCTTAGAGCCTTTCTTGTCATGCTCGAAGATTCAGTCCCTGTCCTGGAAAACATGGTGATCCAGTTAAGAGAAGGAGTTCAAGGTCTTCCAGGCTGATGAGCCAGTGCTGGCTTCCAAAGCCTGTGCCGTCAGCCACCTCGCTGACGGACCTCCCCAGGGAAGGAAAGCAAAACAGCCACGGGCCAAGCACGCATTGTGAGTACCAGGCCCTGCACAGGAGTTCCAGTGAGGGATGCATGTCATTTCATCTTCACAGCCAGTCCGCAAAGGAAATCTCAAACACAGATGAGGGAAGAGCTAAGAAAGAGATGGGGAGGCTGGCAATGGGGGAAGAGTCAGAGCTCAGTTCAGCCAGTGAGGGTCCTGGATGGCTATGTCCCCCTTTTTTCCCTCAATTTCCTCATTCAAGTGGTGGAGACGTGGACAAAATGACCTCTGAGAACACCCCAGCTGCTTCTCTCCTGCTCAGCATGACGCAGAAGACTTTGGGAGGCCACGCTCAGCTGGGGGAGGAAGATGCACAGCACATTGCTCGCGGACCGCAGTTCTCCCTATGGGAAAGCTGTCTGTGGCTGCCCAGCCGTCTCACCCAGAAAGTGCTGGGATGTGCTACGATTCTAAGGCAGCGTCCTAGACATTATTATTGCACACCAGCTGAGAGGCACGGCCTGTGTGCTCCCCCAGGAGACTTGCTTGGCTGCCTGCTCAAGGCTTGGGGGTGGGTGACGAAGGGGGAGAAAGCCAAGCTGAGAACATGCCCGAGAGGGAGACAGGAATTGAATCACAGAGGCAGGTGCAGAGCATTTCTACCAGGGCGAGAGTGCAGGCAGGGGATCTGTGTGTTTTCCCACAAGAAGACTTGCTCTCCATTCCCCTTTCAAGAAAGCACAGGCACCACGGATCTGGTGGTTTTTCAGCCTCCCAGGAGGAGACGGGATGATTCTCTGCGATTGTTTTCAATCTGTCTCTTTGTGCGAGCAGTGGGACCCTTTGGAGCCTGATGGGTGGGAGTGAGCTGCTGTGTATGAACACTGGGGAGCAGGGCCCCAGAGAGGCAGCTGTGCCCACCCAGCAACACCCAGGCCCTCGCAAGCTGGCCCTGAGAGGGCTCTGGGGATCCCCCAGGGTTTGGACCACCGTGTTTCAAAAGAATAGCTATGATACATCAGCTCATCTTAAAGAACACATCAAAACACAGTCATGCACCTCGAGTCACTTAAACAAGTGGAAATGTTACAACCTCACCTGCCAAGAAAGCCCAAGGTAGGAACTGCATTCATTCCACAGCCTCACGAGGACCAGGTGTCTTTGTGTTTGTCCCTGAGGCTCTGCCACATTCAGGAAGTCTAAGACCTGGACATGTCCTCTAGGCTGCCTCCCCTCACAGCCACAAGAAGGCTGCCATGTCTCCAAGGTGTCACTTCCAGAGGCAGAAATGGAGCCGCCACCTTCTTAAACATTCAGAAACCGTCTTCAGAGCATTCCACCCCTCCCGTTTCTAATCGGCTGGGCGTGTTTCACACATGGGCGTGTTGCTGGAAATGCTTCAAAATCCACTATCTGTACTGGGACCGATGGGGGTTATTCTCCCTCAAATTCTGTGACTGAGTAGAGAGGGTGGACCCCTGAACACAGTTCAGTTTCTGTTAGGATGGAGGGGAGGGGGCAGTGCATTGGGAGTCAGCAAGGAAGGCTAAACAGGAGTGAGCCTCCCTTATCCCTGGGCTGGGGATTTAGGTTGTCACTGGGCTCGGCCACATGCCGGGGTTTACCTACCTGGGCTCTCCACCAGCCACTCGTCTTAGCCAGCCATGGGCTCAGATCCTAATTTAGGTCCAAGTGCTTTTAATCCAGGTAGTAGATTGTGAGCCTGCACTCCAGGTGGAATGAGAGAATCACTGCTATCCAGGGCCAGCAGGATGGCGCCAGCTTCCTGTCTTTTCATGTTCCCATGACACCAGTCAGGCTGGAGGGGTGGGTGTGCCTGATGGCAGGAGGTGAAGGGGACTCTGGGGACCGGAGCTTCCCAAATGTGGCTTTATGCCACATGCTTTATGCCAGAATGCCCACTCTCTAGCTGAGTGGTCTTGGGCAAGTTACTCAATTTCTCCAGTGCCTCAATGTCCTTAGGTATATGCAGTGGAGATGTGAGTGTGTGTATTTAATATGTAATATATATCCCTATGTATGTAACAGCTCTGACCTCATAGGAGTATCTGAGGATTGCCTGAGTTCCTGCACATAAAGCAGGTAGGTAGCACAGGGTAAGTTCTCAGGGAATCGGATGGAGGTCCTCATCACCATCCCCACAATTCCATATACTACAATCAGCATGGCCTCCTGACACTAAAACAGACATCAGATAAGCGGCAGAGAGCCAGTAGGTTTGAGCCCTGGCACTTGCAGGCTGCTGAACTGCTAGGGATGGAGGGGACCCACTCACTTTCTCTAGAGGTTCTGATGGTTGGAGCGGAAACATCCCTGTGCATGAGAAACTGGGCAATTCCTCAGAGCCTTGCACTGTGGGCTCAGCAGTAGCTTTGGGGAAAGGAGGCAGTTCTCAGGTGGATGGTTAGCATCATTATGTTAATCATGCTGCCCCACCCCCAGCCCTCCAGTGCCCACACACACACCCACACACACAGTGACACCCTCATTATTCCCTCCCAAAGCTTCCCATCTGCCTTTGCATCTCTCCAATGCTCTTTCCACCCAGGCAGAGGCTTAGGCTGCCCCTGGCTGTGTCACTGTCCTGCCCGGATCAACACTAGGGGAGGGAAGGCATGTCCAGTCCAGGCACTTTGCCTCCAGCTCCAGCACCAGCTCTGGGAAGTCCATCGAGGAGGGAAGGGGGAGGGGATGAGCATCGATTCTCCCGGCTTCTGCACACAGGAGCACATCTGGCAGCCCATATGCTGCCTTCTGGACGGGGCTAGGGTCGGGGAGGCAGGGACAGAGCTCTGCCCCCTGTGATGGTTCCGAATGTGGAAGTCAGCCATGTGTGTGGGTTTGATAGGATGGCACCAAGTGTATTCCACACCAAGTCTGGGGCCATTTCCTGAATGTTCTCCCTTCAAAATACCTTGCCTGACTGAATTACTTCTGCTTTCTGAAAATACAGCATTGCCCTCTGGGTTTTTCTCCCTCCCTCTCCTTCTCGCCACACCTCCCCACTGCTCTATTCTCTGTGCCCTCCTCCCCTCTGTTACCCCCACGCATTTTCCTTTCTCAGGCTCTCTTCTTCCTCCTTCACGTACACTTCTGTACTTCCTCTTCATCTCCAGTTCTTCCTCCTTCTCAGCACTGCTACCCACAGCCTTCCCCAGACTCCTTCTCACCTCTCCTCTCCTCTCCTCTCCTCTCCTCTCCTCTCCTCTCCTCTCCTCTCCTCTCTGTAGGACCTCCTTTCCTAGTGAAATCCATGCCTGCCCTGGTCCCTGGGCTCCCATCACACCAACTCCAGCCCCAGCCCAGCCCAGCCCTGGCCCAGCCCAGCTCCGGCCCAGCCCAGCCCAGCCCGGCCCAGCCCAGCCCAGCCCTGGCCCAGCCCAGCCCAGCATAGCCCAGCCCAGCCCGGCCCACCCCAGCCCAGCCCTGGCCCAGCCCAGCCCAGCCCAGCCCAGCCCAGCCCAGCTCTGGCCCAGCCCAGCCCAGCCCAGCCCGGCCCAGCCCAGCTCCGGCCCAGCCCAGCACAGCCCAGCCCAGCCCGGCCCAGCCCAGCCCAGCTCCGGCCCAGCCCAGCACAGCCCAGCTCCGGCCCAGCCCAGCCCAGCCCAGCCCAGCCCTGGCCCAGCCCAGCCCAGCATAGCCCAGCCCAGCCCGGCCCAGCCCAGCCCAGCCCTGGCCCAGCCCAGCCCAGCCCAGCCCAGCCCAGCCCAGCTCTGGCCCAGCCCAGCACAGCACAGCCCAGCCCAGCCCGGCCCAGCACAGCCCAGCCCAGCCCGGCCCAGCCCAGCCCAGCTCCGGCCCAGCCCAGCCCAGCTCCGGCCCAGCCCAGCACAGCCCAGCTCCGGCCCAGCCCAGCACAGCCCAGCCCAGCCCGGCCCAGCCCAGCTCCAGCCCAGCCCCGGCCCAGCCCAGCCCGGCCCAGCCCAGCTCCGGCCCGGCCCAGCACAGCCCAGCCCAGCCCAGCTCCGGCCCAGCCCAGCCCAGCCCCGCGCCGGCCCAGCCCAGCCCAGCCCAGCCCAGCCCAGCCCAGCTCCAGCCCAGCTCTGGCCCAGCCCAGCACAGCACAGCCCAGCCCAGCCCGGCCCAGCCCAGCTCCGGCCCGGCCCAGCACAGCCCAGCTCCGGCCCAGCCCAGCCCAGCCCAGCCCAGCTCCGGCCCAGCCCAGCACAGCCCAGCCCAGCCCAGCTCCGGCCCAGCCCAGCCCAGCCCAGCTCCGGCCCAGCCCAGCCCAGCCCAGCCCAGCCCAGCTCCAGCCCAGCCCAGCCCAGCCCAGCCCAGCCCAGCCCAGCCCAGGAGGACCCAGCTCTCACTCCCACTCCAGCTCTCTGTCCATCTCTGACCTGGTACTCACCCAGGAAGCTGCCTTCTATGAATCAGCTTCACCAGCATCCTGCATCCCACTGATTGTGACCAATGAAAGGAATGACTGATAAGTGGGTGCTCCCAGCAAGCCTCAGCTCTAAGTCCATAGGCCTCTGTTAATAGGACATCAGTGGGACAAGCAGAGACATAAATTTGCAACTGTGTGTTGGGATAGGAAAGCCAGGAGAAATGAGTAGGGGGCATCCAGAGGACCGGGCAGGAGTCCCAGTAGAGAAGGCAGCTTCACAGGTGCCGGTGCACAGCCCGTGAGCAGAGGATAAGTGCCAGAGACAGCATGTGGAACAAAGATGTTGGGGATAATGAGCCGACAACCTCAGTTCTTCCGTGTAGAAAAAACGAAATCTGATACCGGTCTTGGAGGCTGTTTGAGAATTCAGTGAAATAAGGCAAGCTTAAGTCCCTGCTACAGCATCTCACACACAATGGATGCTCCCTAATCAGTAGCTGGGCCTTTTTTTTTTCCTCCATAGTCATTCCTTTCATTTGATGGGACCTTTATTCTACCCATACTGGCAAATCCTTTCTTCCTTAATAGTCCTTTACTTTGTTTTCTTTTTATATATATATAGTTGTTGTTCGTTTGTTTGTTTGTTTTAGAACAATTTTAGATTTACAGAAAAGTTGCAGGGGTGCCCACTTACCCGATACCCAGTCGTCCTGTTGTTAAAATCTTACAGTCCACTTGTCAGAGCTAAGGAACCAAGATAATAGACAATTATTAACAAAAGTCTGCAATTTATTCAGATATCCTTAGCTTTCACCTAATGGCCTTTGTCTGTCTCAGGACCCTATTTGGACATTGCATTATATTTTGTTCTCATGGCTCCTTAGGATCCTCTTGAGTGTGACTGACAATTTCCCAGATTTCCCTTGTTATTGATGACCTTGACAGCTTTGAGGCACACGGGCCAGGATTTTGTAGAATGTCTCTCAGATGGGGTGTCTGATGTTTTCTTATGCCTAGACTGCAGTTATGGGTTTTTGGCAGGAAGACCACAGAGGGAATGTGCCCTTCTCATCACATCACATCAAGGGTGCAGGTGATCAATTTGACTCCTCACTAGTGATGTTGACCTTTTTCACCTGGACAAGGTAGTGATGGTTAGGTTTGTGCTTTGTAAATTTACTCTTTCCCCCCTTCTCTTGTCAGCTACTAAAAAAAAAAAAAAAAAAAAAAAAAAATTCTCTAAAATAATCCTCACATGCAATACATTCTCCTAGATGAAACAAAAATAAACAAATAGTTTAAGACTCTATATTGGAAGTATGAAGTAAAGAGTCGGGGGGCAGTAAACTCAAGGAAAAAAAGATCTCAAAGAGAGTAAGCTCACACTACGCTCTTTGGGGAGCACAGCCTGAAGCCCGGGCCTCCGAGGGGAGGGGACCAGGCTTGGACTGGAGGCCAGACCAGTACTCCCCAGCGTGGCAACGGCAGGGCCAGGAGCGAGGCAGGGAGCACAGCTGCGCATGCGCGCCTGCGGTGGGACCCGCAGGAACAGCGGGAACCGCGGGAAGGTCGGCATGCTTTGGAAGACGGGTTAGAACCATTCCCTTAAATACTCTTTGAGCTTGGTGATTCACTAGGAAGCAGACCTCAAACAAACAAACAAACAAAAACAGAACAAAGGGAGGTCCCGAGCTAAGCCCCTCTACAGGCTGATTCCCCAGACCCTCATCCCACAAAGATAGGTAAAGAGGTCAGGTCCTCCTGCATCAGCCATCTGTCTCGTATTTGCATGTTTGCAGTTACGCAGATCTGGCACCCCGCCTAATATGTCCAGAGGTTCACGTAACAGTGCAAGCTGACCTCCCGTCGTCAGTCTATAGATGGACATGAACCTGTGCGCACGGATACATGCTCGGGGCACACATTGCAATCTATCAAAGCCGATGACCCTGCACGCCGTTGTGGGGCACCCACCCCCTAGGAGCCGGCTCTGTCCTGCTCTTTGCTGGAGCAGGGGAACCTCTTCGACTTGTCTTCTACATCTGTACCTCCATCAGCTGCTCCACCAACCAAACAGGCCCAGCTTGGGGACTGGACTCCGGTGCGAGTTTTCTCCGGGGAAGTTGCAGAAGGGAAAGCCAGTAAACACTTCCTCTGGCTGGAAGTGCTGAGAACCACTTTATGGGGAGAAAATGGGCAGCTTTAGTCTCTGGGAACCGAACTACCAGATCATTTACATCTGCGTGGGAGGGGGACATGAGCATTGGGGAGGGTGGAAGATGTTGGTTTAAAACAATGAAAACCTGTTTCTCTTTCCTTTTTCCTGTTGCACAGAAAGACAGGGTATCGCAGTCTCCAAGGAGAAGGGCCAACCCCCACAACCTCCATTCCAAAGACCCCCAGGGCAGGCAGAAGTGAAAGACCAGCCCTGGAGGCTCCCCACGCCAGCCAGGACAGACAGGGCCTAAAATGGAAGGGGTGGGTGGGAACCAGGCACCCACAAGCTCTGAATTCAAATCCTGTCTCTACCACTTGTTACTTTGTAGATCTTGGCTACTGTCTCTCTGAACCTCAGAGTCTTTAGGTCATGGTAGGTGTGGTGGCAGGATGGTTAAGAGCACAACACTGAGGCCCACCTGCCTGAATTTCAGTACAAGCTCTCACCTTTCTAGATTGTCAGCCTTGGGGAAGTTACATATGCCCTCTGTGCTTCAGTTTTGTCATCTGGAAAATTCCAGGCACATATTAATCACTCAATACACGCTACCTATTTTTTATGTATAAAATGATAAATTGTATACCCTGTGATGAAAACAGCTTTAGCAAAAAAAAAAAAAAAATAGAGAGAGAATGGTGACTATTTAAGCTCAGAACGTGGCTCTCCAGGGATCTCCTGCCTTTGGAAGTAGGGTGTACAATAAGACCACTCAGTTTGTGTGTTGAAATGGCCACCACCTAGGGCCAGCCAAGTGGCGCGTTGGTTGGAGCTGGCTTGGGATGCTGGCTCTGAGCAGCAGGGCCCTGGTTCAGATCCCACATGAGGGCCAGTGATGCTGTGCCCTCTACAGCTAAGATGGTGAACAACAGCTCAACCTGGAGCTGGGCTGCTGTGAGTCCCCGGGGACGGCATAGCTGCAGCCCCTGCTGCAATGGGCTGCCATAGGCTACAGTGAGTGGCCGGCAGCCGGTGTGAGCTGCCAAGAGCCACTGTGAGCAGCCATCCAGAGGTGGGCAACCTCTCTCTCTCACCCAGGAAGAGCTCAATGACGATACCAACGTGGGCCAGTGAAGCAATGTCCTCCACAACTAGACTGAAGAACAAAAAAGGAGAGCAACTTGTCTGTTTCCCTTCCCCGGTTTCCAAATGCTGTTCCCATCCCCCAATTCCCCAATAAAATCTTTAAAAAAAAAAAAGAAAAAAAAAGGCCACCACCTAAGGAACAATTGTTCAAGACCCTCTCTTTAATCCCCCCACCGCCCTGCCAGGTTGGCATGCTCTGAGCTCCAAAGGTGATGGACTCCTACCTGCTGGGCCCTGACCTGGCTGAGGAGAGAGCCACTGCAGGTTAGGACATCAGCTTTACTGATGGTCAGGCTGCACTGGACTTGGACTTGTGACCAAAACAGGGCCTCCTGCTAGCTCTCTCTTCCCAGCAGAAGGTCTTCACAGCAGACTTTCCTTAGCCATGCCCCAGGGCGCCATGGCTGTCTACACTGCACAGGTACAGTAGCGGGGAGAGCTTCAGAGAGAGGCAGGCCCTGTGCAGGGGCCCCAGTGGCTCCTGGCATGCAGCAGGAGGAGTCAAAAAGGAAACTGGGTTTCCCTCTTCAGAAAGCTGGACTCGGACAGGAAGGTCGGTCACATCACACTTGAGCAGGAATCAAGGGTGTGTTTCCAATCCTGTGCCCTCCTGGGAAAACAGGAGCGAAGGCAACCAGCTTCTGCCCTAAAAGCATGGCTAGTCTGTGTTGAAGGTATGGAGAAAGCTACTTAGAGAAGTCAAGGGGTTCTCCTAGGCCTGATGCTGGCTGAGCTAGGTCTGAAGCCCAGCTGCCCGGCTGCAGTGCACTGCTCGCCAGCCATCCACCCCCTGGGAACTGCACAGCACAGTCTGGGGCGTGGCACTGGGTCTGCATGCTGCTTGGGGCTCTTTCCACCCTCGCTCGGGTCCTCTGACTGTCCTGCCTTTCCACTTGAGTGCAAGGCTTCTTTCTCTACATATCACTCTGTCAGGAGGTGACACTTTCAGACTGTCATGATTAACCACCCAAATGAGTGGTACAGAGAGCAAGCGCTTTATGCTTTTAAAAATAGCCCAGAAAGCCCTGGGCACACATGGAAAGGGCAAAATGACATTCTAAGTATCTCAGAGAGGGAGATGCAGAGAAGGAACTGCCTGAACTGGGGTGACCCTTCCCCCGACCCCTGAGATCAGGGCTGCAGGAGCCCCCAGGGCCACAGGGTGGAATGCAAGGCCTCTGCCCATGTTTCTTTGTCTGATAAGAGGCCATTGGAGGGAAGGCACTGCCCAGAAAGGGACCTCCTTAGATACATGTACGATGACACTGCTGGTGACCCCGAAGCATGAAGGGAGTCCCACTGACAAGACTGGAGAGCGTGATGCAATCACAGAAGCAAGAAAGGGCAGAGTGGAAGCAGTCAACTGTGGAAACAATGTGAAGGCATAAATGAGTCAAGAGACTAGCCTTTATTCCGTGCCCTCCCCAGGGTCCCGGACAAGTCTAGCTGACAGTGGGACTCTCTCTCAGAGCCGTGGGTGCCCTGGAATCCAGGCGCTCAGAGTCAAAACTCTGGAGCTGAGCGCATGGGCCAAGTGTGATACATCAAAGGGACTCAGAAACAAGAAGATGGATCTAAGGCAGATATTGGAACCTGAGGCTAAGGCTAGGAGTGGAAGAGCCAGGGAGAGGAAAATGGAGAGCCACAGGGCAGTGTGACGAGGAAGGAGGGAGGCTCTGGGAAAATAGCTGAGGCAGGCCGATGTGTGCAGACTGTCGCAGACGTTGCAGCCTCAGGCCCCACGTTGTGATAACCAAATGCTCATACACATTTAGAAATTATTCTTCGGGGGGAGGAATGCTCCCACTGAGGATCAGCAGTCTCATCCACAGGTGATCTGGCAACACGATGACTGCTCTCCACCACAGTGAGATAGGCACACCACCCACCAAGAGCCCTGGCTGGCCTCCTCCCTGTGAACACGTCTTCCGATATGCTGGCATCAGCGTTTTGCACCTTGATGCTCACCAGGTCTCCACACTTTTACCTGTTTTGGACTCTCCAGCCCTCCTCCTTCTTCCTTATCTTCAACCACAGGCTCCTGCAGATGGAAACACCCTCTTGCTTTTCCGGTGGACAGAGGGCCGTCACCACAGGACTGCTCAGCATGGTAGGGGCACGTCCTAGCTCCTTGAGAAAAAGAACATGAGATATTTTTTTTTCCTCCCATTCCTGCCTCTTGATCCCAGTGATTTCACAGGTGAGGAATTTTCTCTGAGTCTGTGTAAACAGACTTCTGATTAAACTGCAGAAGTTAGGAGATAAACACCAACACAAAGATTTTCATATTTTTTATTATAAATAGCCCAAATATTTGGTCCCATTTCCAGTTTAAATGGGTAAACCATAATATTGATGGCTTGCAACAGATACAAGATGAATTGGGCTTCTCTTCCAGCTAGCTGAACCACTTTTAATGGGGAATATATCGAAGCTATAAATTCCTGCAGACAGGGTTGCTATGCAATAGCATAATATATCTTCTATTCAATCTTTTATACACTATGTTTTGTCCTGCATTCCAGTGGATATATTTATGGATCTGGAGCTTTTCTGTGAAGAAGTGCCAAGTACTACCTCTTGCCTTCTCTCAACATTTCTGTGGCCTCTGGAGATAATCATCACTTATTCTTTATACGAGCTGGAGTGTGATCCCTTCATCCTCATAAGCGAATTTCCTCTCTGGGAATGAGGCTCTGTGGCCCCAGACCTTTTTGGGATCTTATAACCCAGTGAGAGGCAGAGGCAACAGAGAAAATGAATGGATGCTGATTCTCATAGGAGAGCCATCCCTCTCTCCTGGCACAGCAGTGGGTGACTCTGGCTTGGGGCATGTTTTTGATAGCATCAGGTACAGCAGGTAGACCCTGTGCCGCCATAATGCCCTTTCGATGTTGTCATGATTTTCCCCCATCAGACAGCAGTTCTTAACAAACTAAATCTCGTAGTCACCTCCCCCCACTCTCACCCCCCCACACACACACACACAATGCCCCCACCCAAACCCATGAGCCGTATGGAGCCAACATGTAGCCCCATTTTGAGGAAAAAGCATCCTAACATGGGCCAGCATCTTTGAGCTAGCTCAACCTGCATCTGCCTCTCGGCTTTGCCACTTCTTTCAAAACCTCAGTCATCTTCAGTCCCATTCTCAAGGATAACAGTATTGTTAATTATTATCTAGTGGTGCACTGGCAAATACTGAAGCACTTTATTGTGTTTACTACCTTTTTATTAATGTAATTTATTTAATTGTATGTTTATATTGTTTCATTTTTAGTATCAGCCCCATGTAACAACTGGCTCACTGGAATTCTGAACATTTAACAATCAGCTCTCGCCAGCTGGTAGGAAGAAGCCTGCCCCCTCACATCCCGGGTCCCACAGGGCGTGGTGGTGGTGAAAGCTAAGTCACAGAGCCCTTACACACAGGCAACCACAGACTGGCACAGAGAAATCTTTTATTTAGGGATAATCATCCACATTAATAATAATGAAAATAAGAACGAGGGGAAGAGGAGGAGAGGATGAGGAGGAAGTTGGTCCTGAGAGGTGATTCAGACCATCTGCAGCAGGGGAGCTTTGTAAAAGGAAGACTGGTGACACCCTCACCCTTCCTGTGTCCCAACATCACCAGGTAACTTCATCATTCAGTTTCCACTAACTGCTCTGGGAATTCTCCAAACATCACGTGCAGCTATTTTCAAATGCAAGGCCAAGGATCTTGTTCCAAAGCTAAACAGAAGTGATTTTTGCATTTCTCCTCATTACTGGATCCCCATTCCCATCTCCCCACATCAAACAACACAAGCTGACAGTAAGTGGACATACACGACCAGCTTTATTTTCACCAAAGTAGACCCTGAGCAATTAGAGAATGGGTGACAAGGATAATGGAATGAAGCTTCTCTCTCTCTCCTATAGTAACTTGTGGCTAATATGGACACGTATCTCAGAGGGCTGTTGCAAAGATTAATTGAGATAATCCATGTCAAGTGATTAGCCCAATGAACATTTGCTGTTGCTGTTTGTACTCTTGTTGGGCCTGAGGAAACCTAAGAGTGTATGTAGGTCTCTGGCAACTGTTTAGAAAAGGTGATTAAGTATCTGACAAACTTCCATCCTCCCTGTGTTATGAACTTAAGAGATCCCACCCTCCCTCTGTCTCAGCTTCCCTTTTTTTTTTTCCCCTCATTGTATGAATCAATAGAAATAAAAGTTTCCTGACCGAGAGATCCAAGGTGCCATGGGTTTCCAACATGGCATTCACAAATGAGGCACTCTGAGGCTGGTTCATTCATCCCATCCTACCAGTTGACCATTTCGAGAAGCTTCAGGCTCACCACATTATCAGAGATGGTCATTATCTGCTCCCACGGCTCTCTGTCCTCCACCAGAGACAAAAAGAAGAAAAAGCATAGGATCTGGAGTCTGGCTGCTTGCTAACGGGTGAGCCCAAGAAACCACCTTGCTTGTCTCAGCATCCTCAGTTGTAAACTCAGAGCAGTAATTCCTAATTCAGAGGGATGCTGTGAGTAGTAATTCAAGATTCCTCATAAACAGAACCACGCTCTATCTGGGTTAGTGGTTTTGGTTGCCAATGTAGCAATGTGTGCCTTGCAAAGCATTTCACATCCATGATATTACTTGAAGTTCAAGTGCTAAAGTAGGGACAGAAAATGGTGCTTTTGAAGTGGCTGAGCAGAGCTTCTGGGCTGGGCTGAGAGTTTCCCTCTGGACTGACGCAGGAAGTGCGTCCTTGGGAAACACAGGGTGAGCCAGACTAAAAGTTTGGACTTCATAGCGCGGGTAAAGGGATCTTTAAGATCTCTGAGCAGAAGAAGAATGCCATGTAATTGAACTTGTGGAATCCCATCCAGTGGACTTGTTTTTCTGTCTCCCTCACCTCAAGTAGAGGGAGCCAGCTCTTGATGTTTAACTTCTAGCATTGCTCTTTCTCCCACACAGTCATAATGGGATGTTGGAAGGTACCTCAGAACTAACTATCAGACCCCTCAAGCTGACAACAAAAAGCACTAAGAATATCCTGTTCTAAAGAGAGCTCCCAATAGTGGCAGCCAGACCCTGCCCCTACCCCGATCCAGTGGCAGGGAGTTCAGCAGGCTCTGAAGGACCAGTTCAGTGAGGTGTGCAGTAGCGGTTTTCCCCTCTTCGGTGAGGGCTAGGAGCCAAGGAGGGCACTGCTGGGGATCTGCTCTGACTACAGAGCACGTGCTGTTGAGACAGCACAGCACTGTGGTTTCAAGCAAAACCCTGGGGACTAGCCTGCCTGTGCTCCAATCCTGGCTCTGCGGCTGCACCAGCTCTGTGACCTTGACCTAGTTGCTTAACCTTCCTCTTCTGATTCTATTGCCTCATGTTTTTCTCATCTATAAAACTGAGATAATACAATAGTAGCTGCCTCATAGAGTTATTGTGAGGGCTACATGTTGCTATGGATGGGGTGTTTATGTTTCCTCATGATTCATATGTTAAAGCCCCTAATCCTTCGTTAGATGGTATGTGGAGGTGGGACCCCCATGATGACTGGAATGATGTCTTTATGGGAACAGGAAGAAAGATTCCATCTCTGTCTCTCTCTCTCTCTCTCAATGTGCACATATACTTGCTCTTTTTTTCTCATTGGGATGATCTATACTTTGACTGTTATTTCTTTTTTACTCAAGGTCATTCTATGCTTTTTCTTGTCCTATACAAATAAGCTAATCTGTTTATTCTTTTTTCCTTTTTAAAATTTTTAACATTTTATTAGGGAAATTTTCTTTTTTAGCTTTCTTAGGGTATAATTGATAGGCAAAAATATTGGACATATTTGATGTATACATATTGATGAGTTTGGTCCTATGCATACCCCCGTGACACCATCACCACAAACAAAGCAGTAAGTATACCCATTACCTCCAAACATTTCCTTGTGTTCTTTCATGGGTTTTTTTCTTTTTTTTTTTGTAAGAACAACTAACACACAATCTACCCTCTTAACATATTTTAAAGTGTGAAATACCATATTGCTGACTGTAGGTATAATGTTGTATAGTAGATCCCTAAATTATTTACCTTGAATAACAGAAACTTTCTACTCATTGAGAAATAATTCTCCACTTCCTCTATCTGCCAGTCCTCAGGCAACCACCACTCTATTCTTTGCTTTTATGAGTATGTCTTGGACTGTTAATTCTGCTACATTAACACTTTTATCATGAATGAAGTTGGAGTTCTGTCATCAATGCCTTTTTTATAGTATTTTTATCCATAAATATTATGTTATATTTAAAATTCCTTTCAACAACTAGGTATTGAGAGCTAATATATGTCCTAGGGATTCAAGAGTGAACATGCAAAATTGGTCCCTGCCCTCAAAGAGTGCACATTTGAATCAGGAAGTCTGTCAATGAGCAATAAACAAAGGAGTATGAAATATGTCAGGTCCTATGTCAATGCTATTGTCATAATAGATGTCTTAATATTGCATTATCCATGCATTCCTGTGTGGACTGAGTTTTTATGATTTAAAATGGCTGGAAATATTTTGGAATTTTTTAACATGTTCTTCAGGGGCGAGAAAGGGAATTTCACCAAATATCCTTAATGACAATGATATTTTAAAAATTCACTTGTGTGCCCTGACAAAGTCAGACAGTTCAATAAACTACACAGATTTTTCATGACGTTGCATTAGAAATGCTGAAAAAAGTAAGAATTAAGAGCGGGTAACTGGTTGTTTCAAAATGCCTAATGTCTATGAAAACAAAGAGACTATGGAGTCATTTTCTGGGAAATAGCTAGTAAAGACAGAATGAGAAATCAGCTTCCCCGTCTGTCTGTAGGAATCATCTCTGAGACCGGTGCTCAATGCCCTGCCTCCTATTCTGTCTGCCAAACTCTGTTTCTTCCACCAGATAGAAAGATGCCTCTGCTTGGAAGCCTCCCTGATTTTCCCTGAGTTAATCGCTACCCCCCTCTTTGGTACCAATGAGCTCTGTTTATTTCTCTCTTTACACTTATCACGTACACTAACACATTATTTATAGTTCTTTGGGAGGTTACAGAGGTATGGCCCCCAATATGGTCGCAACTCCCTGTACTCACAACCTGTGTGGTCCTCACACTTTCTGACTCCAGGCTTGGCCATAGCGTTTGATTGGGCAAATGTGTCAATCAGAGATGTTATGTAAGCAGGAGCTTAAAAAGTGCTTTGCGTCGGGTTTTCAGTGTTGCCTGTTCCTTAGAACCCTGAGACTCCCAGGGGAAGAGTCCAGCCTCCTGGGGGCTGAGAAAACCATGGGGCTCAGAGACAGGACACCTGGCTGAGCTCCCCTAGACATGCTAGCCAGCTTGAGATGTGAGCGAGCTCATCCTAGACCCATCCAGTCCTAGCCAAGCTGACAGGTGGCCACGGACATCAGCCAAGCCAACCCAGAGCAAAAGAAACCTGGCTGGCCGGCAGAATGGTGAGAAATAACAAATGTTTGTTGTTGGAAGCCACAAAGAAGTGGGGGTGATTTGTTACCCAATAAAAGTTAACTGCTTCTCTTACTCAACTATGAGCATTTTGAAAGTCAGGATGGTGCCTTATTCACTGAATGCAGAGAACAGTCCTGGGTCCATAGCGTCTGCCTGACTACTATTTTTTAAATGAAAAACCTGACTCTCGGAAGGAGAGAGTCTGACTGCACCCTACCCCGAGCCAAATCAGCTGACAGGCTTGCACCAGCCACATTCTTCCCCTGAGATAATACGCGTAAATACTACCTTTTTTGTAGCTGTTTTGTTTAAGTGCCTTCCCCGTCAGACTGCAAATGCTGTGAAAGCAGGGATCTCCTTCATATTTGCTCACCGTGGTATCATTCAACACCTAGCACAGTAATGTAGGAGGCCCTTGGCAAATATTTATTGAATAAATGAACCAACACAGTTCAACTTTTGGAGCATCCAGTAATGTAGCCTGGTTGGGGGTGGGGAGGTATTTGTTACCTCTCTCCAGCACACACAGCCTCACAGCCCCTTGGTCTGCTTATGGCATTATCAGTAGGCATGCTTCCCCCAAAGGGGAGACCTGGGTGGAACAGAAAAGTGGATGGTGGGGGCCCGTGAGGGCATTCTTACGAGTCAAGCGTAGCTGGATATCCCCTATTGAATCAAAACAAGCCCTTGCTCACACAACGTACAGTCCTACCGTATGCAGTAATCTAGGAAGTCCTCTGGTCCAGGAAGGAAAAGTGGCTTAAAAGCCAAGAGATTGGAGATCCAGGCCCTGCTCTGCTGTGTGACCGATTTCTACTGACCTAACTTGTCTGGGCCACAAGGGGCCTGCCCCACCAGCCTACTATACCAGCTCAAAGGAACATAGTAAATACTATGAAATCATTTTAGAGAAATAAAAGCCAAAGAGACCACCTTGAACTCATAAGCAGTCTGTGTTCCACACGTTCATGCTTCAGAGGGTTGTTTGGAAGTGGGTATTACCTTTTCCCATAGAAAACATATTGAAAATGATGGTTAGGTTCTCTGGCTCCCACTCAAAATCCTATTTAAACCAGAATGTAACTGAAATAACATATATTTGTGAAGAAAAACAGCAGAAAAAAAAAACTGTTGCGATGCTAGTAATTAAAACAGAAAAAAAAAAAAAAGAAAATACCGTGGAATAAAGAGCAGTGTTTCTGATTCATCTTGAATGCCAGTGCTTGAAGAAAAGTGGATTTAATTCGAAAAAGAGGAGGTGGCAGAGGCTTTGAGGGGCTTTGAAGGCACATTTCAGTCACAGCTTCAGATGCTCCAATATTGAGTTGGTGACACTGGGTGTCCTGTTCTGAACGCTGCGTCCTGTGTATGTGCCTTTTGCTATAATTTGGTCCATGTTTTGAGTCACAAGTGACATGAGGAGAGGAAAAGGAGATCATGTGACTAAGAGCTGAAAGAGGAGATAGAAGACACAGAATGAGGTTGCTCTGCCTGGGAGCTGCACAGCGACGTTTCTGAGGCTTGCTATGGAGCATCTGCGCCGATTCTTCTCTGTCCCGTTATTCTTTCTCCACAACAAGCTGCAAAAAGCCATCTCTCTGGTGAAAGAGAGGCTGGTGGGAAGTGACTGCCAGTAAGTGCTATGACGGAGCTAGAGATGCCTCACTCTAAAGCCATTTCCTTTCTCTGTCACTGGGGTGAGGAGAACAGAAGGCAAGGGAAGCCACTATTTCTAAGGAGATGGCGAGGAGGCCATTTGAGGCCCGCCCCCAAGGCATCGGGGAGCACCATCCTGCCAGGACATCTGGTTGTCAACCAGAGCAAGGCGATGAGGCGGCTCCAGGCGTGGGGCAGGGAAGGGAAATGTGCAGATAACTGCCTGAAACACAAGAAGTGTTTAAAGTCAGGACTGATGACTCTAGCAAAAGCCAGTACAAATGCAAAACACTATTATGGCAATGGATATAGTCCTTCTTCCTAAAAAATCAGTGATCCACCATGAGAGTTAAGACCAGAGGGAAACGAGGAAGAGAACGATATCAAAACAAAGCAAAAAAAACAAAACAAAACAAAAAAAACACCAGCACAAAACCCTACAGGAGAGAGGCTTAATAAATAAATAAAGCAAAATTAATAACAGAAGAATATGTGCTGAATGGAAAAAGCACCTTGTGAAGAAGATGCTTTTTCCTCCGGTAAACAACTGGGAAGAGAGCACAGGGAGGAAAAGAAACTTTGCAAATTATAATTTTCTCTCATGTTGATCAACCCAGGGGTGCTCGCTCATAAAATTAAAAGAAATAAAATTCAACTGTAACCAGCTCCCTGAGGCTCCTCAGAAGTGCTCACGTGGCAGGGAGCGAGCTGTGGGGAAGGAAGGGCGTTGTTCACTTCTGTCTGTACCATGTGACCTCCGAGTTCCATGATCAGCAAGGACAGCAGCATCTCCCAGGTATAGGACTCTGGTGCCTATTTCCCCAGGACCACCCACGTGGACCCCAGGCACAGCCTCCAAGATGGGCAGCTCTCACTTCCTTCCATGGCCGCGTCCAGCGGCATCCTCCCCAATTTGCCCAGCTTGTGTGCACATGGACATTTGCTTTGTGCTCTGTGCGATGGCACAAAAGTGCCATTGGGCATGCAGATGTCCCCAGCAGGGCGCCTGCCCTCAGGGAAAACTCTGACCTAGTTGCAGAGAAAAGGCCAACACTGGAACCAGAGAACAAATTTGGGACTCATCCTGGGCATTTTCCACGGAACTCTACGACCTGCTTCATTCCCTTCTGTCTCTCTCCCAATTTCCTTGGATTCCATTGAGATTACCACATTTGCAAGGCATCCCAGCAGCCTCTGAGCTGGAAAATAGGATTGATGTAAGGAGTGGAGATGACAATTAAACCCAGCTCTTTACTTTGCAAGTGAACTCTGTAAATAAGTCATCCATTTGTTTTATAAAGTGATTTAGAAAATGCAAATGTTAGCTGTTATCGTTGGTAGGTCAAAGGTGATATCAACAGTGGAGCAGAAATAGGACTACTGGGCCATTCCTGGTATTTGTGCTTTACACCAAGTAAAGAGAACTCTTTGTGGGAGAGACTGTTGGTAATGACCAGAATATGACAATGAGGCCCCGTAGAGGTTCAGCTTTATCCCTCTCTCTCAAACACTGGCTCTTACAGATCTGGATCACAATGCTGTAATGTCTGCTTTCCCTCTCTCCTCCTCACTCACCTTTTCTTTCTCTCCTCCGACTCACAACCTCTCTCTCTCTCTCTCTCTCTCTCTCTCTCTCTCTCTCTCTCTCTCTCTCTCTCTCTCTCTAAATGTGTGATCAACTTGAAATACAGATTAAACAAAGAGGAGGAAACCTGGTTTTAGAAGAGCAAACTGTGATGAATTATTCAGGGCCTACTACCAAGGCACTGAAGGAAGCATTTCACAAACAAGATCTAATGAGTTCTCATAACCACCCTATTTTTCTCACATTATTTACCCCAATGTATTGAAGAAGAAACCAAGCTCTGAAATACCAAGTAACCCAGCTCTGCCTCACACAGCTGGTAACTGGCAGAAAGTGAGATCTGAATCGGACCTGTTTGCTTCAGAGGCCTATGTTCTTTTTAACATTCAGCACTTCCCCCTCCAAGCTCTGGCTTTGGTCAGCAAGTCTGAACTCCCTGAATAGAAATCTCTGACTATTCCACTCTGGTGTCTCTCCTCATCCTTTCTGGGAATCCCTTGTTTTAGCCCCAAGCTCAGAATTTCTCACCAAATTGATAGTCAAGGGCATCAGCTACTCCATGCAGAAAGAAATCAAATTAGGCTGCAGTGGTCCTGGGAGGGACTGGCAGAGAGGGTGGCTGCCTTTCCCACCTGATAACCTGTCACCCTGCTTCAGTCTCTCTGTACATCAAAAAGCAGTTGGAAGCACTTTGGGGCACCCTTTGGACATCCCCCTTCCCAACCCACACCCTCACCCTTCTTCAAGACAGCTGCTCTACCAGAACGCCTTCTCCTCCTGGCTTCCTCTCCTGGCTGCTCTTAAGTACAAAGAGCATTCAAAATGAAGGGCCTTTGGAGGGCCTCTACTCCAGAGGAACCTACCCATGGCCAAGCATGCCCATCACCTATTAAAATAGGGAACTATTAAAAAGGGAACTATTAAAATAGGTGAATCCCTGGGCTCTCTCTCCTATGGTTTTCAGAGAGTAAGTTTAGGGATCAGAAACTTTTATTTTTTAAAGCCCTCTGAGTGATTCTGCTGATCAGCCAAATTTGGACATTGTTATGGGTTGACTGCATCCCCCCCAAATTTATATGTTAAAGTCTTAATCCCCAGTATCTCAAAATGTGGCTATATTTGGAGAAACATTTTTAAAGAGGTAATTTAGTTAAAATGAGGTGATATGGGTGGGCTCTAACCCAATATAACTGATGTTCTTATAAGAAGAGGAGATTAAGACACAGATATACACAGAGGAAGTGTGTGAACACAGAGGAAGGAGAAATGGCCATCTGCAAGGCAAGGGGAGAGATCTCAGAAGAAACCAACTGGCCCTTGATCTTAGACTTCCAGTCTCCAGAACTGTAAGAAAATAAATATTTATTGTTTAAGCCACTCAGTCTGGGGTACTTTCTTATGACAGCCCTAGTAATCTAATACAGGCACCTCAAAGCTAGCCCAACCATCCCCTGGTAAAGATTTAGAAACTTAGGTCTAAGGGGGTCAACTGGCTTACCCAAAGCCACTGAGCAAGTTAATAGCAGGCTTAGGCTCAAACCTATGTGTGCTGATGTACATGTCAGGGCTCATTCTGTGACCCTTTCTTGACTTTAGGGACCTAAAAGCCAGATCAGCCCCAGATGAAGCTTTCCCTGAGGACTGGTGGAGTCACACTAACATCTCATGCCTCTGAGAATCTGTAGTGCTACTTATCTGAAGCCTCTATTCAGCAGTGCACAGGGCCAGTTTTATACTGACCATCATCTGGCCTTCCCTCCTGACTCACGTCCCTATATGACTTAGAAGAGTGCTGGTGTTTCAATAGACACCTGATTGATTGACCTGGAAATGGGAAGCAAGACATAGAAAAGGAGATGGAGGGTCTACCTTCTCTCACAATATTTCTAAAGGAGTACAGAGCCACTGAATCACTTATGCAGGTTCTGGCCCAGTGTTCACCATAGAATTGGGTCTCAGTATTCAAAAGGAGCTATTCTCCATATCTATCCTTTGAAAATGCAATTCTTCAATTGAAGCACACAGTCCCAATTCTGTAACTAATTTTCTCTGTGATCTTGAGTCTATCACTTAGATTATTCAGGCACTCATTTCCTCATATGGAGAATGAGGGAAAAAGAAATGCCTGGCTAACCTACCTTACAGACATACAGTGAATATCAAATAAGATAATGTACAAGAAAGCACTTAGAAAAATATAAAAATGTTATTCAAATATGAAATGTGACAAATCCTTCATGTTCAAAAATATATGTGAATCAGAATGAATCTGTGTCTAAAGGAGGCAGCAGCAGTCACAATAGAAATGTGGGGCCTGGTTGATGGGTAGCCTACATGAGTGGCTTTCAAATTTAGGGAGGAAATAGTGCAAATTGGGGGGAAAAAATGGGACTAGAAATATGAAGATGAGTTTCTGGTTCCAGCCCCAGGATCTACATGTGTGATCTTATAAGAGCCCCTAATTCCCCTGATGCTGTATCACCTCATCTTACAAATTAGGTTATTATAAACATCAAATTTTATATGCCTAACTTCAAAATCATAACATGTTAAATAGACTGTGTGGGACAGACTCAGTTAGGGGAGAAATTAAAGACCAGTAAGAGGGCCGGCCGAGTGGCGCATTGGTTAAGAGCTGGCTTGGGACGCCAGCAGCCCCGGTTTGGATCCCACATATGAGGGCCAGTGACACTGCCCTCTACAGCTAACAACAGCTCCACCTGGAGTTGGGCTGCATGAGCCCTGACGACAGTATAGGCTGCAGCTCCTGCTGCAGTGGACTGTCATAGGCTACAGTGAGTGGCCTGCAGCCAGTGTGAGCAGCTGGCAGCTTTGTGTGAGCTGCCATGAGCTGCTATGAGCCACTGTGAGTGGCCGTCCAGAGGCCAGCCACTGACCTGCCTCATCCAGGAAGAGCACAGTAATGATACCAACATGGGCCAGTGAAGCAACGTCCTCCGCAACTAGACTAAAGAATAAAAGGACAGCAACTTGTCTGTTCCCCTCCCCCAATTCCCCAATAAAATCTTTAAAAGAAAAAGACCAGTAAGATTCTAGTTGGAGAAACTACAAGTTTAGCCAAAAGGTACTCTGACCAGAGTCAGTTACAGCTTATTAGAAAGAACCTGGAAGTAGGGAATTGTCTACGTAAGCAGAAATAGACCAACCAAGAGAGAAGATGTAAATTCAGAGAAATGTCAGCAAGTAAAGACTGTGTGACTTTAAGAATTATGATATCAGGAGGTTGACTAGAGCAAAACTAAGTTGTTTATTTTTTTCAGGTGTAATACCTGAATAAAACATTCAGTAAGTCCCCTATTTCCTCAGTGAATAGGGCAACTGTGTAAAAAAGCTATAGCTTACACTATGGATAGAAGCTAAAAACTTTGGAATGAGACAGAAACTAAAACCCTGGTTAATTATTTTACCTTTGTCAAACTGAACTGAGTAATAAGACTCTGCATTTGTAATCTGGCCATTGTCCATATAGTCCATCCGTGTCCATTGTCCATTGTCCATATAGTCCATATAAATATTCTTGTTATATGGTTTTTATACCCAGCTACTTAAACATGTAGCACCCTGAAAATATTAAGGAGGAAAAATAGCAAGAACTGTGCTATGTGCTTTGCATTTACTGGGCATCTAAAAATGTTCAATTCTTAGAACAACTTAGAAGATTATAATACTCGAAACTGGTAAGTCTTATATTAAGGGAAATAAAGCTCAGAGGTTAATATCTTGATAAAATTCAATAACTGAACCCGGAATTAGGCCCAACTTAGACTAACAAAGATTTGAAGAATGGTGGTATCCAATGATAGATATTAATTTCTCTCTTAAAAGAAATCTAGAGGTAGCAGTTAGGGGGTGTCATGGCAGACTCACAGTCATTAAGGACAAGGCTCCTTTTAGCTCTCTGCTCCACTACCTCTAAGATGTCCTCATCTTCATGGTCCTAAAAGATTGCTAGAGCTCCAGCTGTCATCTCTATGTTCCAAGGAGCACAAAAGGGAAATAGAAGAAGAAAGTCTTCCTCCTTTCTAAGAGACTTCTTGAAAGTCCCATAATAGACTTTCCCTTACATCTGATTGGCTAGGACTTTGCTACACAGCCTTAGTTAGTCACAGGGGATTCTGGGAAATGTAGTGTTTTATCTGGGAAGCAATGTTTCCAATTAAAAATTGGGCTCTGTTATTATACAAAAGGAAGTATGACAATCAGAAGGTAACAAGGAGTCTGCCATATCACAGTTCAAAAAGTTCCAAAGCCCGTCTTATTTGTTATAATAAACAGAAAAGCCCTAAAACACATCTGTTTCAGGATTCCCCAGACCCGTTTGGACACATGTGGTGTCAGCTCAATCTAGTCCTGCTGCTAAATGGGAAAATAAAAGCAACATATTCTGATTGCTTTACTATTGCTATTATTTAGGGGACAATTGGGCTCAATGGAACAAAGGGTGCAGTGAGCATTAAAGAGAAACTCAGGAAGTTTTCTTACATCTGTTCAATCGAAAAACAACTTTTATGTGTTGTCATGAAAATTATAGACAGAAATGTTTCCACTATAAGTGTAATTTGGAGGGAGAAAATATCAAGACTGGAAAAAGAATGGCTGAAATCTGAGTAAAATTTTGTTCTAGCCATTGGCCTTCAATCTTGCTGAACTGAACATTTCAAAAAGGAAACAGAGCAGAGACAAATTTTATAGGTTTGTGAAAACAGCTCTAGATGGATTTTGTATCTATAAATGATCACAAAAAAATACTATGATTGCAACAAAGCACCTTACGATCACTTATGGAGCTGGCATTCTGGAAACCAGGGTGAGCAAACCAAATGCCCATTGTGTTGACTCACTGCATCATTTACAGAGTTGGATCTAGAGGTCAGATATGGGCCAACAGGGCCAGGTCCACCCAGACCCCACAGCATCCCTGGCATGGCTCCAGAAGCTTGTCTCACTCGGCTCCATTCTACTCCATTCCAAAGCCAGCCTAGATGAGTTCTTTCTGTACTTTAGACGAGGAGCCAGAAAATTGGGGACCATTTGATTCCAACCTTAGCTCTATCCCACACTGAGTCACAGTCACCTCACTCTGGGTATATCCCTCTCCTTTCTAGAGCTCAATGTTCTCATGCATACAATGAGCAGGTAGACCAATTAATCAGAGGTCCTTTCTGCAGCAAATTTCATGAACACTGAAGAGGTCGCAGTGTATGGTTTGGTGGAAAAAAAACCAGTGGGGCAAGGGGAAACAAGAAGTAGCTAAAACAGTCTAGTTCTTTTGAAAATCCCCACACTAAATAGGTGAATTTGTTGGACAACTCTCCTCCAATGTCCCATTCAATCCCACAAAACCAGCCAGGTACTAACCATTGTTTGAGTCCAACCCCTACAGCCCTGGTCAAGGAGCCTTCTGCTGCCAAGGGCATCTGAGCTCCCTAAAAGCCTGGACTCCTGACCCAGATAGACTTGAGTTCAAGTCCCAGATCAGCAGCTTCTTGTCTAAGGCCCCTCGGCAACTTTCCTAACCTTTATAGTTCTTAGTTTCCTAATCTCCAAAGGGGAAGTGAGAACACTCTATCACAGGGTTGTTAGAATGGATGGCATAATGCGCTTAAAGCTCCTAGCGCAGTGTCTGGCACATACTGAGCAGTCAAGTAATATTAACTATTATTAGAAGCCTTTCTTATAACACTTACAGACAACAGATCCTGGAAATTTGAAGTTGATGTGTCTGCTTTGAGCCTTCTATGCCTTAAACCTCACGACAATCCAGATGCATTAAAATGCCCCAAATCTGGCAGGAAATAATCCTCAGTTCCACCAAATAATTCAAAGCCGAGATCAAAAGCTGTGTGTGTGTGTGTGTATGTGTGTGTGTGTGTGTGTGTGTGTAAAATGCAACGAAAGAGGTAAAGGAAAGGAATCCTTAGTATGATTCTCCTTATCTCATATCTTCCCAGCACTTTCCTTTCCCCTGGACTTGCAGTCACTTCCAGCAAGACCCAGCTACCTACAGGCATTACCTGGACTCATAACACAAAGCTCATCTTCATCAATGAAAGCAACATTGCTGAAAATCTGGTGATTTTCATCTGGAGCTGTAAACATGGTAATTTATATTCCGAACTGCGTAACCAAAGAACTTGTTGTGCAAACACAGGCCACTGATTTAACAAATCTCCTGGAAGCAGAATTAATGTCTGTATTCTGTGCAAAGAGGTGATTTATTTTAATATTTTAAAGAGATAATATCTATCTATCTATCTATGTATATTCAGGGAGTGAGATATATACAAACATAGGGATATGTATATCTCAACAGAGCCAAGATTGGGGCTGGGGCTGGTATGTGGCTGCGTGAAGAGGTCCTCGAACAAAAATGAAAATAGCTTTGCTTATTACGACCGGCATCTTTCATTCACCGTGCTTCCTATGCCTGGTGATGATATAAATGTTATTCTTTTGTGAAAATGCTTTATTTACGGTGCCAGAACAAGGAATGCACTTCAAGGTAATGGAGGTGTTTTTCAGTGGGGAGTAAGTTGAGCTCTGCCCAACTACAGAAAAAGTTTTAATTAGGTAGAAGGCTCCACTGGGTATTTCCTGGTCATCATATTTTCTTTCCTTAGAAGGAAAAGTTTTAGGAAAAGTTTCCTTTAACTTTTCTTAGAAGAAAAGTTAAAGGAAAAAGCAGCTCTGGTTTGTTATAAAGGATTGACTCTGAAGGTTGGCGGGGGGGTTGTAAAATCCTGACACCATCCTCCCCCTGACAGCCCCACCCCAATGCCAGAGACCAACAGAGTTCAAGGACCAGTTTCAGAGAGATACATTTTAATGATTTCCCCTGAAAAAAAATCTTATGGCCCCACCTTTGGAGATGGGTGTTCTAGGAGCTGGGCTGGGCCTCACCAAGTTTTGACAAGAATTTGGCTTTAGAAGGAGCCCAGCATGCTTGTTCTTTTCCAGTGGGAAACAGAGAAAAAAAGTGCCTTCTCACCAAGTCCTTACAACCCTTCAACCTCCCCTTATGATTTAAGGAATTAAAACCACTCTTCCCCATTTCCCACCCCCACCCTTTTTTTTTTTTTTAATATGAGCACTTACTCCATCTTCCCTAACCTGTACCCTTTCATGGAGAAACCTAATCAAACCTACCACATCTATTGTTGATGCGTAGCTAAGGGGCCTAAACAAGAAATCAATGTTCCATGGCCCAGGGGATCCATTTTGCTGTTCTCTTTGTTAATGCCATGTCAGGAGATGTCACCGGGATGCCAGGCTGCCGAAGAGAGCATCAGTTCCCATTTGGAAAGGCCCTGACAGCAGTCAGAGAGGTGTGACTGGGAATGAGGGTCCCACAGGGAAGGACCTACTAGGGCCTCCTAAGCTTTGTTCTGTTTGCTGACAGGAGAAGCCAGGCCCCAAGGAAGGGGAGCCAGGGGCCTGACCCTCTTCCATGGCAAGCGGGGCCAGCAGGGTCCCCCAGTACAGATCCTATCTGCATCAGGGGCTTACCAACATGCTGTAAGCTCCATGTCCCATGCCACACACCCCCCATTCTGTGCAGGTATATTTCCAGAAGCAGGCATATCCCTGGGCAAAGAACATAGGCTTTTACTGGGCAAGGTTGACCAGGCAGCCTCAGAGAGCAGCCTTACAATGAAACATCATCTGTCCAATTTCCCCACCCCATGTCCTATAGACTGACCTAGGTTCACTACACACACCCCGACCACCCAGACCCCAATGTTCCCTGAGCTCTAACCCTGCCTGCTCCTCACCCTGTCATTGCCCACTGGCTTGGGGCCACTTGCTATCCACACTGGTAGTTATGATGTGGAAGTTCGGACTCAGATTGAATGGACAGTTATGCAGCAGCTGTTGGGTCCAATATTGCACAAGGTGCCATGTGCCTTAACCAATCAATCCGAAGACCTGGGCTCCAGGCCTGGTTCTGCTGTCCCTTATGACCTTAAGCAAGAGAGTGATTGGCTCAGAGCACACATAGTCTCCTCATTTAAGCCTTCACAGGCCCCATCCCCTACCTCTCTCATAGACAAGGGGCTATTAGGTGCTCCTTCATTTCTGCTCCTTCAACACTCATTACACCTGTATGTCTGCATGCCTCCTGCCACTCTACCTTTCTCCCCAACCTGTCTATCAGCTTCCTGAGCATGAAGATTGCTCAATTTAGGCTTGTAGACCCAAGGCCTCGCTCAGTACTTGCCATATAATTGATACTCAGTAAGCATTGGTTGAACCCATGCATGAATTCAAGAAAGGGAGGAGATACAGGTTGACACACCACCTGGCTTTCCACTGACCTCTCCTATCCTCGCTAGGAGGAAGCAGAGGTTGAAAATGCAGAAATGAGTAAAAATTCAAGCTTTGGGCTAAGTGTCCATGTTTCTAATTTATGGTTCATGGTGGAGATATGAAAGCTTAGCAGAACTTACTAAATATTTTCTATCTGGCAGCAACCTAGCAATAGTGTTTCAGACAACGTCTAGACCTTGATTCTACAGCAAGTCAAACCAAACCACGCAGAAATTTCTATTACCTGGAGTATGGTCCTGATAAGGGATGCCTGTGCAAAAATAACCCACCGTTTCCTCTTGGGTGGTCATTCATCACACATCTCAGAGAAGAAACCTGATTTACATTTTTTGTTTTTGTTGCTCAAAATATGCAGGCAGGATTGATGGGGCCAGGGTGGTATAGGAGGGCAAAGCCACCGCTTGTGGTCACATCATGGGTCTTTCCCTATGAAGTCGGTGTCCTGGGGCCCAGGGACTGGACCCCCAGAGACAAAGCACAAGAAAAGCCCTGCAGAAACCAACTCTGGACTGATCTAAAGGATAAACGAGTACATGGCTCTTGACCCTCAAGGGAGTCGCACTAGTTCAGCACCATTCACATTTTCCAGTAAATCAGTCTGAGAGGGCTCCCCATCCCCACACAGCATGTAGCAACAGAAGAAGTGGGATTTTTTTACCTCATGCAATCCCAGGAAATCAGAAAGCTCTCCCAAACCTTCCCATACTACATTGGAGATGTAAACTTCAAGTGCAACTGCTTTGACACAGAGAGACACATTCACCCAAAATAGAAGCTGAGCTCCAGATTGGACCAGCAAGGTGCATTACCAAGGAGAGGCAAAGGAGGTAGGTGAGAGCCAGAATGACATACATCTTAGCTGGGGGGATGAGCTGAGATTTTTCTTAAAGCAATAATGAAAAAAACTCTCTTCAGGTTGATTATATAAAGGTGGGGTTTGCCATGCAAGAGGACTTCCTAGTACAGTCTTTATCTTGACAGTGGTGTCCTCTTAACATATATTTACTTTCTAATTGCCCAGAACTGTGTAATTAACTTGTCAGGAGACAGGGCTTGCCAAGCTAATGAATGGATGAGGATTCTGAGTGCTAATCATCAGCCCCACCAAGGCAAGCTGATCCTTGTTCTTATGACTTAGTAGGCTTGTCTCTATGGCAGAGCTTTATCTGCCACATCTTCCCCCCTTTATTTCCACGATTGGGGTGTCAGCCCAAAGGAAACTTCTTTTTAATATGAAGGTGTCCTAGGACCTCAGCTCACACCAGAGTTAGATGCCTTGAGTGGGGCAAGCCTCAAGATGAGTGGGGATGGCTCAAAGTTATAGGTAAACTGGGATGTCACCCCAGGACTCTGGCCTGAGGCCCAGAGTAAGAGAAAAGGGTAGGTGTATTTCCTTCCCCCTGGAGGCAGATAGATAAGAGTTTTGATTCAATGCCCATCACTGACCAGCCGGGCCACTCACATATTCTCATTGTCTGTGTTTCTAAGGTATGGATTCTCTTTCATCTCACGTGTGGCAGATGTGTGTCAAAGGGACAGTGTTGGGTGCACTGTAAGCAGTCCACAAACACAACTCCCCTCCTTTCCCTCCTCTCCCTCAAGCCCCATCTTCAGGCTTCTCCGCCTGAGGTTTTTCAGAAATCAGGGCTCTTCATTAAAACAGATCTGTTTCTAGCCTCAGAGGATCGGATGCCCCACATTTAGTCACTAATGCCTCCATGGAGAGGCTAGTCTCTTTGTTTCTGTTTGTGAAAACCTTCCCCTCCCCTGAGGGCGCCAGGCCAGGGTTGGGTGCTGCATTAGGGAGGTGAAAAAGCAGCTCTGCTAAAGTCCATCTGGAGATCAGCCCATAAAAATAGTGGTGCACAAAGCAACTGGCAGATCAGAGGGAAAGCTGTGAACAGAGGGTAGCAGAATGCTGTTTGCTGCCTCTGGGGACTCTTACCGCGAACTGCTGCTTGCAGGGCTCCTGAGATTCCTGAACCTACCCTGGCTCCTAGGCCCGAAGACACCAGGAAGGAGGCTTCCAGGGCCCCTTGGGCTGCTGGGAGGCATGCCCTCTGCACAGTTGTGGGCCAACCCAGGGTCTGGGGCCCTGTGCCCCTCCCTGCAGCTGCACCCTCAGTCCTCTGTCCTGCCAGGTGTGCATTGCCCTCACTTTCCTTCCAAACTGCTCAAACCCAGCCCTTGCCATATCACTGTCAGAGCAATGTCACCCCCATCACACACACGCACATGCACACACACACACACACACACACACACACACACCCCACCACCACCACCATGTAGGCTGGCCTCCTAAGGCAGCTACTTTCTCCTCTTGGGGCTTTCCTGTGTTTCTCCTTCTGTTTATTGCCATCAGACTCCTTTCCTAAATCCAAATCCCTCTCAACTAGGTGTCACTTCCGAAAGAAACCTGATAAATTAATCCTTACTAAAATGTCCCTGCTAAAACTGACAGCAGCTTACTGTGGTTTCAGTGCAATGCATTTGAGCCCTTCCCCAGGGAGTCTACATTTTATCAGGGGATTCCTTTAGGCACAGAGGAATGGTCCCCAAAGGTGGAAGTCATGCAGCCTCACCTGCAATAGGGAGGGCCAGAAGAAAGTATGAAGGCAAGTAGGGCTTTCCATGGATCACACTGCCCAGCGGACTCTCTACCCATTCCTGAACATTCCCCAAACTCTCTGCTGGGCGCTCTGCTGAGCACTGGAAAATTGAGGAGGGAAGGAAAGCTTCCCAGCTTTAGTAGTTTTTGATTTAATGTCAACATCTGTTAAGGCCTATATGGTATCCCAGGGGTTGACAATGGGTAGGCTTTATAAGAAAGACGGAGAGCAAGCCCATTTCATGACCCTCTTCTTATTTATTGCAAAAACCAGCCCTAGAGCAGAGACCCACGTGACAGATGCCTCCCCTAGGAGAAAGAAGTAGGGTCATTCCCATCACCACCACGCCCCATACCTCAGGTAGCTGCAGGCAGCAGAGACTTTGGGCAGTCTGCCCTTCTGAAGGTCAAGTGCCTAGCACTAGCCGGGCACTATCTCAGGAGGCATGGTGAGGCAGAAGTGGCTACTGAGGTCGTTTTCAGGGCATAGAGGAAAAGCATGGGAGTTAAAGGTTCACATGGCTGGGTCACATTTGAGGACTGTCCACGGGGAGGAAAGGAAAAATTAATGGGCAGTTAGCAGCTGGCAGGGCTAACAATAGGGCATGCATTACCCATCGTACGTAGCATCAAAGGGCTCTCAGTACCTGGTCTTTTAGCTTCCATCAGCAGCATTGTCTCCTCTGACTAAGAACAGCAACACTCCACTCTCAGTCACCTGTTTACATGGGTTCCCAGGGCCTCCTATTTCCCAGGGCAGCCTCAATTTCAAATAGGATGTTCATCACCTCTCCATCACGTGATCGAGTGTCGACCGGCCAGGTTATATGATAATATGTCCTAATTGTTGGTTCAGAAAGTATGCTTAATGAACCTCTCTCACCATATGGTGGACTGGTCCCTTGGGCAGGATACAGGATTTCTGAGGCATGACCTAGAGATTTTCTCTGTGCCTTTTCCACCAACCTTTTCCTCTCTGACCACACTTTGTAGAGGACACAAACCCAAGGACCTCAATAGGACCCCATGGGTGGGAGTGAACCCAGTGAAAACCTCTCTCTTCACAGAGCTGAATAGACCCTCCCTCCGCCTCCCAGGGCGTCGCACACCCTGAACTTCTTCAGAGACTCATGCTAACAAAAGCCTCACCCGGACACCGCACTGCTCTCTGCCTGCAGCTTCCTAGCTTCCTACCCAAGCTCATTAGATTCAACCCAAGTCCACATTCTCAGCTGTACCTTCCCTCCCCAATTCCCCAGCAGGAGGATTGAGGTGACCTTTAAATGTCGCTTGTAAATGCCAGCTGATGCTAACCGGCTCCAAACCTCTGCACTGGCACGGTTTTCCCAAAAGCCAGCTGATGGCAGAGCACAGGCACAGGAGTTGCGGAGGGGGGAGGGGAGGGAAAGAGGGGGCTGGCTTCTGGAGACAATCTGTGTTGGGAGCAGGCACATGGCACTGCACTCAACCAGAAACCCGGGGTTACCATGGCCAGACTCTCACCACACTGGGAGGGTGATGTCTGCACTATTAAACGTTGGAGCTGCAGAAATCCCTAGAGACCATCACCCTTTGTGCTTCCTAACAGGAAACTGAAGTCTAAAGAGAGAGATCAAATACATCATATTGATAACCTAATATCTACCAGGAACTCTGATAGGCACTTACCTAACCCTGATACATGCTTTTTACTGAATGAATGAATGAATGAATGAAGTAGTTGTTTCAATTAATTCTCACAACAGTTCTGAAATTCTCACAACAGTTCTTAATATCATCCTCATATTAAGATAAAGAAACACATGCTATGAAGTTGACTGAGTTCTAAGGTCCCGTAGCTAATAAGAAGTGAAGCCAGAATCCATATCTAGTATTTCCCAACTCTAGAACAATTTCCAGTGGTCCCTCTATACCCCACACCTCATTCTTTCCCTCTTCCAGAGCCTGGTTTAAGTCTGGAGCTTTCGATTGCCCCATGCTCCCCGATGGTTTGCCTGAGTCTCTGGTTTCATTCAACAATTATTTATTTATAAATTAGCATCCTCCTGTTCTACTGCCTGAAGCTTTCATGTCCCATTACCCAGCTGTTGTGTGTTTGTCAGAACAAATTGCCTGCAGGAAGAGTAGGATGGAAGAGCAAGGGTGAGATATCCCATCACTAGGCTTGGATCACTGAGGGCTGTGGAGGGTATTACATTTTCCCCCTTGCTCTCCCACAAAGGGGAGGCCCACAACCCAGCATACAGCCCCAAGTAAGCTCCTGCTGGAGTCAAAGGGAAAACTGCAAGGGGTTGGGGGACAGCACTGGGTTTGAGAAATGAGACGCCTGCGCCAGATTCCAGTGCGGCTCCAACTGAACACAATTCCGTGTCCTTTCCTAAACTCCTTATTAACTTGGTGAGTGACACACTGGGCTCCTGAATGTGCCATAATGGGTGGGCCAATGCAGAACCATGTCCTTGGTTTTCCACTAGGCATCTCATAAATGGGTACAAGAGAATTCCCCCAAAGCAGAAGGCGCTCCAGGTTGGCAACAGTCATGCCACCTTTGCCTCTGAACCAGGGCCGAGGCATTATATAGAGAAAAGTCCTGGCACCTGATCCCACTTTCCTGCCTTCCTGGCAAGCTGGAAGAATCACAGGAAAGGGCCCTTAAGTAAAAAGAATGAGTTTTAAGAAAAATTAAGGAATTCAATTGTTTCAGGCAGATTGTAACCACAGCAAGAGTTGTCACATCTGACTACCCCTAGGTGTCATGAAGCTATCAAGGTTCATAATATCCGTAGGTCCCTAACGTACAGGTAATCTATAAAGCAGAAATCATACTGGTCTCAGTGAGTTATCCTGCTGGTCAGGCTTCTACAACAGCACTCTTTATTCATTCATTCATTCATTCATTCATTCATTCAGTAAGTTATTCATTCATTAATCAATACACGTTGAACTCTAGTGTGTGTACTGCCCTTTGAGAGAATGAGAAGATGAAGAAGATGCTGTTCCTGCCATCAAGAAATTTACAGTCCATCTTGCCAAGGAAAATAACACAGGTGCCAGAGCTCTCGAGTTCTACCACCTGCATTCAGGGGCCTCTGGGCTCAGCGGGAAGATCTGTCTCGGCTGGGCCTGGGGCTCACCACAATCTTGTCATGGCTTTTGGCCTCTTCCCACCAACTTTCATTTTTCCTTCAATAGGATCAAGATGCTTTGTTAAAAATGTTCTCCCTCCCCATGCACACCAACACACCCCCTAATATCAGAGGATCTCCTGAATCAGGGAGAAAATAATGAGAAAGTACACTTTTGGTGAATACATTTTAGACATTTGAATGGTGTGTTGGAGTAAATAAGTGAGAGGACTCTCATCCCCCTGCTTATTAGGCAGCTACAGGGATGAGCTTCGGAAAGCTGTCCTCATTAGAGTGAGTCTCTCAGGATTCTGGTGCCCCTATAATCCAACCACTGGTCAAACCAACAACATGGACGGCAAAGACAGTGGCATCATCTCCCAGGAAGCCTTACACATGCTTCTGAGTGTTCTGATTCCATAAAAAGAGAAGATTGTGACCCATACTTATTGTAGTTGAAGGAGTTGGCATAATCCCAATAATAATAGCATGCATGCTTTTTCCTATTGGCTTCGTGGGTGACAGCCTGTGTTTATTCTCTATTCCAGTAGAGTGAGGTATGGAGAGAAGCTGGAATGGACCTGTTCTAATTGCCCCAGGATGCCCCTCTATTTCCAAGGAGCTTGCATGTATGGGGCAATGGAGAGTAAGGAAAAGTTGACTCAGGAAAGAATAAAATAAGATCAAATGATTTCACCTGATCAAGGAGTCCTCCCAAGAAAGTAGAAGCAAGTTGGGGCAGGATGGAAGCGTCAAAACTTCAGCCAGTGATGTTTGGGGTGGGAGTAAGAGTCTAAATTGTAGGTCACAAGGTTTTTAGAAGTAGGGGGAATGTTATTATTAACTGAAGGATTTAGAATCCCAAACCCAGAGCTATGGAAAGTGGAAGTTCAATTTAGGGAGATTCTGTTGGAAAAAATTCAAGAAGGACATTAACATCAGGTATCTACAACCCAGATGTGGGCTGAGGACTCAATCTGAAAAGATTTTGCTTCCTCTGCTTTTAAGGGAGATGAGTGTACAGGCAGGCCTCGGAAATATTGTAGGTTCAGTTCCAATAAAGTGAGTATCGCAATCCAGCATCTTGAAATCATTTTGCAGATGGAGGGTCTTGCCATGAATTTGTTAAAAATGCAACATCTATGAAACACAATAAAGTGAAGCACAATAAAATGAAGTATGCCTCTAATCATTCTCATCACTCTAGACTAAAAGTAAAAATGAGAAAAGATAAGTGGGATATATTGGGTTGTTGGAAAAGTCATGACACATTTTTGCAACAAAAAAACATAGAAAAAATACGTCATGACTTTTCCGACATCCCAATACTTTTTTTTTATTAGTTTCAGGTGTACAACACAATGAAATAGTTATACTCTTTACCTCCCAAAGTGACAACACCCCTGCCCCAGTTCACCACCCCACTCCCCCCCATATCATACATATCTATTACAATTCCTTTGACTCCCTTCCACAGTATACTCCACATCCCGTGACTATCTATATATTCAATTACAGTTGGTATACAATATTATACAACATCAGCTTCAGGTGTACAGTGCAGTGATCAAGGCTCTACTCCATCCAAAATTTTTACATTATTATATTCCCCGAACTGTATTTCATATCCTTATGGCAATATTTAGTTGTCTATTTATGCTGTCTAATCCTTTCCCCTTCCCCCTTATCCCCACCCCCCTCCCAACTAGCAACCCTCAGTTTTTCCTCTATATCTATGAGTCTGTTTACTTTGATCATTCATTCCGTTTTTCAGATTCCACATATAAGTGAGATCATATGGTACTTGTCTTCCTCCAACTCACTTATTTCACTTAACATAATAGTCTCTTCACAACATTATCAATTACATTCCCGGAACTGCCCCCTTATCCCTGCGGCAACATTGTAGTCACCCACCTCCGCTGTCCAAAAACCTTCCCCCTGTCCCTCATCCCCACTCCCTCCCAGCCAGCAACCATCAGTTTTTCCTTTATATCTGCTTGATATGACTTCAATCTTCTTAAAGTTACTGAGACTTGTTTTGTGGCCTAATGTGGTCTGTCTTGGAAAATGTCCCATGTGTACTTGAGAAGAATATATATTCTGTTTTATCAGGGTGAAATGCTCTAAAAATATCAACGAAGTCCAGCTGGTCTAAAGTGTCATTTAAGGCCCCTCTTTCTGTGTTGATTTTCTGTCTAAAGGGTCTGTCCATTGGTGACAATGGTATTGAAGTCCCCTACTATGATAGTGTCACTGTTGATCTCTGTCTTTATGTCTGTCAAAATCTGTTATATGTAATTAGGAGTTCCTATGTTGGGTGCATAGATTTTATTAGGGTTATAGTGCCCTTCTTTGTCTTTTAATGTAGTCATTTTAAAGTCTATATTGTCCAAAATAAGTATTGGTACTCCAGCTTTTTTTTTTCTCATTTCCATTTGCATGAAATACCTTATTCCATCTGTAAACAGCATATACATGTATCCTATTTTCTTATCCATTCAGCCATTCTCTGTCTTTTGATTGGAGCATTTAGCCCATTCACATTTAAAATGATTATTGATAGGTGCATATGTATTGCCATTTTGTTATTTGTATTCCTGGTCTTCCTGGGTTAGCTTGTTTACCCCTTTCTTTTGTTTAAAAAAGCCCTTTTAACATTTCTTGCAATGCTGGCTTGGTGGTAATGAATTCCTTAAGCTTATTCTTTTCTGAGAAGCTCTTTATTTCTCCTTCAACTTTTAAGTGATAGCCATGCTGGGTAGAGCAATCTTGGTTGTAGACCTTTATTTTGTGTCACTTTGAATAACTCCTGCCACTCCCTTCTGGCCTGCAGAGTTTCTGTAGACAAGTCAGCTGTTAGTTTAACAGGAGTTCCTTTGTATGTAACCTGCTGACTTTCTCTTGCTGCATCTAGGATTCTGTCTCGGTCTTTAACTTGCCATTTTAACTATGATGTGTCTTGGTGTGGACCTGTTTGGATTCAGCTTGTTTGGAACCCTGTGTACTTCCTGGGCATGTATGTTGATTTCCTTCACCAGGGTAGGGAAGTTTTCAGTCATTATTTTTTCAAATACATTCTTGACCCCTTGCTTCTTCTCTTCTCCTTCTGGTATTCCTGTGAGTCGAAGTGGTTGCACTTCATCATGTCCCATAGGGCTCTTAAACTATTTTCATTGTTTTTTATTCTTTGGTCTTTTTGTTGTGCCAACTGGGTGATTTCTGCTATTTTATCTTCTAAATCGCTGATCCCCTCCTCTGCTTCATCTACTCTACTGGTCATTCCTTCGAGTGTGCTCTTCATTTCAGTTATTGTATTCTTTAGTTCTAACTGGTTGTTTTTTTATGATTTCTCTATCCTTCCTTATGTCCTCACTAAGTTTGTTAAACATTCTTATCATCAGTGTTCTAAACTCCGTCTCTGAAAGGTTGGATCCCTCTGTTTCATTTGGTTCCATTTCTAGAGGTTCCTTCTGATCTTTTACTTGTGACATGTTTCTTTGTTTCCCCATTCTGCCTGTCGCTCTGGGATTGCTTTGATGTATTAGATAGATCACCAGGAGAGCCCTGGCTGGATCACGCAGGCACACAGCTCACGGCCCAACACTCCCAGGAAAACTCCCAGTCTCAGCCTGTCCCAATCAGCCGCTCGCAGATCAGGCCAAGCAGCCCAACAGCCAATCACCAGGCTGGCAACTCTGCAAGCACAGTGCAGAGAGCAGGGATCCGAGGCGGGTCGCTCACTCCCAGGTCTCAGTGAGCAGCCAGTTGGAGCCAGAGAACGCCCACCAGGCATTTCCCTGGCAACTGCAGCACAAGCCGTGCGGAAGGTGGGGATCCAAGGCCGCATGCGCGCACAAGCATACACACATGCCAATTCCACCAGACCAATGAGGTCTTGGACCTGATCCTTCGTGGGAGGGCCCAAGCCCAACAAAATGGCTCCCTCCCTAGACCACTCGCATGCAGGCTTCTCACCACGGGAACAATAGTCCAAAAACCTCCAGCCTTTGCACCAAAGGTGCTCAGTTCAGTCCGTCCCCGCAGGCTCCCGGCTCACACAGCCACTCCCTCCACCAGGAACCAGGTAAGTGCTCACTGGCGAGCAAGTCCGGGCGTCAGCCCCACTGATTCTCCAGCCACTCTTAGCCTCACCGAGCTGAGCAAAGAGAGTCCTCACTAATTTACTGCCGGCTATATTAGAACTCCTCTTCCTGGCAAAGGAACTCTGGGATGGTGAGCTTGGGGTGCGGCCAGAGGGTCTCTCCCCAACCGGAGAAGCCTCCCACAGCTGGGGCTTCCCTCACAGGGTTCACCCTCTCTCGTCTCTGCCCCTCCTACCAGACCCGATGTGGCCTCCTCTTTAAGTTCTTCGTTTAGTGGTTCTGTTCATCTAATATTCCGGGGACCTCCAGGGTTGAATGCTGTATAATTTGTTTGTAATTTTGGTGTGTTCCTGGGAGGTAGTTAGCACAGTGTCTGTCTATTCTGCCATTTTACTGGAAGTCCAGCCCCCAATACTTTTATTTGGGGGTGGGGGAGACAAAGAGTTCTGCCCAGCATCTATTCCTCCTCCATTATTTTATTCTAATTTTTCCTGAGGGATCTCTTTCCAATATTTATTCCATGAGCTATTGGGTGAGGCTAAATTCATCACCAGCACCAGCTGTGAAGCATATGGCCTTGGCCCAACCAATCAGCTCATCCCAGGTTGGTACAGAATGGGCACATAACTTCACCAAACCATTTGGAGGAATTCTCAGGGCTCCTGTGGGAACCACTGGAGAAAGGCTTGCTTTATGCTCAAAAATTTGAAGGTGACTGAAGCCAATGCAGTCATCTTTCAAACCACAAGGGGAGAGCTTGCCTGAGGATGAAGGAATACTAAAGAGAGCCAAGAGATGGAGAGAAATTGAATCATGGTGACATTGTTTGAGCTCCTGCATCAAGCCACATCTGATACCAGATTTAGAACTGGACTTCCGTGTTATGATGAAGCCAATTTGTGTTGTATTTCTACCACTGTAAACCAAACTAGACATAACTCCTGCCAATAGTTGAATAGAAATACTGTAAAAGATAGCTTAAGTTGGGATCCATGCCAAGATATGGAACTATTTATTTATGACTTACCTACTGGTATTTTTCTCACTCTAATAATCTCTTGTATTTTAGCAAAATGCCTTATGCCTTCTTGCTGTGCAATGGAGCTGGTTGGACTGGAGTGGACCAGGTAAGCGCATGGAGAATCGTGACACAGGTCTAGCACCTCATCAGTTTAAACCTCAAAAGCTCAGCGTGTCAACAATGAATGTTTCCCAGATAGCAAAAGACCCTTCAGCTTAACAGGGACCATGAGCCATGTTTCCAGCTGGTGGTCCTGGCAATGGGCTGCCCACGACCTCATTAGAATTCTCACAAAAAGAAAAATGACTTGTGGTCAAAGAATCCTGATTTACCAGACCGTCCGCTTGGTGTGCATCTCACTCCCCCAGTGTGACTGACCACAAACCACAGACCTATCTGGGCCTCAGGTTGTCCCTCTCCAGGTGGAGGTGCCAGCTTCCCTACCTGCCTCACAAGATTGATGGAGATGCCAAGGCAATAGCACCATGAAAGGCCTAAAGTGCTGCTTAATGAGGAAGCGCTATTAGGAAAACTAGAAAGCTCTTCCTGAGGAGATACACATCCACATTAGCTTCTCTTTTAGGCATCAAACAAACAAACAAACAAACAAACAAACGAGTGGTTGGCATAATCACAGCTAAATTGGAAACACTGGCATTCCCCAGAAGAAGCTATCTATCCAGAGAAGCCGAGAGGCCTCGGATGCACAAAATCATATTTCCCCAGGCATAGGATTAATTAAAACTATCAAGTGTTCCCAGCTCTTTGAAATTAACTTTGAAAGTGTTTGGTGTGAAAGGATAAAAAGGGAGGCAACGTGGTGGGGGGAGCAGCCCAGGGGCGGATGGTGGGAGAGACACACCAGAGCTGTGTGTTCACTTTCTTCTTAGGAGAAAAGGGAGAACAAACTGAAGTGTAAAATTCTTGAGGAAGGACCGCAAAGATAGGAACAGCCCTGCCTTTGCCCATTCCTGATAGGTGCACACAGGCTTTTTCCTCTCTGGTGGACACAGACAACACTCAGAACACCGGGGACGAGGCCAGGTGGTGTGGGCAGAGTGGGGGGGTCATCCACGGTGGGACCAATCAGCTATCTTCTCTCTCTTCCTTTCTGAGCTTTGTTCTCATTTAGTTTTTTCTCTTGTTCTCCCTTGTGACTAACCCCCATTTCTGGCACTTGTCTGAGCTCTTGGATGAACCATCATATTACGAGGAGAAGCAGCAGAGAAGTACATCAGGAATCCTGAGTCTAGTTCTTGCTCCACCATGTATCAGCTGTGTGGCCTTAGCTAGGTCACCTGCTTCTTCCTAAGACATCAGTCCTCACCTGGAGGCATTTCTTCGAGAAGCACAAGTGAGGCTTTGGAAGTGAAACACACAACACAGAAAGGATTGCCAGAGGGCTCCAGAGGCCCTGAACAGTCTTCCATATTCTACATTGGCTTGAACCACTGTAGGCTGGTGAAGAGGGCATTGCTAAACCCTTGTGGTGCTGGAACCCAAGGACTTGACAAACTCTGGGCTAATAAATGACATCCTTCCTGGTTGGAGTTCTGTTTGGCACAGCAGGGAAATGCATTTTCAGTGCCTTATGCGATCACTGTGATACAATCCCTGGAAATATATTCAGTTTCCTTTTATTCTCACTTCAGCTAGTTTTAGATCTCCTTTCAAGCCCTACTCACCAGCTGCTTGTCTCTCAGCTCCCCTACATCTTCGAAAGGAGTGTTGTGGGTTCCTAGAACTTACACCTCTCACCATCTCCCATCCCCTTCCCCTGGGTCTGTATGTCCCAAACTCAAGGATCATGAGGCCTGTGGACTCCACCTTTTGGAACTAAAGGATTGCTTCTTCATTGTGTACTAAATCCCTACTTACCTTTCCAGTCTATAAGACATCTTCCCCTCTCCTTCCCAACAGAAGTCAGAACATGGGCAGGTTTCCTACTCTCCTCCATTTAGCCATGTGCTTCCCAGGAGAACAGCCTCATCACCTTCCCCGGGTACAAGGGGTTTGTCTTGATTAGCCTAGGGCCAATCATGGTGGTCCTATTCCCCAAACCAGTAGTTAAGTGATGGACATATCAATGCTGGCCAGCAAGAGACCAGGGATATTTATTGAAGAATATTTATTGGAGGAAAGTTTCCTCATTTCAAAAAAGAGACATAAGAAAGGAAGCTACTTCCTGCCCTTGGAAGTCTTTAGATATGAATGCAATGCTTGGCCATGAGGGCAGCTAGGCAAGGACAAGCTCTTGTGCTGAGGGTGGCAGAGCAGAAGGAAAAAGTGCCCGGAGCCCATGACACTACTGAGCTGCTGAATTAGCTAACCCATGGGCCCCCTGTCACAGAACTTCTTGTTACATGAGATCATTTTATCATCACTTTAAGTCCATTTACTTGCAGCCTTAAGTACTCATCAGGTTCACCAACTCCCACCATTTTGCACAAGGAGTCTCCTCAGTCTCTGGTTGTAGTTCTGTTGATCAGGGGGTGTCTTAGGGACACTGTACCAGGCAGGCTGCCATGAGATGTACTGATGCTGCTGGGGAGAGAAACATACACAACCTCTGCAGTTGTATTGAGATTTGAGGCCCAGATATCAACAGCATCCCCCAGATCACCAAAGCCAATTTCGTCTCAATAGTCAAATCTCTTCCCATCCTAGTCAAGCTGCATTACCTTCTGCTTGAACGATTACAACTACATTTCTAGCTAATTATCCTTTTACTAGTCTTGCGCCAGCTCAGCTTTGTTGTTTTCATTGTCATGAGAAGGAACCAAGGTCAATGTCTCACCACAGTCCATCTCCTGCTTAATAGCTCCCCACTGTGTACAGGATAAAGTTCAAGCTTCTTTGCAGGCTAGAGAGGATTGCCATGACTGGTTCCAGGTCTCATTTCCTGTCTCATGTCCCACAAGACTATGCCTTGTCTTCTATGCTCTAATAACCAAACTTGACTGCACACCCTTTGCTTCCTCACGCCTCCACATTCTTTCCAACATAACTTTCTGGGCCTAGAATGCTGTTTTCTCCTTCTGTCCCTGGCTGATCATAAGGACCCTTTGAGACTCAGCTCAGACCTCATTTCCTCCTAGGCTATGACCCTGAACCTCCAGGACATTCTATATCTCAACTTCTGGCCACCACAGCACCGGGTGCATATCTAAAGCGTGGCATTCACCACATTATATTAAACATTTCTGTTTGCACTAGTCTCCCCCACCAGATTCTAAGTTCCTTAAACAGAGTAGAAACGGGTGCTTATTCATTTCTGGGCATCAAGAACCTGACATTGTACCTGGAACATGGTAGGTCTTTGATAAATGTGGATTGAATTGATATTTTGAATTTTGTGGTTGTCAAATATTACACAAATACTTAACACAAGGACACAAAACTAAAAATGTCCCCTGAGGAATGGCCAGATAAAAGACAACCACATCCTTCACCGCCAGTTGTGCAGAGATTATTGGCTAGAAAGGGAGCCTGGCCTAAGAATTTGACATAGTTAAAGAAAAAGACAAGGAAAAGAAAAAACAAATATTGTCTCAAAGTTTATACCAGTCTTTTGATACTAAAGTTGGAAATAGGGTAGATGGTTCTACTGTTTGGGTTTTTTAAAAAATGAATGCTTCATTAATAAATGACAAGACCCAGATCAGAGTGGACAAAGAAGAGTTGAAACCAAGATAAGGAACTTGCTTAGTTTGATAAAGTGAGAGGAGCTTGATCTGGGGCTGATAGCTTAGCCAGGGGTGCACACACGCAGAGAAGGTGTGAGGGCAGAGGCAGGTAACAAAAAAGTGGCAGGAATGCTCGAAGGATCTTTAGAAAAGAATGTGTAATATTTTGGAATTGTTGACTATGGCTGATCCGCAGTGAGTCCCTGTCACCTCCAAGGCTTTAGGAAAAGTCTTACTCACAAGTGTTTACATCAGTGCTGTTCCCTTGAGGCCATGAAGGAAGGAGGTTGCCCTCTTCCCATTGGGTGAGTTAAAGAGGGGACAGAGGCCACACAAGGTAGGGCCCAAGTAGGTACTAAGAATGCCACAGGAGCAGAATTCTGGAGTGAAAGTTGACCAGGGAAAAGCAACCTTCATCCCTCTCAACATATACACACTACCTTAATTAAAATTACTGGGTTTGATGCAAAATACCCAACAGTGCAAGGGAAGACAAACTCAAATCATTATATTTATACCACAGAGAAAATGGTGACCCCAGACCAAAGGACTTGGGAATACTTGGGCTTCGTATTTAAATATACAAGTGATGTGCATATATCATATGCATGTGTCCATATACTTGTATATGTGTGTGTGTATATACATATATATCTACATATGTATATATGTAGATATATATGTAGTTTTAAAACAGATTAGTAGTTAATTTGTTAACTACCAATTAACTAATAGTAAGTTTTAAAAAAGTAATGAATATACTTTGTCAGCCACAAATGAAATAGTTAATCTTCAGGAATGAAAAGATAATTCAGTAAAAACACAAAGAAACGTGCTGTTTTCTTTCTTGACCTAGAAGCACTGAACTTGAAGCCTCACTTAGCAATTTTTTTATTCTATTGTCAGCTTTTTTAAACAGTTAAATTTGGAGTGATAATTCCTGCCAATACTCCCTGTATCTCACTCCCCCAAAGAGTCACAAGGTCTCACATTTCCGTACTGGGTGTCATCCTTGGCCTGTGAAATGATTTTTTTTTTTTTTTTGCTTTTCTGGAGCACCTTTAAGAAATACACTGTCATGGGCTGGCCGAGTGGTGCGTTGGTTAGGAGCTGGCTTGGGACGCCAGCTCTGAGCAGCAGGGCCCCGGTTTGGATCCCACATGAGGGCCAGTGATGCTGCGCCCTCTACAGCTAAGATGGTGAACAACAGCTCAACCTGGAGCTGGGCTACCATGAATCGCCAGCAACAGTGTAGGCTGCAGTGGGGCTGGCCTGCAGCTGGCATGCACTTTCGCGAGCTGCCATGAGCCACCGTCAGTGGCCGTTCAATGGCCGGCAAACAACTGCCTCAGCAGGGAAGAGAGCAATGAAAATACCAACATGGGCCAGAGAAGCAATGTCCTCCACAACTAGACCAAAGAACAAAAGCACAGCAACTTATCTGTTCCCGCCCCTAATTCCCCAATAAAATGTTTTTAAAAAAAAGAAATGTGCTGTCAGCCACGTTTCTTCCCTGCTTTACCTGCCCCAGTTTCCCTCAGCCCCACAGGATGCTCATCTCTGCCTAGCCATGCCAGGGACAGGAAGCACCTATGATTCAAGTCAGCAGGCCCTTACTGAACAGAGGAGGGGGTATCCGGGCCTCAGCTCCAAGGGATGCCCTGGAACCTGTCATACACCCATGAGTCCATGTGCCAAGTGCCAGGGAGAATCTACAGGATCCTCAGGGCATGTCACTCCCAACCCTTCTGCTGCACGCCGCTGCACTTCTGCCTCTTTCCCTGGTCAGCACCCGTGGCATGCCACATCCCCAGCTTGTGCACTTCGGACCTTGATGCCCTCAATTCTGATGAGTCCCTGGAGCTTCCTGCTGCTTCCTGCATAAATTGTGGCTGCATTTATGTCATTGCTAGACATCCAGACATTTGATGAGCTGGGCTCTCCTCTGTGTACGTCAGATCCCACTGACTGGAACCAGAGCTCGGCATGCTGGTGACAGCAGCCGCTTTGCCTCCTCTGCCTAGCTACCTACCCTCCCAGCCTCAGGCCCAGGAACCAGCCCAGCTCCTCCCCAACAGCTGACCCAGCTGGCCCTGCCTAGCATGGATGAGCTCTTTCTGTACTTTCCCTCTGGAGGCTGAGCTTCCTCTCCTCTGCAGATCCTAGCTACATCCTCAGGCTGATGCTGGGGAGATAACTTAGCAAACACAGTTTAGCAAACTTAGCATGTTCGTGGCCTGACTTTCTTTTACAGGCAGACAGTTATACAAAGCAAAGGTTAGCCCATACACATAGCATATGTATGTATATGCGTATTAAATACATGTCTTCTCCACCCTTTTCCTTATTGCCTCATTTTTCTGAATATTATCCAGGCATTCAGGCTCACATCACGAGTTGCCCCGCTTCTAAAGGATTTCTTGATGATTTTAAGTTTTACTGAACATTTTAAACTCTTCATTTTGGGGACTACGATTGATAACATAATTTAAACCCTGATTTTTACAATAAACTCTACTGCATGTTGCTCAGACCTTTTATATATAAGCACAAGTGTCTGTGAGTGTGTGCATATGAGTGTGTGCATGCGTGCATGTGTGTTTCCAACCAAGACTATAAACTCTCTGAATGCAGGTGTTAATGCTTTACTTTCTTGTTTCCCTTCCCAGTATGATGGCTATTGCCAAAGAAGGAAGGGCTTTGACTCAGAAGAATCAGGTGTGAACTTTTGCCAGTGGGCACACATGAAAATGTCCAGATAAATGGGTTATGGAGTGGAAAGGGGCAGTCGGTGGACTTAGGAAGGCAGGTGAGCTTTTTCACAGAAGCTCGAGAAACCTCCCCAGAGGTTCCTCGTTACCCTCTGCTAACTTCTGCTCTGAACCTCAGACAATACAACCCAAAGCCCAAGAAGCCTTTCCAGTCCTGGGTGGCCGCATTCTCTCAGGGACGATTCTATGCCAAAGGTCCATCCCTGCCAAGCCCCAGTTCAAGCCCTCAACCCCCCATTAAGTCATCTTCACTGCAAATCAGACAAGGATAGGAGCCAACGTGTGTCTTGTTGGGTAGAAAACAGATGGCCGAACCAGAGAAAGCTGACGGAAGGAATCGCAAAACAAGTATCAATCAACCCAAGCAACTCAGCATTAGCAAACAGGCAGCTTCGCAGCCTGGGCAGGGGCTGGCTCTCGGGTGGCGTTTTTAGCGGCTTTCCTAATTAAGGATGAGCTGCAGAGCTCATCAGCCACCCAAAGTCCCTGTTAAATATGGCAGGTGGCATCTGAGAGCCTCCTCCTACCATAACTCCCCAGTTGTGCCCAAGAGGGGCATATCCTGCCAGCCAAGGAGCTGTGAACACAAACAGAGCAGAAGAGGAATTTAAAGGGACATCACCCCCAAAGCAATGCCCTAATGGCCTTTTAGGCTGGGTCTCCAAGCCCAGCACATCCACTGCAGAGAGCAATTTGTGGTCCCTTGTGTGTATGGTCTCTCTTACAAGATGTAAATTGTTTTAGGAGAAGGTCTCCAGTCACAATGTTGCTGATTCCCACAGCACTTAGCATAGAGCTAGAAACATTGATGCATGTTTTATTGAAATGTGGCCAGCTTAATCCATTGAGATTTACTTAGATTCCTAAATGTTCCATATTCTAGCACATTTTGTCTGTCTTACTCATCTGTGCCTTATCGTTGTCTACTTTTAATAGTTTATGTGTATTTCTATTGTTCTTCCTACATCTACTAAGTCTTTAAAGGAGGTTTCGCCTTAGGTTTTACTCTGAGTCCTTCTCTATCTCCCTAGTGGCTGAATGTGGACTGAGCGAATCACAGGCTCTCCATTCATGCCTGCTGACCTGAATGGATGTTTGGGGCTGAACGTGGTAGACGTGGGTCACACGAGGGATTCGCTGAGGCAGTGGTTCATCTCTTACCACCTGTTCCATTGCTGATCTGTGCCAGGTACCGTGTAAGGATGCCAACACTCCTACTGACTATCTCCACTCCAGTGGGGTGACGAGCCTTTGCATCCCTGTTTTGTGATCAGGAGTCGATGGCCCTCAATCACACTCAGAACAATCATTTTACTGAGAGTACCAACTTCTGACTCTTAAGCTTCCCAGTCATGTAATCTTCACATGCTGATCAATTTTGTGTTATTAAACTAGATGAAATCTGCAACACAACCAGCAGCGTCTGGCACATGGTAGACGCTCAACTTATAGTCACAACCTTCTCATATGACTCTTTAGTATAAGCACTAAAAAACTTTTTATTCATTTCATTATAAGGTTTCTATTTCCTTGGAGCCTTTGGCTGAGGTTCCCAGGACTGGAAAGGAAAAGAATGGAAAATAAAGATGATTTTGTAAAATAGACGAAAGATGGCTATGACCTCACAGATTCCTTCTCAGTATTGGGATCGAGACCATGAGTGTGATGAACGCGAATGCCTTGATCACAGACTGAGCTAGGTTTATTGTTGTTTTAAGGTCATTCTGGCTGATTCACACTCTGTTGTTGCTATGGCTTGCAAAGCATAGCGATACCAATTTTTGAACAGTGGGTGGGGGTGGGGGGGGGTGGAACTTGACAGGCAGGCGTCATAAATCCTCAGAGAGGCAGGTAGGGGCCAGGATCCTACAGCCACAACCTTAAGGTAAAACTTCACAGATGCTCCTGGGAAGGGAAGCAGACAACAGTACAGAAATCTGAAGCTCAGTAAGGACAGATCAGGGACAAGTCAACGTAACCAAGAAGTCAAGGACAGTCAAGCTCTAATTCTGTCAACTGGCCTCCACTTTCCCTCAAAAAAAAAAAAGACATGGTTCTAAGTTAAGGTTTGTGTGTTTTAGTGGATATTTCACTTCTCTTACTAGAAGCAGAATCTAGGATTCAAGCAGAAAAATTATGGGACCTTTGAGAAAGTTAGGGCAACTCTAGATGTACGCTGACTCTACCTGGGCCAAGAGAAGGGACCTGGTGGGGCGGGGGTCCAAATGGAATGCATTCCTCATTTCGATGGGTGTTTTGATGTGTGTTCCAATAGAGCTGCCAGCAGAAGGACCTGGAGGCCCACAAAAGCGGGCTGCCAAGGTCCTTCTCTTTGTGTCTCAGCCAGGCTATCTCCTGCCCACCTGTTTGATTCTAAAGTTCCATATCTGTTCTCCTTGAGAGCCTGTAGTACACAGGCTTTGTTGGAAGGGGAGACTCTATAATATATTAAGTAATACATAGAAAGCCGATTTTGCAAGGGTTTAGAAAAAGTTGTGAAGGACAAATCCATAGAGACTTACTAAAGATAGGGCAGACCTGGGTTAGATATTCCTTAGGCTGAACGAGACAATGGTCTCAAAGTCTGCCCCTCTATGGCTCCATGAGGCCATGTCAGTGTTTAACTAAGGAAGATACACGCGGGGAAAATTCTCAATAAACCAGGGCTCAGGCATTTGACGAGGAGAAAATCAGAGCCATCCGAAGGCACCGGGAAAAACAGAGATCCTCTTAAAAGTCTGATCGGGCCTGTAGGCTCTGCCTCCAGCTGACAAGTTTGCCTTCAAATTAATTAAAAAGTCGAATCAGACTGTCATCCCAGTATCTGGTGAGGGGGCAAGCTGTTCCTAAAATCCCCTGCATTTGCATAATCATTTTATGCTTTCCCAAATACTTTATCATCTATTATCTCATTTGAACTTTATGACAACTCTACAAAATAGTCAGGGCAGGAACTGCTGGGGAGCTCATAGAAGATCCTAGAACCAGACTGCCTGACTTCCATCCCCAGTCCTGCCTCTTCCCAGCGGGTGACTTTGGGCAAACGGTTAACCTCTCTGTGTCTGTCCTGCCGCCTCTATAAAATGGGCACAACACAGTGCCTGCACTGTTGGTTTGTTGTGAGGAATAAATGAGTTGACATGTGTGAAACAGTCATAAAACCTGGTAGATAGTAAAACAGAAAGGGAGCTGTTAGCTGTGCTTTTTCAAAGCTCTCTGCATCCTCTCACTACTGCCAGGACCAGCCCATCCTCCCTTAAAGGACAGTGGAGCAGAGGCTCACAGATAAACCCTGCCCAGAGTGGGTGCTGTGTCTCCATAGCCCCCAGAAAAGATGCACCAGAGCCCACCCAGTAAACCCATCAGCCAGTCCTTCCTGACAGCTAAAACATTTCTCCATCCCTAAAGTGTGTCACAATCTGTCAAGGATCAGTTTAATGTTTACAGTCCAGAATGAGGCCCAGGGTTGATGTGAAACAAGACAGCTGCACTGATACATGGAGCTTCCACTAAGGCATGAACCAGGGCCCCAAGGTGGCGGGGGGTGGGGGGGGCGGATACACACTGGATCCTTTGTGAGTCCTCACAAGTCTTGGACACATTATTTTTTAGGAAACAGAGCACAAACTGGCAATGTTAAATTTTAACCAAACTGGCAAGCGTGCACAGAGAGAGCCTTCCAGAACAGCGTCAGGCTGAATCCCCCCACAGGACATGGGGTGGGGGCACCTGGCCTCTCATACAGGACCCTCTTGAGGACAGGGGACAAGGTGGACAGGCTCGGAGCCCCTTCCCTCTTCTCCCTAGCAGTGGTGCTGGTAACTGTTCAGTATGCTAAGGCTTTGCATCATGCTTCATTTGGAAATAAGGTGCTTCAGCTACAAGCACAGACATCAGTACGTAAACCTCTGAACCTCCAATACAAGCCAGAAGGCAGCTTCTTCTCCCCAATACCACTAGGATGCCCTCCATGGGACCCCCTGGCCTCTTATGACTTCCTCACCCAAGTTTTGTGCAGCAAGCACACTGGGCCAGCTACTGGAAAGACTAAAGGTTTTAGACCCAGTCCTTTTAAATCCTTTTAGGGTACACCAGGTGGCTGAGGAGGGGCAGATGGAGAACAGGAACTGAGGCTGTGGCCGTAGATGGTGACTGCCAGGGAGGTGGGCCAGGCCCTGGGTACTCCAGGTGTCCACAGGAGGGAGAGGCACGAGAGCTGGGTGGCCACAAAGGCTTCCTGGAGGCAGTGGGGCTGGGGCAGAACCTGCCAGACAGGGAGGCATTAGAAAAGCATCAAATTGATTGGAAAAGGGTTGGATGGGCAGAGGGTGGTGTCTAGGACAGGAGGTAAGGTCAAGATCGTCAAGTGTCTGGGAAGACACACACAGGTGGACTGGGAGCAGAGGGCTCCTGTGCGGCACTAATGGGGACGGGGGCGCGCAGCGGAAGGATCATATCGAGTCCCATTCAAAGATTCATTGGGCCGAAAGGAGCCCGAAAGCAGGACACAGCTGTGACCTGAATGAGTGACAGAGGTTGGATGGTACTATTGCCAACCTCCTCACCAACATCCACCTGGAGTGGAAAGCAGAGGCGAGTCAGGTAAAGGAAGAGGGGAATAACCAGGGCCCAGAGAGAGGGCTTAGAGCGGCAGTCTCACTGGTGACCAAGTTCCGTCTGTCACTCTCCATCCTCCAGTCCTCACCCCATATACACCAACCTGAGGCAGACACAGGAAACAGGAACTAAGCGCAGAGTAGCGCGGATGGGAGGGTGGGCTGGGCCATCCATGTGTGCGGCCCCAGGAGAAGTGGATGGAGTGGGAGAAGGGGAGGGGCCCCACCACCCACAGAGCCTAGAGCCCCCTCCCCACACCCTGACACAGGTCCTCAGAGGTGGTGGCCCTGCCAGTAGGGTGCACTCAAGGGGAAAGCAATCCAGTCAAACCATCAGTAAACTGACAAGTCAAGCAGTGAATTTCCTCTGTTCACTTTTGGGGCCTCGAGATAGTGGAGCCTGAGTCACAGAGACACTGGTCACCGGCAGGAACACAGGAAGAAGCCCGCAGAGACCACACGACTTACCCAGGCTTACTGCCTGCACGCCTGGGGAGACCTCTGCAGTACTCCTTCCCATCCCCGACCTCGTCACATGAACAGACACACACCCAGACCCATGCACAGAGCTAGTGGAGGCCCACTGTCTGCCCCAGGCCTCGCCTGCACACGGAGACTCTCCGATCCTGCTCTCGACATCCAAGCCTAACGTGGTAAGTGATGAGGGCAGGGGGTGCCAGATAAAATGCAGGAGGACACTCCAGTAAATCAGAATTTTTGGATAGGCAACAAAGAATTTTTTATTGGTATGAGTACGTCTTACATATTGCATGAGACATACTTATACTACAAGTAGTATTCACTGCTAATCTGAAATTCCAGTTTCACTGAGAATCATGTATTTTTATTTGCAAAATCTAGCAATCCTGGGAAGGTGACAGGAGGGTCTGGAAGGGCGGGGAGAAACGGGCAGGCCACAGTTCCCTTCATGAAAATGAAAAAAATGAACTTATTCAAACACTTAGTTGCTAAAATGTCAAGGTGGACGAGTCAGGATGATTCAGCAGGACACCATTCTGGGGCTAAAAAAGGTAATCATGCAATGGCCCCACCAACCTCACCTTACACATTTGTTTTATTTTAATACTCAACATATTGCTATTTAAATCATTTGATACTCAAAATACTCCACCAAATGATGTTGTCATTTCCATTTTACAGACGTTCAGAGAAGTCAAACATTTTGCCCAAAGTCACATGCCTTTTAATGATGGCTCCAGAACAGTAAGCCAAGTCTGACCAAACCCCAAATCTCCACCACCCCATATCCAGGCATCCCCTAACCAACCAGCGTCCTCCCGGGACCCTCCTTAGCACAGTGTAACAGGACTTTCCATGATGATGGGTATGCTGTATGCAGGCCCTCTCCGATGCAACAGCCACCAGCCTCACACAGCAACTGGGCACTTGAAGTGACAGTGGCTAGTGGGACTGAAAACCAAAGTCTTCATGTAATTGTCTTTTTATTTCTGTCTTTTAGGGGCCCTCAAGGCCTGGATCCTGCATTTCCTGGATATGGCAATGGTTCTGACAGATACAAAATACTCAGAGTGACAGGGGCCCTTGGAAACCCTCCTTATACAGCTCCTTATTTTCAAGATGGAGGATCTGCGGGTCAGAGGACACCATTATTGTTTCAGTGACAGAGCTAATACTGGAGAGAAGAGCCAAGGATGGGAAAGACAAAACTCCAAGATCCTCAGCACATGCTGGGCAGCCCAGGAGTCCCTACTGACTAGAGCTCCAGAGCCCCACCTCAAAACAGCCACTGCTGTAAAAAGGAATATGGAAAGAGCTGCATCTAAGAAACCGGCAGAGATCCTCTATCTGATTAATGCAGGAAATTTGAGAGACAGAGGGAAAAAAAGGCAACAATAGCACAAAACCTTGCTGAGTGTGCTCTTCTATTACCTTGGAATTATAATTACAACGGCCCTTAATATCTATACACCCAAGTAATTATATCTGGCTTATGGCTTCCCACTGCAATCGGATATTAACTTTTTATTGCACCCTCGGAGAGCAGTGTGGAAAGACAGCTGTGGCTTCAGGGAGTCCTGGGGTTATACCCAGAAGATCAGTGGCCCCAGGGACTTCCCTCCAGGGCAACCCTGCCTGGTCAACCTCCTGCCCACCTGGGACCACCACATACCCTCGTTCCCACTGTGAACTGCTTAAGTGCATCCAGCAGATGGCTGAGGGGGCTGAAATGCAGCCCAGGCTCACTTGCTAAGCTGCCCCACAAAACAGGTCCATCTCTAATTCAGAGGCTCCAGCACCCCCACCTTCCCACCCCATGCGTGCCCTCCCCAAGGTCTGGGTATAGCCAAGCTCTCAGCTCTCAGCTCTCAGCCTGATGGAGAATGGATTATTATCTTGAAAGTGACTGTGGTGTCATGGAAAGACCTGCACCCTAGTCCTAGTTTTATAAATTGTAAATTGTGCATAGAGTAACCTTGGGGCAGTCACTTCCCCACTCTGGGGTTCAGTTTCTTTAGCCATAAAATGAGAAACAGGATACCTGCTCTGCCAATCTCACAGTGATATTACACAAACCAAATGAGATTGTGTCTTTGAAAGTACTTTGTACTACTTACATCCCTCATGGCATTCAGTCTTTATTAATTATTTGGCCAGCTCTCACCTGCAGGAATCTTTGAGAGGCTGAGCTGTTCATCCCTCTTGCCCACCAACCTTGCCCAGGCACACACAGGCTGTCACACACTGACTTTCAGCACGCTGCAGATCTGCAAATCCAATGGGTCCTGTGGAACTCTCCTGCACCACTACTGGGGAAAAGATACATTTATATGTTAATTCTTTAGGCTTTGGAAGAGATTGTGCATACATTGTCTCATTTGAACTTCCAACCATTCAGTGATTTGTAGGGAAGACACTACCCTCACTGTGCAGAAAAGGAAACAAACTCAGAGGATTGAAATGATTGCTTGAATTGCACACTTTTGAGTTTATACATGACAGACACAGCTGGGAGTGGACTTCATCTCCCTATTCGTGCTATTCATGAGACCTTGGGTCCAGTAGACACACAGGCATCAAACACTTGCTGAATCAGAGAGAGAGAGAGAGAGAGAGAGAGAGAGAGAGAGAGAGAGAGAGAGAGAGAGAGAGAGAGAGAATGAATGCGTGGATAAACAGAAGAACATCTCATAGCCTGGGTTCCCATGACAGGAGGAACTGGCCTCCCTGGAGACAAGTCAAGGTGAGCCTGCACTTTCAAATCCTGCCCATCCTCTTTTCTGACCTGTCACTAAAGATGTGAGCAATTCCATTTGTTCCACAGATTGGAAAAGTCAAACTCAGAGTGGCGAAGTGAATGGCCCAGTTTGAACAGTGAATTAGTGGGCAAGCTTAGATGCAGCCTCCAGCTCCAAATAGTCAGAGCAGATTTTGGGGCACCAACCTGCAACCTCAGATTGGCCCCTCTCTAAATAAGTGGCCTCTCCATATCCCTGAGCAAGACGAGAATTGCCCAGTGAAAATATTGTAGACCTCCCAACGGATCATACTAAATCTACCAAGGTGGAGCCAGTGGGGAAGGCAAGGTGTAAAAATAATGCCAAATCAGAGCTTGGGTAATGTATTCCCTTTGAGGACTTGGTACAGAGATAGTTCTAATTAATTGTGCATTTTATTTAAGCTTAGCAGGCAAGTTATTGTACATTAAATAAATACCAGTTGGTTATTAAGAACATATTTGCTTCTGACTTAACAACTACAGCAGGTTACAGATACAGATTTCCATTCAACAGCAGTCTGGTACATTTGTTTGGAATAATCAATTGTTCTTTACTCAAGATATAATAATTGCTTTATTGAATCTGGAGAAGTTCTTCTCTTGCTCATTTATGGCAAACAAATTTCCCCATTTAGCCACTCTGTCCCTGTCTCTTGAAGAAGAAAGAAGAGGAGCAGGGAAGACAGAGATTCTAGAATGCAGATGTTTGACTTAAGAAAACAGCCTGGCCTGGTATGGATTCACTGCAGCTTCCTGGGAGGTCTAGACATTGGACTAGGCAGGAAAGCCCAGAGAACTGAGTTAAAAAAAAAAAAAAAAAGCATTGTTTAGTGTAAGTATTTCATGCAGTGTTTGAGACATATTTGTGCTAGACAGATATTCATGGTTTATCTAAAATTTACATTTAACTGGGGGTACTGTTTTACTCAGTGCTTTCTCTGTCACTCCTAGACCTGATGGGCCATGAATGTACTGAGCGATATGTATGCAGTCACTATGGATACGACTCTCACCCTCACCCTTGCTCAGTTCTCCATCTGTGAGGAGATTGAGGAGAGTGACATGAGCTGGACAGACTGCAACCTTCATGCCAAGAGTGGGGGGACGCCTCCAGCTTCCCTAAGCAGAGGCCCACTCAGCAATGGCCTCTACTGCCTGATCCCCCACTCTCTCTCCTGCTCCATCTCCACTGAGGTTCACAGATCATGTGGTCACAGAACCATGAGGCCATCCTCCCTATAAGAGGTGAAGAAACGGAGATCCAGGGAAACAAAGTACGTTTAGCAAGGTCATAGAGCCAGTTGGTGGCCATCATTCTTCATCATCATCAACATCATGATGAACTAATACCTATTGGGTATTAATTATGTTTCTAGCCCTCTGCTCAGAAAATCCTCACAATAAGCCTATGAGAAGAACATTTTATGATATCTAGTTTTTAGAACTAAGGTCACTGTTTCAAGTCAGAATCCATGAATTCTATGATATTCCATTGCTTTTTTCATTTTAACTTGTTTTCTCTCTTTTTACCTCTTCTGTCCTCATCTATAGCATCAAACACTTACTGAAGCTCGGCACTGAGCCAGGCACTCAAGTGGATAGGTAGGAAAGAAGACAAATGAGAGAAAATAAGAGGCAGCACTGCAGAGGGGTGACAACACAGCCCATGGAGACTCTCCCACCGCCTGGAAGTGAATCTTAGCATCACCACTCATGTGCTGACAAGCATGGGCAAATCATGGAACCGTTCTGTGCCTTCCTTCCCGGACCTGCAAAATGGTGTGGTGTTAGTGCTTATCAGTAGTACTTGGAACGTAGGAAGCACCGTATAAGTATTTATTCTTGCTGTTGGTAAAATAGGGTGTCAAAACCCTGAGAATTGGGCCGGCCAAGTGGCGCGGTGGTTAAGCGCTGGCTTGGGATGCCAGCGGCCCCGGTTCGGGTCCCACATATGAGGGCCAGTGACACTGCCCTAAAAACAAACAAACAAACAAACAAACAAAAAACCCTGAGAATTGAGCAAGTAGCAGAGACGACAGAGCCAGAGCACAGAGCATAGGTCATGCTTCCTGGGTAGTAATTACCCTCCCTACTTCTGTTTCTCTTGAGGCCATTGGGGAAATGATCCAGGTCAACAAAAGATGCTCCCACACACTTTCTATTAAACCTCAAATCCCATGTTGATCTTAACCATAACATGGGCCAATTACTATGACAATCAAGTTCTAGGATTTTTTAAAAAGTGCCACTTCCAAGTATTTTCTTACATAATGGACGTAATCATATAAAAGCATTAACAAGTCCAACATGTACGAATCCAGATGATGTCTTCCAGCCTGTTTTCCCCAACCATATAAGAATCCTACCAAACTATTGTCAGACAGTGTTCCCTATCACCCCACCACCAAAAAGTTAGAAAATATGGCGGCCACACATATGTGTTCCCATACTGTTACATACAGAAATACTAAGTCCCATCAAAATGTAAATTCCTGTTAGGTCTGACATTAAATTGTGGTTACTGAAATGAGTGGCCTGGTATGTATTTATTTAGTTAGTTAATTACACCAGATGTTGTTCCAAATGATTGAAAGATAGCCTCCAGACATATACAAAGTAGAGGATGTACATTATTGGCCATCATGAAAGTAATTAGAGTTTCCAAATATATTATTAGAAATAAGTAGGAAAACTTAAGGCCAATGATCAGAGGAAAAAATGAAAAATAAAACAAATAACTAACAAACTATCAAAAATGTTTCTTGGCTAGATCATTTTAGCAGTGAATTCTATTAGTCTTTCATGGAATAAATAATTTCCATGTTATAAAAATTGATCTAGAGTACAGGCAAAGACTAAAAGCTAACTGAGTCATTTTATGAACCTGGCTTTTATGCCTTATACCAAAAATGAAAGAGATGGACCAGAATAGAAAACTATAAACTAATTTCACTTATGAATATACTAGATACTAAATCCCTAAAGAGAATACTAGCATATGGTATTAAATAGTCAAATGTTACCAAGAATGATTCATCTAGGAAGGTCAGGACAGGTTATTAATAGGAAGTCTATTAACATAAAATATCACATCAGTAGGTTCAATTAGAAAAGCTTAAAGTGATCGCAATGGCTGCCCAAAAGTTAATCCATAGGATTTTTTGCAAAAATAGAAAAGAAAGGGAATTTCCTTAATATAATTAAGGCTATCAAACTTAAATAACTGCCTAAGGCAGTGTTATCAGTTATCTGTTGCCACAATAATACTATGTAACAAGTCATCCCAAAACTCAGTGGTTTAAAACAACCAGAATTTATTTAGTTCATAAGTCTGATGTCCAAATGGGTGGCTCCTCTGGTCTTGGCTGGGCTAACTTTTATCGAGAGAGTTGACTGGTTTTTGATTCATCTACTGTGGTCTCAGCTGAGATGACTGGTATCACTCAGCTCTGCTCCATGTGTCTCATCTTCCAACAGGCATATCTTTCTCATGAATATGGAAGATGCAGCAGTGACTAACCCCTTTCTTTAAAACATCTGTGTGTTTATATCTGCTAACATCTTATTGGTCAAGTCACATAGCCAAGTTCAGAGTAAGGGTAGAAGAGCACACCAGAGTTGCACATAAAGGGCAGAGTTACAGGGAGGAACGGAGAATTGGGGCTATTTGTCAGCCCACAGCATTAGGCTTCCCAGAATGTCAGATCTACTGAATAATAATAGATTTTACATTACAATTTTTATTTTTACATAAAAATATATTCCATGATCAGATAAGTTTGAGATGTGCTGGGTGTAGTGATAAATGATGTTAAACAGGTTGCTTTACAATAGGACTCCTCAAGCTTTTATGAATGTGTCATGAGAATTTCCAAGTGAAGGTCATAGCTTTTCCCAATCCAATTTGAACATACAGCCCCTTTGTTTTTCACAAAGCATCTACAGGATCAAGTACTTACGAAACACACTTTTGGAAAAGAAGGTAAAATTATTTAAGTGGCATTCACATAGCAAAACAAAAGCAAACAAATTAAAAAACAAAAACCATAATACACCCAGAAACAATCCCAATAATAAATGTGCAAGATTTATATAAAGAAAACAACAAAACTTCACTGAGAGATATAAAATACTTAATTAAGTGGAGACACACCATCTTCCTGGAAGAGAAGAATCAATATTATAAAAAAGGCAATTCTTTTTAAATTGATTTACAGATTTAACATAACCCTAATAAGAATCTCAATTAAATAATAATAACCAAGTGTTGGCAAAAATACAGTGGAAACAGACATTTTCATATACTGCTCGTGGGATAAATTGGGGCAACCTTTATAAAAAGCAATTCAGAGCCTCAAAATTGCTCATAACTGTTGACCCATATCTAGAAATATACACTAAGGAAATGATCAATGTGAACAAAATTGTATTTGCATGGATTTTCATTACAAAACTGTTTAAAGAAAAGAAAATATGGTAACAACCTAAATGTCCAACAATGGGGGAATCACTAAGTAGATTTTGGGACCCTTATAGTAATAAAAATTACACAGGGTTAAAACTCATGATATCAAAATCCAATCAGATATGAAAATGCTTAACTTGTTGAGGGGAGGAACAGGATATTGAGATATATTGCAATATGATCCCAACTGTATTACCCACATTCACATAAATGAAAACCATGAGGAAAGCTTTTTAAAAATGGTAATATTCTGGATTTCATTTATTTGAACTTCTCTATTTCCTAATTTGTACATAATAAACGTGTAGTATATTTATATTTTATAAATTATGCCTAAATGTTTTAAGGATGAGGAAAATTTTAAGGATTATTTAAAAAACAACAAGTGATATCAAACAAGGTAACATTGCAAACAGAAAATTATGAGGAGCTGCATAAGAGGCAGGAGTTATCTTACTAAATAAAAAATAAATTAAAAAATATGGTGGTAGTAGTTTAAGAGTTGACATCCTAATGAGCAAAAGTCCCCCAAACAGGTTATAAATATATAAGAATTTGATAAATGATAACCTAGTAGGAAGTATGACTCAATACATAGATTTGGAGGAGGAAATACCCAACAAAGATAAAATAAATTTTAAAAGCCTTAAAGAGTTAAATTTAAATCAATTAAACTATTAAAATATGCAATAACACTACAGGTGACCAACTGAACTTAGAAAAGATAAAAATTTTAAAGCATAATCCATGAAATATATCATCAAAGAAAAGAGAGAATGAGTTTACTATGTAATAATTATGAGTCTAAACATAAAAATGACCCAATCAAAAATTAGAAAGCATCAAAATCTGGTGAAAATATTTGCATCAAATAGAACCAACAAAGAATTAATGACCTTTATACATAAAGGACCCTTGCAGACCTTTCATAAATGGGAAGCAATACCCTGCACAGCGAGGAGATAGATGTGGATGGCTCCATCACTTTTCTACTGTGTAATCTCTTCCACCCTCCCTTCCTCACCTGTCAAACTAAGCATAACCACCGGAAGAGCCATTGTGAGGAATAAATGAGATAAAGAATATAAATTGCTTTGCGCATATCTAGTAATTAGTGAGTGCTCAATAAATGTCAACTAGAAGCAATTTTATTCATTCAACAAACTGGCTTCTACAATGAGCTGGAAGCTGTGCTGGGCACTAGAGATAAAAAGGAGCACACACATTCACAAGGAGTTTACACACATACACAGACACATAAACTGGCAAGGCTCACAGACTGTGATCTTACAATGGAGTAAGAACAGAGTGACATGGAGCAGAAAAGTCCATGCACCCTAGTCTCCAGGGGCCACAGACAGCTCCTAAAGGTGGTGGTTTTCAGTAGAGTTCTAAAGGATCAAGTGTTAGGCAAAGGCATGGAAGGGCAACCAGGGGAGAAGGAACAGCATGTGAGGGAGATGAAACAGTACAGAAGTGATTCTTAAACCACAAAAGTGGTCACCATGGTCGGAGGATAAATCCTAAGGTGAAGATGGGAGAAAGAGGAAGCTAGAGGAGTTAGCAGGGGCTCCAGGTGCTGAGTTAGGATGTTTGGACTTCCACATCAAGGGTGACAAGACAAAACCCTGAAAGGGTTTTAGGCAGGGGTGTGATGTGCTCAGGTATATACTTTGAAATGACCACTGGTTGGAGTGTGGAGAATGGGTTGGAAAGAGCCAAGTTCAGAGGGGAAGAGTCCAGTTAGAAGCTAATTCACTGTGGAGGCTGAGCCAGGACAGAGGCAGCGAGGATGAGGCAATGTAGACAGATTTGAGAAATATTTCGCAAATAGTATAAACAGATGTGACTGATAGAATATAAGAAACAAGTAGCAGGAATTTGTTGAGGGTTAAACTTTTTCGAACAAAAATGGCAAAGGTCAGAAAGAGACAATTTTGAAAAAAATATGCATGGAAGCATGAAAATAGCCATGAGAAATATTTAATATTAGGTATGATTAAAGAAATGAAACATGAAAAAGAAATATAATTTTCCAACTGTCAAAGTATATATATTGAATTGCTATTCAGAAAACTAGAGGTTATTTTTTTCAGACTCATTTATAACGTGTATGTTATCTGGGCATACTGGTAGAGGAGTGGTCATTTATTGTTCTATGGTTCTTCTACTTGATGGGTTCACCTAACACGTCTTGACTGCCTGCTATGTAAGGGCACTGTGGTAGGTGTCCCGAATACAGTCAAATCAGAACCTCCCCTTTCCCCCCAGTCCATTGCAGAATGCAGGCTGCAAGTTATTATCACGGAGCAGTTATTCACACAAGATGCTAGGAGAGGACTAAGGTGGGGCATGTAAGTCAGACTCAGCGGGAGTGCAGATGTATCAGAAGAGAAGATACAGAAGCCAAGGTTCTTCTGGGTTCTGGAATGAAGAAGAAGGATGTCAACCATCCTACTACAGAAACTCAGGGAGAGATACAAACAAAAGTGATTCTGCTAAAATCTCTAGTCTACCAATTACTCTAATTGGGTAAGTCAAGATTCTGATGACGAGGTGTCTCCTTCAGGGAAGGCATACTGGGGTGTACTGCCATCCAGTGGCAAGACCAGAAATGCAGCCCGATTGTTTTTCATATCCTCCTTTTAAGCCACTGCTGAGATTTGAGGGACTTTCAGGGGAAAGAAAAGACTCAAGTAAATCAAAGATGGTGGCTAGGAGAGATGGGCAGATGTTTTTGTTTAACCTCCTAAGAAGCCAACTTTATTACATATGTGTTTTTCTAAGTATTAATGTTTGTAACTAAATGCCTCTCTTCCTTCTCTCCTCTCCTCTTCCCCTGATTGATGGACACAAAGTCAGGTTTAGATATCAGGAAAGCTAAGTAGACTGGCTCAGTCCATGGCACATTCATCCAACTGAGTGGCCGAGTCCAGCATTTACTTCTTTGTGTTTTAAACAATCTCATTAATATATTATTACATTCCATCCATCATTATGAATTTCCAACTCTAGATATTGGTCATGACACGTGCATCTTGAAATAAGGTCATTGGGTTAGAGAGACCTGGGACATAGTCATTCAACAAATATTTTTTCATGGCACATGTTATTCTAAGTCCTAGAGATATGACTGTGTAAACTCTTGTTCTCTTACAACACAAGGAGAGAAAACACTGGATTCAAAAATCGGCAAAAGACTTGAATAGACATTTCTTCAAAGAAGACATACAAATGGCCAACAAACCCATGAGAGGTTGCTCAACATCACTAATCATTAGGGAAATGAAAACAAAACCAGTGAGATATACCTCACACCCATTAGGAGGCAACTACGGAAGAAAGGAAGGAAAGAAGGAAGAAAGGAAGAAAATAGGAAGGAAAGAAGGAAGGAAAGAAGGAAGGAAGGAAGGAAGGAAGGAAGGAAGGAAGGAAGGAAGGAAGGAAGGAAGGGAGAGAGGGAGGGAGGAAAAGAGGGAGGGAGAGAGGAAGGAAATAATAGATGTTGGCGAGAATATGGAGAAATTGGAACCCTGTGCACTGTTGGTAAAAATGTAACATGATGCAGCCACTATGGAAAACAGTATGATGGTTCCTCAAAAAATTACAAATAGAATTACCATATAATCCCACAATTCTACTTATGGGTATATTCCCAAAATAATCGAGAGCAGGGTCTTGAAAGGATATTTGCACTCCGGTGTTCATAGCAGCATTATTCACAGTAGCCAAAAGGTAGAAGGAGACCAAATGTCCATTAGCAGATGACTGGATAAACAAAATGTGATATACCCATATGATGGAATATAATTCAGCCTTAAAAGGGAAGGAAATTCTGACACCTGCTACAACATGGATGAACCCTGATGACATTAGGCTAGGTGAAATAAACAAGTCACAAAAAGACAAATACTGTAAGATTCCACTGATATGAGGAACCTACAGTTGTCAACTTCATAGAGACAGAAAGTAGAATGGTGGATTCTGGGGCTGGGGAGAGGGAAATGTGGACAGAGTTTCAGTTTTACAGGATGAAAAGAGTTGTAGAGATTGGTTGCACAGCAACGTGAATATATTTAATACGACTGAACTATAGACTTAAAAATGGTTAAGATGGTAAATTTTATGTTATTTAGATTTTACCACAATTGAAAAAAAAAATTCTTTTCTATCTTCAGGCTGCTTACAGTTTTGTACCAGTAAGGCGATTCAAGACTCCTCCATCTAAGGCCTTCCATTGCTATTCAGTTTAGATAATTCATCCCCACACAGGTGGGATGTCTTCCGTGTGGAGGCAGCATTCCTTTTTTTTCTTTTTCTATAAACATTCTGGTTTGGAACTTCTTTAATTTACAGGTCAGAAACCAGAGATCTAATGAAGGGGACTTGTTCAGTGTCAGAAAACTATCACAAACAACAAAGAAACAAGACAAACAAATGAAGAAACAAAAAATCATGGACACAGACAATAGTTTAGTGTTTACCAGAGGGGAAGGCGGAAGGGGGGTGATAGAAGAGGGTAAAGGGGGTCCAATATATGGTGATGGAAGGAAAACTGACTCTGGGTGGTGAACATATAATGTGATATATAGGTGATGTGTTATAGAATAGTACACCTGAAACCTATGTAACTTTACTAACAATGATCACCCCAATAAACTTTAATTAAAAAATAAATAAATGATAATCAAAAGAAAAGAAAAACTGAGAAAAGAAAAAACTACCACAGCATCAAGGGGGACCCTGATGCTTCCATCCCTCTGGTTCACTTGAAGGCACTATTGTTTTTTATGTGGAAGGGACCTTTGATTACACGGCCTCTCACAAGGCCGTCAGCTCAGACAAATGCACTGGCAGTTTCATGCCCAGCAGAATGCGATGGATTTGCTGCAGATTCAAGCTCATCAGGGTCTTTCCCCTGGCTCTTATGTTCAGCCAAAGGCAGGGGGTCTCTACAGAATTGCTCATTTTCCAGCTGCTCTGAACCTCTTCTTTCAAATGGAGTTGGAGGGTTCTCAGGGCTGGGAGTCCCCACCCCAGCCTTTGCGATGCGGGGTGCTGATAGCAGGTTCAGGAAAGAACAATCTTTTCATAACCTGAAGCAAGTTGCTGAGAATGATGTGTAGCTGCTGTATCTTGGAGTTACACATAGAAGAGTCTTCCTCCTGCTTTGGATAGCCACATGCATAAGAGGTCACCCCTTAAAGTGCCTGAGTACCAGGGGGATACAGTCAGGAAAGGGCAGGAGTGGGGAAAGGGAAAGTAAGGGAAAGGAGGGAGGGAGAGAAGGAAGGAGAAAGGGAGGGCGGGAGGGAGGGAGGGAGGGAGGGAGGGAGGGAGGGAGGGAGGGAAGAAGGGAGAGAGGGAGAGAGAGAGAGAGAGACAGCCCCCACAAGCTCTGGAAATGACCTGGTAATTTCAAAGTCTCTGCGTCATCTCCATCAGCCTCTCTCTGGGAGTTTCCTAAATCGCTGTGACAATAGCACATGAAAAGCATTTGGGTTGTTCAGTCCATAGCCTCTCTGGCCAGGCTAACTCCAGATGTTTCTAACAGATGTGCACCAGAGCCTCCCTGTCAGCAGGAGCCCTGACTACCTGGTGTCATTTTTCCCTGTTTTGTGCACTGACGTTTGGAATTCAGCCAGAGGCAGGTTTTGTAGGTCGCGTAGGTTCTGGTATTTTTAGATTCAATAACAAAAAGTAGCTCATTCTTCCCTCATGAAAGCCTCTCATTTTGTTATCCCTGCATTCATTGTGGATGGCACCGTTACGTGGGCAGAAGAGAGAATAGAGTCTGGGATCCAGTCAGTCTTGAGTTCGTTCCAGGACACATTGGCCTTAAGGTTTCTTGCAAGTTATTCAGCTTTCTGAAGACATAGTGTGTGCACTGTACATGGGCATGTTGGTAATATCCACCTCAAAGAGTTGTTGTAGGAATCAAAGGAAATGATTCATAAATAAACTACACATTGCCATCCAGTTGCTCTACACATCAGAGGACAAAACGTGTGGTCCTCATGCCACATCCATGCTTTGATTTTAAACCATCTGAGTGTCCAGGTGCCCGTAGACCCCACTTCTTCATGTAATCTTACACCCAGTCTACTTCCCCCACTTCTGCTACCAGCTTTGTCTGGAATCTGAGACTCCTGACACGGAACTTTAAAGGTAAACAGCATTCAGGATGCAGAGCAGGCATCCACATAGATCCACCAATGTGACTTTGCAAGCTCATCAACAGAGAGTCTTTTAGTCAGGACAGCCTCTAACTCATTGGGCTGATGACAGTGGTGGAGAAAGTCAGAGTGGCCAGGTATGAGTTTGCAATGACAAAGAAAACAGCCCTGAAGACTGGAACACTTTTGTCACTATTTCTATAATGACAAAATGCTACATAAGAAGCATCACTGTGATTAGAGGTTCCTTGGTCTATACAGTACTGGAACTAAAATAAAAATATCAGTGGTACACGCCAGGAAGCCCAGAAATAGAACTTAGCGTCCATAGAGACATAGCATCCAATAAAGGTGGCATTTCTGACCAGTGAGGAGACGATGGATTTATTTCATAAACAGAGTTAAGGTCAGTTGTTAAGTGTAAAAATTCAGTTGCTTTACATTGTACTCTTCACACTATAAACCAATATAAATTCCAAATGGATAAAAGCATTAAATTTTTTTTATTAAGAAACATAAAAGAACCAGTAGAAAATTTAAGCGAATACTTATCTGCTCTCATGTAGAAAAAGCACTTCTGAGCATAAATGTAAAAGAAGAAACTGTAAAGGAAAACATATCATCAGCTTGACTACATAAACACTGAAATATTCCTAAAGATCTAAAGATACCACAAACAAAATTAAGAGGAAACAACAAACTAAATAGAAAGAAAGCAGCACGTGGCTAGGGATACAGTAATGAAAAAAACACATGTGATTGCTACCTTCACAGAGCTTTAAATACAGTGAGCAAGACAGATATTAAAATCAGGACTACCCTCAAATGAAACATTGTATGAGATTTGATCAAAACATATAGTAAATGCTGCTGCCAAGTGCCATCCAGCAGAAAGGCAGGGATCTTCAATATGGGAAGCCACGGGTTGTACCTTAGTAACAGTATGTGATAAGTTTCAACTTATTCAGTGCAGTCAGTTGGATGTGAGCTACGGTTGAGAGAAGGTGTGTTTGTAAGTGTGCCATAAATCATCCTCCATCGTGATAATGCTCTGTGACACGCATTGCTTCTGATATATCAGTTTCTGTCAAATAAAAACATAACAGTGTGTTCTCATCCACCGTATTCACTGGATCTGGCACCATGGGACTTCTCGCTGTTCCCCAAAGTCAAAATGATTCAAGATATCAAGGTAGCCACAACAGTGCAACTAAAGACACTCATGAAAGAGCACTTCCACAACTGCTTCAGAAAGTGGCAAGAACAATGGGTAAGTGTGTTTGAAGCAAGGCGGAGTATTTTGAGGGGATTAATGGCAGTATGTCTTTTTCTGTAATTTTTTAAATTATTTAAACATTCACCATGTGTTTTGATCACACCTCTTAAATAGTGATAAATCCCTTGGAAACCAAAGAATAGGGAGTCATATTGGGGAGATCCAAAGTCAGCATCACCAAAGAAAGTCTCTCTGAAAAGTATTATTTGCACCAACAGCTACAGGACGAGTAGAAGTGGGTGAGATGGACAGTAGGGAAATGAAGGATTCAGACAAAGTGAAGACATCTATGGCAGGTGTCAGAAGCAGCAAGAAGGACAAAGTGTCTGGAGTATGCAGCAGAGGTGGGAAATTGCAAAAGAAGTAATTGGATGGGTAAACAGGGATCTGTAGGCTAACTTAAAAAGTTTGTATTTTTAATTGAAATTACAGTTAGTCTTGCAATGGTTCTTACAATCAGTAAGACAAGAACTAGTACTCCAATCAGCAGCATGGGCAATTCACAAAAAAGGAAATAAAAATGAATCCACAGAGATAAAAAGCAGTTAAATGGTTGACTAAGGCCGAGAGGATAGGAAGTGACTGTAAATGGGCACAAGAGATGTTTCTGGGGTGATGCAAATATTTTTTAATTGGATGGTTGTGATGGCTGCACAGCTCTGTAAATTTAGTAAGAAAACATTGAATTCTATGTTTCAAATTTGTGCATTTGATGGTACATAAATTATAACTCAACAGAGCTATTTTAAAAAAAATAGTATTCAACCTCTTTAGTAACCAAAAAAAAAAAAGTGAATTGAAACACGATGTGGTTTTTTTATCTTTCAAATTTGCAAACAATGTAAGGAAAAACAACATTCAGTGCTGGTGAAATGTTGGGAATAGGCATTTGAATAAAATTCTGATAAATTGACAAGTATCAAAGCCTTGATACTGTCACATACCTTGGAATTTAATATAAGGAAATAACCATGAGTGTGTGAAAAGGTTTATGAATGAGAACTTTAATCCCGTAATTATTTATAAAGATGAAAAATGTAGAAAAATTTTAGAAGTTAAGCAGTAAACAATTTTAAAAATATGAAATGATACAATTCTATCTATTGAAGATTACACTGCAGAAGAATGCATAATTCTATAAAGTGGTAATAAATTAAGTTCAAAAGTTGTAAAACAGCCTAGTATGATTCCAATTTGGGGAAATAATATATGCTTATATTGAAAAAGACTTGAAAAACAAACATCTGTAACAATCATCTATTACTGTTTCAGTTGTCTATTATAAAGTTCTGAGTAACAAACCACCCCCAAAGCATACTACAGCAAGAGCTCATTTGGGGACATTGCTGTGACATTTGTAAAGTGATGGGACTGCCCAGGAAGCTCCAGTCCACATCTGAAGCTCCTGTGCTATCTGGGGCATTTCTTCTCGTGGCCGAAGCATGGCAATGAGGGCAAGTCAATGGTACAAGCACATCTCCAGCCTCTGCATCACTTCTGCTCACATTCCACTGACTAAAATAAGTCATAGAGTCAAAGCTAAGTCATAAGGAGGAGAGATACACTTTGCCTATAAAGGGAGATCCTGTAAGCCATGGGGAGAGGGGAAGATTGGGAGTGTATTGCATTCTATACAATATCAAAAGTTTAAACATGACCATCTATCTCAGAGTGGCAGGAAGGTACACCTATTGTATTATTCAGCTTTTTCTAGGTCTGTTTCCTGCTCCTGTTGCATGTATCTGTGGATCAACAGCTATTCTGCTTCACATGTCTTTGTGCTCAATAAAGAAACCTCTCTTCTCTGAGACAGGCAGTAGAAAAAGAACAATGGCTGAAATAGGAATTATCCTTGAAGCTTCTTCTGGGAAGTTGCATGTCACTTCCAGTCACATTTCATTGGTAAAAAAAAAAAATCTCATATAGTCCAGCCTGGTGACATCGGTTGGGGAGGGGTTCATTCACCTCCCACAAGAAAGGTCTGCAATCTCCATGGCAATGGATAGGGAAGAAGGGGCAGCGAATAGTGAAAACAGCAGTGTAATCTACCATATTTATCAGCATCCCAGCTTTTCTATAATTGCCACACAATGCCTTTGTGTGTGTGTGTGTGTGTGTGTGTGTGTGTGTGTGTGTGTGTGTGTGTGTATTTATTTATTTTTGCTTTAAGCTGGTTATGGACAGAAAATTTACTTTTATTCCTTTACAGTTTCTTACCTTTTAAAAAAGTCTTCTTTTTTTATCAGATGTGCATTTGCCCCTCACTTCCCACATGCCTTAGGAGCCAAAAAGCAGTCTCTGCCCCTTTCCTCCTCGTCTTCTATTGCTCAGTCACCAGAACCAAACACTTTCAATACTTACAGCTGATTTGTTCAATATATCTATCTATTTCTCTAAATTATATACATGTTTAACTACTTCTTGAATTTTTACCAATTTTAGGCCCATCTCCTGACTTCTGACTCTTATCTCCGCAAGCTCACCATGTACACCGTTCCCATCCAGTGCTCACTTCCCCCCAGTGGAAATATATTTTAATTTTCGTTGGTATATTCACTGAGTGCCCATTAGTATCACTGCTATAAAGACCCTGTTTATGGCTGAGCCTTAGGACACACTGTGACTACTTTTCCTTCTCAGCACAGTTCTCTGTAATGTTTTAACCTTTGTTTTTGTTTTGCTTTGTTTTACTTTTTCATTTGTTCATTTTTGTGTGTTTATCACATCTCCCATTTCAAACCCAAACTCAACTCTCAGCCCAGTGTCTAAATCTCCTCTCAGTATATTTGGATCCATGAAGTACTCTAGAAGTTTCATTTTCTTAGAGAAATCTCTCTCAGAGCCTCCCAAGCTGCTCCAGTGTGGGCTACTTGCCCTCCATGTATCCTGAGGTCTTACTTCACTGTCATCCTAGGACTCCCCTTTCTTACTTGCTGTGCAGGAACTCACGTTTCCTGTCACTCATGTCTTTTTCTCCATTAGTTTACAATCTCGTGTTCGTGGAATATAGCTCCCAATAGCTTCCCAAGAAAGCATGCCTTGAAGGTAAATATCTTGAGGCATTTTAAGTCTGAAAATGTCTTTATTCTATTCACACACATAACTGATCATTTGAATGAACATTCATATAGATTTCCAGGGTGCAAATTATTTTGCATCAACATTTTAGTAGTCCTAACTTCTGGTGTTGCTGTTGACAAGTTAAAGTCATTCTGATAGCTTACCCTTTGGATGTGATCTACATTTTATCCTCCCTGGAAACATGGAGGATCTTCTTTCAGTCCCAGTGTTTTAAAATTTCTCAAAGGTGTGCCATGATATGGGTGTGTTACTATTCATTGTTTGAGCATTTATTGTTTCTTTAACTCTAGAAGCTCATGTTTCAAATATGGGAAATCCCTTAAATTGTTTCTTTGATGATTTTATTCCTTCTACTTCATCGGTTTGCTCTTTCTGGAACGATTATTCAGATACTAGTCTTCCAACATAGGTCTGCTTAATTTTTTTTTTCCATCTCTTTTACTTTCAGCTCTGCTTTCTCTGAAAATTCCTTAATTTTATCTCCCAACCCTTCTGTTAAGTTTCTATATTTTTTGCCATCATTGTTTTCATTTCTCAATGATTTTGCTCTCTGAACGTTCATACTTAAAATATTAGGTTTCTGTTTCAGAACTGCATATATTCTCTTGTTTCTCTAGAGATATTACTGATGGTTTTAATTTTATTTTTGTGCTCTCTACGTAGCCTCTGTTTCATCAAGTTGCTTTTTTCTGTTTCTTTATTCTGTGTCCATTTTCCCTTTGGGGTTTTCTGCAGATCTCTGATTCTCCTTAGATGTCTGATAATCTTTAAGACTGAGAGTCTAAAGCATGGATGGGCCTTGTTGGCTGGCTCTGTCACACTAGAATAATCTTACTGGCCTGGTTCATTAGGAAACCCCCAATTCAGTAACTTACGTCATTCTTCTCTAAGAAAGGTTTCTCTAGCCTATGACTTGAAAGATAAAGTTACAGCTATCAGTGTACTAGAGCAGTGAGAAAGCAGGCTAGGAGCACTTGATCCTACTGTTTTCACAAGTGCCCACACCATCAGCTGTGCTGGAGGTTCCCAAATCCAAAGATTTGTTTTATCCTTTTAGGAAGTAAACCTCTGATCTTCAGGGGTGGAGGAGTCACCTCACTGACAGACTAGGAAAGAGATCTGAGGATCTAAATTCTTATAAAGAGACTTTAAGCCAGTCCTCCTGAAATTAGGCCTCCTGTTCACCCCTAGTTTCAGGCATGCCTACTGCAGCCAATTCTGAAGTTGTTTGAGGATTTATAAATATAAATATGGGTGTTTTTTTTCCTATTTTCTTCACTGCCTATATATAGGATTCTGTTTCCTTGGGTCTGCTAATTTACTACTCATCCATATACTTTCCACCTTTCAAAATTTTGCTGCTATCATCTCCTCACCTCATTTCACTTTCCTTTTTATGCTTTTTGAAAAATCCCTTTACTATGAATTCAATAGTGTTTCAGAAGGAGGCAAAAGTAGATACATGTGTTTAATTTTCCATTGTTAGCTTCTAGTTCTTGCTTACATAACTAAGAGAAAATTGCTTCTAAGAAGTTTTCTTGGTGACCCCAAAGCTGGAAAAAGGAGAGGTGAGAGAACTGAGTGTTTTAATGGAATCAGGTGAAGAGAATTTCATGCATCTATCTACTTACTCCTTGGGGATAGTTGTCTAGTTGTCTAGCCAATGGGAAGCTAACACCCAAAGTCCATGTCTACTCTGGACAGTACTTCAGTGGTCACTGCCAATGTCATCCTCTGTGAGTCTTCTATTCCTAAACTTGCATTTTCTACCATCCCTTTTTGACTAACACCTTTCTTTCAACATGTTAATATTTTTAGCCAAGTAATAGACAAGTCTGATTGACCTGGGAGCATTTTGTATAACATTACTAAAACCCTTCATGAGTTGATGCTATGTGTAACACACAGAGGGAAAACTAAATTCTAAGATTTTTTTTATGGAGACACTTTATTTTACGGACAACTAAAACACCATTTTCTTCTCGTCTATATATCTATAGATGTGGTTAAATATAAGACTGAAATTTCAATCTAGAAAATTTGAAAGTTAGCCATATTCCTGAAGGGAGAGGAAAATATTCTAGCCCCTCTAGAAGAGGGGAAAATGCTCTGAGCATGATATACCACAAATAACAAACATAAATTCAAATAATTCAATATTCATTGGTTCACTTTAATGGAATGCTACTGAGCAGCCACTACATGAAATGTAATGTCTTATTGTGACAATGATAGAGGGTAAAGAACAAATGCAAGAGAAGTAGAATACAATCTCTGACTTCAAGGACATTATAATATAGTGGTTGAAATAAAACAACACTAAAATATCTAAAAAGTAAGTGCAAGCTGATGGGAATACATCTAGTTCAAATAACGCCCCCAAAAATAAGAAAGGGAAATCAGAGAAAGAAAAATACAGAGGGGCAAACAGAAAAAAATAATAACATGGTAGCCCTAAGTCTAAATATAGCAATAATTACGTTAAGTATAAATAGTCTAAAATTATAAATTAAAAGACAGAAATTGTTAGAATAGATTTAAAGTATGCTTAACTATGTGTTGTCTATAAGAAACTCATTTGAAATATAATTCTATAAGAAAATAAAAATAAAACAATGGGAAAGGATATATGATGAAAATACTAAGTAAGCTAGAGTGGCTATTTTAACATTAAATGTGGTAGACTGCAAAGCAAATTACAAAGGATGAATATAATACATTGGGATAAAAGGGTCGATTCATGAAGATATAACAATCCTAAATGTGCATACACCTAACAACAGAGCTTCAAATCACATGAAACAAAAACTCAGAACTGAAAGAAAAACTAATCAAATTCACAATTATTGTAGGAACTTTAACATTCCTCTTTTATTAATAAATAGAACCAACAGACAGAAAATCAGCAAGATATAGAAGAACCAAACAGATCATGAACTAATTAAATCTAATTGATATCCATAGAGTATTCAACCCAACAACAGCAGAATACACATTCTTTTCTAATACACATGGAAAATTCATCAAGGTGAACCATATCCTGGATTACAAAACAGATCTTAATAAATTGAAATCATACAAACTTAATTCCCTGAACATAATAAAATTAAACTGGCAATGAATAACAGAAAGATAATAAGAAAATTACCAGACACTTAGAAATTTCACAATATATTTCTAAATAATCAATGATTCAGAGAATAAGTCTCAGAATACATTAGAATATAATTTTAATTAAACTGAAATATATAATCTATCAAAATGTGGGATGCAGCTAAAGTAGTGCTTAGAGAAAAATTTTTAGCATTATATCCTTCTATTAGAAAAGAAGAAAGGTGTCAAATCAATAAGACATGTATTATTGCATCAGACTCCCCAAACATTGAAAGCATAGTAAACATATACCATCCACAACTCTATGCATATCAAGTTGAAACTTGAATGAATTGGGATAATTCCTCAAACACCACAAACTATCAAAATAGTGTTATAAGTATAAAAGAAATTTAATCCATCCATAGTTTAAAAACCTCCTGAAATAGAAATTCCCAATCCTAGATGGTTTCACTCGCAAATTCTACGAAACATTTAAGGATTGTACACAATCTCTTCCAGAAAATAATAACTCACTTTATGAAGTCACCATTATCCTCATACCAAAATCAGACATAGTATATAAAAAAAGTATGCATCAATATCCCTCATGCATATAGACACAAAAATAATTAATAAGTAAGTCCATCATGTATAAAAAGAATAATACATTATGACCAAGTGGGGTATATCTCAGAAATGCAAGGTTGATTTAATATTTGAAAATCAATCACTCTAATCCACCATATGAACCATCTAAAAAAGAAAAACCGCATGATCATATCTGTCAATACAGAAAAAAAAATTTTAATTTAATATGCATTCATGATAAAAATTCTCAACTAACCAAGAATAGAAGGGAACTTCTTTAAGGGAATCTATAAAAACCCTACAACTAACAGAATGTTTACTGGTAAAAGATTGTTTCTCCTAAAATCAGGAACAAAAATTATGCTCACTCTCACCACTCCTATTCAGTATTGTGTTAGAAGTCCTAGCAAGTGTAATAAGGAAAGAAGAGTAAAGTTAAAGCATAAAGATAAAAAGTGAAGAATTAAAACCGTCCCTATTTGCAGACAACATGATAGTCTATGTAGAAAATCCCAAGGAAATAATAATAATTTTCTTAGACCTAGTATTAGAATTTAACAAGGTTACAGAACACAAAGTCAATACACACAAAAAATATTGTATTTCTATATATTCATAATATATAATTTGAAACCAAAACAATGTAATTTAGAGTAGCTCCAAAAGAATGAAATATGTTGGTATAAGTCTAATATAACATATTAGAATCTGATGCTGAAAATTAAATGCTGATGAAAAAAATCAAAGACGACATAAATAAATAGTTAGACCTATTCTATTCATGGACTGAAACACTCAGCATAGTAAAAGTGCTGATCCTCCCCCAAATTGACATATAGGTTCAGTATAATTCTATTAAAATCCCCACAAAAAATGTTGTAGCTATTTAGTAGAATGGACAAGCTAATTGTAAAATTTACAAGGAATTATTAATAGAATAGCTAAAACTGTTTTTGAAAGAGGAAAAATAAATGTAGAGAAATCAAACTTCACACTTTATGACTTATTATACAGCCACAGTAATCAAGACAATGTGTTATTGATGAAGGAATAGAAACATAGATCAATGAAACAGAATAGAGAATCCATAAACAGACCCACACAAATATGGACAACTGATTTTTCATAAGGATGTAGAAGCCATTCAATAGAGAAAGAATTATGTTCATTAAATGTTGGAACAGTTAGACATTTTACTGCAAAATAGTAATAATAATAATAATAATAAACCTAAATATTACACAATTATACAAAAATTAACTCAAAACATATCATAAAATCTAAATGTAAAAAATAAAATTTAAAACTTTTAGAAGAAACATAGGAGAAAATCTTTGTGACCTAGTAGCCACAGAGTTCTTAGACATGACACCAGAATCATGATTTATATAAGAAATCCCACTGTGTAGAGAAATTTACCCTGGAGAAATAAAATTTTAAGTTTAAAGTAGAATCTATACATGAGTGCTTTTAGAAGCTCGATTCATAATGATCAAAAACTGCAACCAACCCAATGTCTTTCAATGGATGAGTGGAGAAATACACTATGGTAGTATCAACAATAAAAAAGAGTCAGGAGACCCATGATGGTAGAGTAAACACTATGCCTGTTTTCTTCCATAAACACATTAAAATTACAACTAAATTATAGAACAATCAACCTGGAGAACCACCTGAAGTCTGGCTGAGCAGAAGTTTTATAATTAGGGATGTAAAGAAGCCACGTTGAGACTGGTAGGAGGGGCGCAACGTGAAACAGGTTGGCTCCAAACCTCCATGTGGCGGTTGAGAATCAGAAGGGATAGCTCAGCCACGGAGGCTTCCCCCGGAGAAATGAGAGACCCCAGACCCACACCAGCCTCCCCAGCTGGGAAAAGGAGTCCCCACAACATCTGGCTGTGGAAAACACTGAGGATCCCAACCATCTAGGTGGGACAGAAAGCTGCAGGAAACCCACACATCCTCTTAAATGGCTTGCATACAGGTTTTCTTACTCACAGGCACTCACCTTGGGCTTCAGAGGAGGGAGAAAAATTCAGGGGGTGTTGGAGACATACAGGGGGCAGACTGAGGTGTGTGGCTTTGAAGTGAGGGCTGGAAATCAGTTGCCATTTTCCTTGTGTGGGGTCCTGTGCAGCCGGGAGGTGGGCACAATCTTTCCTGTGTTGAGCCTGCCCCCACACAGCTATATCTGAATCTAATTGGCCTGATGAGCTCCATTGCTCCACCCTGCTGACTCTGAGACCATGCCCCACCCAGCTGGCCCAACTGACCAGAGGCACTTTCTCCGAGAGCAGCCAGCCCTGCCCGCACCGCACTTTTTTTTGAAATGCTATCAGAGTCTGCAGGACCCAGGTGGGCATCAGCTGGTCTTGTGTGCTCTGAAACTTTTTCAGAGTAGCCCTAGGCTCAGTACTGGCACCAAACCAGAGTCTACATTAACCTGGTGACCACAACTCTTTCCACTCTAGTGACACCCTGAGACCCTGCCTCACCCAACTCACATACTGCATGAGGCTTTATCAGTGGCTGAACCTTAAGGGGGCTGGCAGATGGCAGCAGGCCTCGGGGTGGTCTGGTTTTTTGTGGACCTGTTGTAGGCCCAGTACTAGTGGCAGCTGTCCTCTTCCATGTGCCTCTTCCATGTTCCTCCAACTTTAGCACAGACAGCAAATCTCTATGGATTGCTTTATAGCTCCTACCAGGTAGTCCCCAGCTGGTCACAGGCAGTGGGTGACCTGGGTCTGCTCTAGAGTCCCTCCCAAGAGGCCCCAGAACCAACACATTTGAAGGTTGGATTCAGACCACAGCAGAGCGCTGCCCAATTAGCCCCACAAGTGGCACACACAAACAGTGGTCTCAAAAGGCACCAGAGCCCACTGGGGTGAATCAGACTCACTGGGGTAAGGCCCCCACACAGAGGCTGTAGGCTGTGGATTTGGCCAAACCCCACAGCCAATCAGCGTGAGGGCCAATTCTACACACTGACAATAGCAATCAAAACTCAACTATACCAAGAAGGTACGTGAAACCCACACAAGGGACACTCCTGGAGCACCCAGATTACGTGACCAGGGAGACTGTTTCACTGGGCCCCACAGGGCACCTAGTACATAAGGTCAGTTGGCCAAGACTGGAAGACATAACAGATCTACTTAATACATAGAAACAAACACAGAGAGGCAGCCAAAATGAGGAAACAAAGAAATACATCCCAAATGAAAGAGCAGGAGAAAACTCCAGAAAAAGAACTAAAAAAAATGGAGGCAAGCAACCTACCAGATTGAACCTGCAGAGTTCAAAACAAAGGTTATAAGGATGCCCGAGGCACTTAGTGAGAACATCAACAGGAAGATAACAAGCATAAAAAAAACAATATAGAAACTATAAAAAAAATGCCAGTCAGAAATGAAGAATATAATAATTGAAATGAAGAATATACTAGATGGAATCACCAGCAGACTAGATGAAGCAGAGGACTGAATCAGCGATTTGGAAAAGAAGGTAGCATAAGACACCCTATTGAAACAGCAAAACGAAAAAAAGAAATTAAAAAAAAATAATGAGGCTAGTTTAAGAGGCTTCTGGGACAACATCAAGTGTAACAACATTCACATCACAGGGGTACCAGAAGGAGAAGAGAGAAAGCAAGGGATTGAGAGCCTATTTGAAGAAATAATGACTGAAAACTTTCCTAACCTGGTGAAGGAAATAGACATACAAGCCCAAGAAATGCAGAGTCCCAAACAGGATGAAACCAAACAGGGCAACACGAAGACAGATTATCATTAAAATGGCAAAGATTAAAGACAAAGAATGAATCCTAAAAGCAGCAAGAGAAAGACAACTAATAGCTTATAAGGGAGCTCCCATAATATTGTCACCTGATTTCTCAACAGAAACTTTTCAGGCCAGAAGGGATTGGCACAAAATATTCAACATGGTGAAAAGTAAGGACCTACAATCAAGATTACTCTACCTAGCAAGGTTATCATTTAAAGTTGAAGGATAGATAAAGAGCTTTTCAGACAAGAAAGAGCTAAAGGAGTTCATCACCACCAAGCCAGTATTACAAGAAATGTTAGAGGAATCTCTTTAAGATGGGGGAGATCAAAATTATACATATCTATCAAGAATTACTTTCAATGTAAATGGATTAAATGTTCTAATCAAAAGGCATAGAGTGGCTAAATGGATAAGAAAACAAAACCCTTAAATATGCTACCTACAAGAGCCTCACTTCAGATTGAAAGACACACACATAATGAAGTAAAGGGATGAAAAAAGATATTTCATGAAAATGGAAAAAAAAAGTACAAAAAGAGCTGAGGTAGCAATACTTAAACCAGACAAAATAGACTTTAAAACAAAGGCTATAACAAGAGACAAAAAAGAACTCAGTAATCTCTCTTCTGGGTATTTATTTTAAAAAGCCCAAAATGCTACTTTGAGGGGACCTGTACATCCATATGTTCATTGCAGCATTGTTTACAAAGGCCAAGATGTGGAGGCAGTCTGGGTGTCTGTTGATGGAACAATGAATAAAGAGGAGGTAGTACACATATATACAAAGTAATATTGCTCAGCCAGGGAAGGAAATGGGTTCTTGCCATCTGAGGCAGCATGGATGGACCTGGAGGATATTGTGCTGAGTGGAGTATGTCAGACAAAGAAAGACAGATGCAATGTGATTTCACTTACAAATGGAATCTAAAGAACAAAGCAAATAAACAAACAAAAAACAGAAACAAACTCATAAATACAGAGTATTTTGATGGTTGCCAGATGGGAGGAGAGTAAGGCATGGTGGGTGAAAAAGGTGAAGGGCTTAAGAAGTACAAACTGATAGTTGCAGAATAGCCATGGGGATATAAAGTAAAGCATTGGGAATATAGTCAATATGGTAATAACTATGTATAGTGCCAGGTGAGTACCAGACTATTCAGGGGGATCACTTCTTAAATTATACAAATGTCTAACCATATGCTGTACAACTGAAATTAATACACAATAATATTGAATGTCAGCTATAATTGAAATATTTTAAAAGGGGAAAAGGTGAAGGGGAATAAGACATCCAAATTTCCAGGGATAAAACAAATTAGTCATGGGGATGTAATGTACAACATAGGGAATATAATCAATAATATTATGATAGCATGGCACGGCGTCAGATGGTTGCTGGACTTATCATAGTGATCACTTCTTTAGGTATATAAATGTTGAATAACTATGGCTAGGGTATGCCCCTGAAAGTAATATAATATTGTATATTTTATATATTAGCTATATTTTTAATAGCGATCTTAAAAAATAAAAAAGAACAATGCATGGGAAACCTAGGATGAATCCCAAAGGCATTATGCTGGATGAAAGAAACTAATCTCAAAAGGTTACATTCTGTATGATTTGATCCACTCGTATGACGAGATCAGAAGACAAACCTATAGTGATAGAGAACCAGTCCGAGACGGAGGACTTGTGACCAGCAGGGAAAGCTGGGGGTGACGGAACTGCCCTGTATCCCAATAGTGATGGCTGCATAGATGTAGTCACATGCTGAAAATCAGAGAATCGTACACCCCTAAAACATTCAGTGTTACTGTATGATCACTTCAAAAAATAAAATTAAAACTAAACAACAACGACAAGCTCATGGTGACTGGGAGGAAGGCATTAGTAAACTCTCCTGGCCAGACAGGGATGTTGCTAAGACACCTCTGCCTTATCTGAATTCATGCTCAATGCAGAACCATGCCATTTGGGTGGTCTCTAGACTGCAACTCTACCTTGCACAAATCTAGTTTACACTCGCCCTCCAAATGCATCTGGCCTCCCTTTTCAATACACAATTCAACAACAGTCCTCCTCCTGCCCCTGATCCTACAAGCCCCCAAGTTTCCAGAAAGCAGGCACTCTAAAACAAGGCAGGGGGGAGGAAAGTAGGGGTCCACTGAGCCTCTCAGCTGGACTCTCTAAGGAAATAAGGAGAGGTGAGTGGCTTCTAGGCCTGTCATCAGAGGAGGGGGAGAGCCAGTGACAGTCTGCTCGGACTCAGCACCGAGCGCCTGTGGCTATTTTTGCCTTGTGAATACACTGGCAGCAAGCTGGCCAAGCTGGGCCTGCGGCCATGTGTGTTTGTGTGTATGTATGAACCACATGCATCACAGAGGAGAGCAAGAGGCTTTCTGAGAGAAACTGAGTGGGTGGCAGCCACTGACAGGGTGTATATAGCCAAATACAAAACATCACTCAAGTAATTACTGCCATCAGACACAGAGGGTCCACCTGCGTCAGCAGCGCTGACTCTGCTCTCCCACACCAGTGTTCTCTGGTTCGGAAGGGACTCAGGCTTGGGGGATGACAGCCCCTCCTGACACCAGGAGAACGCGGCACCCAGAAACACCGCATGCAGCTGCACTTGTCCAATAAGCTAATAGAGCCACATAATGAAGCTTGGTTCGAGCCCCGTTTCCTGACACAGGCACAGTCCTGCCCAGCCATGGACCCTCTTCCTCCCCTGCACACCCTCCTGCTGTCCCCTCCCCTTCTCAGAGCCTGGCCAGTGGAAGGGCCCCTGGTTTTCCCTGCTTCTGTGTCAGTAGTGAGAGCTCTGGGAAAGAGGTTCGTTGGGCATAGCCTGGGGAATTGGCAAATTGGAGTGCAACAAAACCAGTGATAGAGCCACTGTCTCCCTGGGTGCCTGGTCAGTAAAGGATGACAGGGAAGGACATGGCAATCCAGCTTCCACCAAAAAACCATTCGGCCAATTCCAGCAGTTCTTAACCTGGGTGTATCACAACTGGAGTAATGTTTTAAAAACATAGACTCGGAGTCCCTGGAATTGGAAAATCTGTGTTTCAAACACCCAGGTGATGCTGATGTCACCTAAGCTCAGAAGCCAACAATCCATCAGGAAGGGATGTGGGCCAAGGAGGTGGGAGACTGGGGTACAGGGCCCACTTGGGTCATGGGCTACATGGACAGCTCAAACCGTGCTGGGCTCAACGTTACCATCTGTGAGTCGGGGGATATTGACACCCGTCTAACATAACCACAGGAGTGCGGGGCTGATTCTAAAGATGTCCTGTGGCCACAGTGAAGGTTTACACACTGATCTGCGTAGAGCAGCCTGGAAGACCCCACTGGGTCAGCAGTGGGCACTTACTTTCAGACAGAAGCAAGTTGTTTTCCAAAACAAATAGAGGAAACACACTCTGATGGCGAGATACCTGGGACAAGCTTAGGAGACATGGGGTTCTGGACACACAGTCCCCTCAGAACTGTATGGGTCCAGGAGAGGAGGAGCAGGGCCTGCTGGGAGTAAGCTGTCACGTGGGGATGTGACAGCAGCAGTGACTGGGCACAGAATGGAACTCAGGCCTGCCTTAGGCCCTCTGTCCAGAGGACAGGACCCTAACAGGAACAGTAAGCATGCCTCAGTTTGATTTTCCCCAATCTATAGACACAGTCTTCCTTCTGCCTTTGAGAAGCCCAGCCCTTCAGAGTGGGGCTGTCAAGACGGTCACATGGGGCCCTGGGTGGGACGGAACCCAGAGAAGGCAAATGGAAGGTTATATCCTCCTTCCCCAAACCACGCGCCCTCGGGACACTGGCCCTCCTACACTCAAGAGGCTGCAGAGGTTAAACCTAGGTGCCGCACAGTTATACCTATAATGGTACAAATTGCATCATCTGTAATGTTTTTTTTTTCACAACGGGCGGGTTTCAAACAGCTGTAATTTATGGATGTTCTTCCGAGAGGAATTAGTCAATATATTTGTTTTCCCTTTGATATATAGCCACAGGAGTGCGTCAGGCATGAGGTTTATTAAGCCTTGCCAATTTGCTGCCGCTTCACAGAGCTATAGATTTTCCTCGTGGAGTGGGCTGGTTCCACCCCAACATAGAAAAAAAAATCATTCAGAATACTGAAAAGCCTTCCAGCTCTTGGAACACGGAGCACTCCGGGAGATTGGCAGCGGCCTTGGGAACCAGGCTCCTGGCTCTGGAAGCCCTGGTTGCGGGGGAGTGAGAGGACCAGGGAGGAGGAGGCTGCAGGTCACACCACGTTCCCCCGTGGGTCTGTGAGCTGCAGACAAGCACACGGCCCAAGGGGGGAGAGAACGCTCCTTGCACCACACTCTGCGTTCTTTCACTGCATTGAGGCCAGTCTCCATCCCCAGAGTGGTGGCAGTCAGCCAGAGCAGGGACATTCTAGCCACTTCAAGTGGGCCCCAGGTCAGGAAATGCTGCAGCCAACCTAGCCCCCTCCTCCCCTAGGCCCCTGAAACAGGGCATAGCTTCCAGAGTTAGCCAAGAGTACCTGCAGGTTCAAGAGCCTCCCTGGAGAAACGTAGCCTTCGAGCCTCCCCAAGAGGAAGGGAACCCCTGGGGAAAGGGACCGGTGGTCTTCCAACCTCAGTCTGCATGAAAACTACCTGGGTGTCCGGGTAGAATGCAGATTCTCAGGCACAACCTGACCCCACTGTGTGATTCAGTAGATCTCAGGAGGCCAGGACTCCACATTTTATACAATGCCCTCTACAAAGTGATTCAAACCCGCTGACAGCCCCCACCTCAGCTTGTCTCTACAAGCTTAGATGAATCAGGTTTTCCTAGAACTGAGTAGAATGGTGTTTCTTCTGACAAGCCACAATAAAAGTCTTGAATACCAGAAAAAAATCATAAACTATCCAACTTAAAGGTTACCAGTGTGGGGTATGTGCCCACCAACCCGACCACACTGAAGACACCTCCCCAATCCATCTGTATCACCAGAGGTCTCACTCATCGAGTGATTGGGATGGGCTGTTATCCCAGGCACCTGATGGTCCTGCAGGCAGATCTCACTCCTGGAGAGGGTAGACAACTTGGCTCAGGGCACACATCTGACTAAGGCCAAGCCGACATGTGAGGCAGGTCTGTCCAGCTGCAATTTCTATGGTCTTTCCAGACAACCCAGCACCTTCCTTGCCACAACCCTGTGTCAGTCACAGACTCACTCCCCCAACTCTTCCTAAAGAGCATTTCAGGCAAGTGCTGCTTTCCTTTCCTTTGTTCTTTCACCAGGAGCTGATGACTTTCTTCTCAGGAAGCCATTTCTTCCTCCAAACAACATGCCACACTGACCATTTGGGTCCTGGGGAGCCAGACTGCTTGGTTCAAAGTTCAGCTCTGCTACTTTCTAGCTGTGTGATGTTGGGCAAGTAACTGACCCTCTCTTAGCCTCAGTTCCTCATCTGCAAATGAAGATAATCCTTAAACCTACGCCAGAGTAGCTGTTTGGCTTATGTGAGCTAAAATACACAGAGCTCATATTTAGCACTTAATAAATGTCCACGATTCCCTGTCCTCCTGCACTTCATTCATCAGTACTATGCTGTCTGACTGCATGCTGCAGGGTGGTCATGGGAAGGGTTCATCTAAATTATCTATTTCGGAAGATAAGCCAGGACTGGACCTTGGGAACTTGAATAATTTTAGTTTTCAGTCTCACGAGGGGAATGGCACTCCACACACACGCACACTCGTTCCTTTGGGTTAGCAAATTTGGATGGCTGAAATCTGAGGTAGTGGGTGTGCCTAGGAAGGGCTGGTCCCCAGAAGAAATGGGCAAACACAGTATCTGCATCCCTCCAAGAACGGGAAGTAGGAGGGTCACAGAATCAAGCACATGGAGCACGTGGAGCAGGACAGAGTTGACGGGAAAAGCAGATGGCTGGGGGCAGGTATCAGGAAGCTCCCACAACATGTAAACAAGAGACACTGGGGCTGTTCAATGTCAGGGATGGGCTAGGACCAGGATCAAGTGAGGACTGAAAATTAGCCCCATAACTGCATTCAAATACCTGCATCAAAACAGCCACATCAAAGCAGTACACACACACACACACACACACACACACACACCAAACATAGATACACACACAAACACACACAGAGACAGAAACACAGACATACACATATAAACACAGGGACAGACACGCACAGACATGGGCACACACGCAGGCACACGCAGACACATATACAGGCATTCCCAGATAGACAAACACCCACAAACACACACATTGCTCAAGGACAGCATCCCTAGGCCTGTCTCACCTGATGCTCTCCACAGGCACCACTGTCTGAATATAAGGAAATGGGGTAAGAAATCCAAGTTATGCAGATAAAATCAGGGATCAGGAAGAATCAACTGACTTTATATTTACACAGATAACCAGAGGACTCAGAGACTCTCAGGGGACAGTAAAATGAAAACCCCATGTGCGCTTTAATCCTATGCATATAGACTCTGCCAGGAAAACAGACTCTGCAGAGTAACTGCACCCACCAGGCAGCACCTTGGTGCCCAGGAGCCATGCTGGTGTTGACTCATATTAATACCTGACTGTAAGAGCCCCTTAAGGAAGATTGGAAACCATTGGGGAGGGAGGGAGGGCATGGGGGGGACTGGTGTGGAGGCTCTCAACAAGCTGGATGCTCTTCCCTTCACAGACCTTTCCCTGCACATGGAGTCCTTCTGTCACTCACTTGCCTGGCACCCAGGCCCTCTCCTTGACAGTTCCCAAGATTGCAATGAAGTAAAACCATGATTAGCACCTTAGTATCTCCTTCCCCTGCCAAAAGGGAAACTCCAGGAGGATGTGGAGTGTGCATGTTTTGCCCACTGCTATACTCCAAGTGCCTAGCATATAACAGATGTTCAATAAATACAAAAAATAGAAATGGCTGAATAACTTAACAGATAGTGTTGGAGTCAGTGAAGGCAACTGGATGCCAAAGACAGTGGTGAGCTGCTCCTTAGTTGGGAGGTTTGTGTCATCATCCATCGGAGCTCAGGTGTCCATTTGAGTCCCTGGTTACCCTTCTTGCCACCCCATCCTGCCATCCAAGCAGGACATGCCTGAGTGTCTCAGTCACCCAGAGAAATCCACAAGATTATACATTAAATATGTCAAAACTGGGTAAAACCCTGTCAAAGGAACACCATGGGGGAGGGAACATGGCAAAAAGTAATAAAGGTAAAACCACTGAGATGGTCTATTGGTAAAATTGAGTGATTTCCATTCCACATCCTGGTTCCTCCTTCTGCCCCTCACCCCACTCTTTCCTTCCCATAGCCCCAGTGGCCCCTCTCTCCACCACAGCTTCCCAGGGCCCTCCTGGACACCCCCCCAATCCATTTCATCTCTCTCCCACAAAACATCCGTTCTCACATTAAAGGTTTAGCCAGCAACTGAATTTACATTTAAAATGTCAAGACTTCTGCTTCCAGAAAATATGGAGTAAAAGGAACCAGATTTATATTACTTCCTGAAACAAACAGAAAAGCAGACAAGATATACATAAAACAACAGTTCTCAGACATTGGACATTGGGTAGCACAGACAATGATCCCCGAGAGAGGGGACACATGCAAAGGGAGCCCTGTGATTGCTCCACCTTCCTGCTGGGAGAGCATTTCCAGGTGGCAGAGCAGAGAAGGGCAACCCAGAAGAAGCTGGCAGTCTCCCAGCACTGAGGAGACAAAGCTGGGGAGTACAGGGAGACCGCATTGTGGCAGCAGCCTTGACAGGCTTAGCATGACTTGCAGTGATCTCCATCTCCTGGATTCACACCCCCATGGAGTCACCTCCCACCTTGTTCCAAAGCTGGTCTGTGTGACCCATAGCACATGCACAGGCAATGGTATATGAGGATGGTAGGTTAAAGAGACAGTGGCTTCCATCTTGGAGTCTCTCTCTCTCTATCTCAACCTCGATCTCTCTATCTTTACATCTCTCTCATCACTTGCTCTGGGGGAAGTTAGATGCCATGACATGTGAGCTGTCCTGACAAAAGGCCCACGCAGTGAGGAACTGAGGCTTCTGCTGACAATCATATGAACAAATTTGGGAGAGATTTTCCAGCACTTTCTGATGACCACAGCCTAGTCAACAACCTGACTACAACCTCATGAGAGACCCTAAGTCAGAACAACTCAGCTAAGCTGCTCCCAGTTACTAACCCACAGGAACCATATGAGATAATTGTTGTTTTAATGATGCCCTGAGAAATCTACTCAGATGAAGGAAGGACATCAGAAATAGTCAATATGTATGTAAATATAAAATATTTCCATCTTTATTATATAAATGTCTTTTTAAAGAAAACTGGCTGTGTAATTTAAACACAATAAACGATATTACAGTTTTTACGATATATGTAAAAGTAAATATAGGACAACAATAGTACAAAAGCCAGGAGGGGTGAGGGCCGGCCGAGTAGCTCAGTTGGTTAAGAGCTTGCTCAAGAGTGCGAGCTGAGCTCTGAACAATAGCAGTTCGATGCCCAGCCTGAGCTGAGCTGCTGCTGAGCTGCCAACAGGTGGCAGGATGGCTCAGCTAAAAAAAAAAAAAAAAAAAGCCAGAAGGGGAAAATTGGAGTATATTGTTATAAGGCTCATGTACTATATTACTAGACTATGAAATATTAAAAATGTACAGTATAACATTAATGTAATCACTAAAAGTGGGAGAATATAGCTAATAAGCCAACAAAGGAGATAAAATGGAATAGTAAGAATTAAACCAAATGAAGGCAGAAGCGGGAATGAGGAAGAAAAGAAAAGATGGGACAAATAGAAAAAAAATTTCAACATAGGTTCAAGCCCAGCCATATCAGCAACTGCATTAAATATAAATGATACAAATATCCCAATTAAACGCAGCTTATTCCAAATTGCATAAACAAGCAAGACAACTACGTGATGCTGCCTATAAGAAATTCATTTTAAATAGAGGGACACAAATAATTTAAGAGGAAAAGTTTGTGGGGGTAAAAATACCATGTTAATATGTATGTATCAAAAGAAAGTTGGAATCGGAGTCACTATATCAGACAAAGTTGATTTCAGAGCAAATAATATTATTGAGGATACCAAGGATACTCTTCCATCAATTCATATTGAGTCAGTTTGTAAGGAGGACATACAATTATGTTGTGTACCTCATAACAGACTATCAAAATGCCTGAAATGGAAACTGATGGAACCATGAGAAGAAATGGATAAATCTGTGTTTATAGTTAGAGATTTCAACACAATGAGCTGGATGGACTTGGAGACACTGGAGGGCCCATCAAGTTCCAGCTATGAGATCAAGAGTCTGAGATGGATAGAGAAAGGGGCTGAAAAATCAACAAGGAAATTCTGGTCCAAGAAGGAGGATATAGCTCAGATTAGGGCTGTGGAAGAAGTCAACCAACAGAGGACAACCATCCTTATCCTTCTCTCATGGTCATGATGACTTTGATTTCTAGAAGTCTCTCAGGGCAGGGAGCCCTTGTGGGTACTATCATTCCCAAAACAAGCACTGCTGCCCTACTATCAGGACCCCCTTCCCATGCCTTATGGCTTCCATTCTTTAGCCCAGAGATGGAAACTTTTTTCCTTTTACACCTTTGAGGTATAATTGCCATATAACAAACTACCCATATTTAAATTCTAAAAATTGATACATTTTTTACATGCCCATGAAACTACCACCACAATCATGATAATGGATCCATCCATCACCTCCAGAAGTTTCCTTATTCTCCTTCAAAATCCCTTCCTCCCACCCATTCTGTCCCCACCTTCAACAACAGATGATCAATCACTAATTTGTTTTCAGTCCCTGTAGATTAGTTTGAATTTTCTAAAATTTTATACAAGCACAGTCATACCTAATGTACTCTTTGTTTTGTCTGGCTGTTATTTATTTATTTATTTATTTATTTATTTATTTATTTATTTATTTATTTTGAGATTCATTAATATCATTGTGTGTATCCGCAATTCATTTTCTTTTATTGCTGAGTTGTATTCTATTGGGTGGACATAATACAATTTACTTATCAATTCACTCATTTATTAACATTTGGGTTTTTTCCACCTTGGGGATATAATAAATAAAGCCGTATTGCACATCTGAATACAAGTATTTTAAGAACATATGCATTTATTTCTCTTAGGTATATGCCAAGAAGTGGCTACATAGTAGACGTGTCTTTAACTTCTTCAACTGTTTTCCGAAGTGGTTATGCCAATTATATTTCCATCAGCAATATACGCGAGTTCTGGTTCACCATATCTTTATTAACACCTGGTATGGTCAGTTTTTCTTTTGTTGTTGTTGTTGTTGCTGTTGTTGTTGTTGTTGCTTTTAGCCAGTCTTGTGGGCAGGTAGTGATATCTCATTGTGCTTTGAATTGCCATTTCCTTAATGACTAATGATGTTTCAGCATCTTTTCATGTGCTCATTTGCCATTTATATATTTACTTTTGTAAAATGCTTTTCAATTCTTTGCCCATTTTTTCCCCCATTGGATTCTTTGTGTTATGATTGAGTTATAAAACTGGATAAGGGGGAAAGAGTAACAGAGAGAGCTGTTTTTACTAGGATGACTAGAGAAGTCCTCTCTAGGTAAGTGATATTTAAACAGAAGCCTGAAGGAAGTGAGGAAATAAGCCCTAAGTATATCTGAAAGAGGACTCTTCCTAGCAGGGATATAGATGGTACAAAGGCCCTGAGGCAGCAGAGTGCTTGAGGAGTTTGAGGAATAGCAAGGAAGTCAGTGGGGCTGGGGCAAAGGAGGTAGAGAGAAAAAGAAAGAGAGAGATTGAGAGAGAGGGGAAATTCATATAAGAAAATCTACTTCACAGAGCATTAAATGAGACACTGAATAGTAGATATTCAATTTTAAAAATCAGTTTAATCCAAGGACTTACTCACTAGACTATGCTCACCCTCTACTCTTTCGATACTTAGCTCCTGCATCCTCACTTGGAGCAACACTTTACCATTCTAGAGGCTTTGTTTGTCCACCCACCCCATCCCCCACCCTCGGGGGCCTGCAGATGGCTCGTCGCATGGGCCTGACCCGAGATCATTTAATCAAGAATTATGCCGGGCCAGCCAAGTGGCGCGTTGGTTAAGAGCTGGCTTGGGAAGCCAGCGGCCCCAGTTCGGATTCCACATATGAGGGCCAGTGACACTGCCCTCTACAGCTAAGATGGTGAACAACAGCTCCAGCTAGAGCTGTGCTGCAGGAGTCCCAGGGGATGGCATAGCTGCAGCCCCTGCTGCAGTGGGCTGCCGTAGGCTACAGTGAGTGGCCAGCAGCCAGCGTGAGAGGCTGGCAGCCGTAGGGAACTGCCAATGGCAGCCATGAGCGGCCATCCAAAGGCCAGCAACAGATATGCCTCATTCAGGAAGAGCGCAATGATGGTGCCAACATGGACCAGTGAAGCGACATCCTCCACAACTGGACTGAAGAACAAAAGGACAGCAACTTGTTTGTTCCCCTCCCCCAATTCCCCAATAAAAATCTTAAAAAAAAAAAAAAAGAATTATGCCAACTGCTGGACTTCATCTAGCATTATGATGGGACAGAAAAGTTTAAGGGCTTTCAAAAAAAAATCTATGATCTAGCTCTACACAAGTTATAATATATGCAAAGAGGGGATTTATCATCTCAATAACTGTGCCTCTTCTGCAATGTCTTCTGAAAATGTGAAAAGCACAGATACAAATCTTAGCATTAGGCTTCGTGTTTCTCTCCTCAGGGGGGAGGTGCTGACACGGGTGTCCCCGGCGCCCCCTCTCTGTTCCCAGCTTCTGCTATCATTTCTCTCCCAGCCCTTCCTCCCGCTCCCTCAGCTTCTGCTTCTCTTCATCCTAGAGAACCCCAGAGCGTTCTGGAGAACTTGCAGACACGCAGAAAGCTCCCTGGGACCCTGTCTCCTCATTGACAGGTGAGGAGGTTGGACCACAAGACCTAGAAGGGGGCTTCTTTTTCCAGTGGCCCCTGGTGGTACCCAGCCTGCGGCCAGTGCTGCTGTCTGTGGAGGCTTGTTGGGCTGGGCTAACGGGCTAGGGAGTTAACATCAGGTTAAGATGTGAGGACAGTGCTTTCTTGAGGACAACTCAAGGCTAGTCATGCCCTCGGGAGGTTGGCAGAGAACGCAAACCTGCAGACCCATTACACGCAACAACATGACGAACCATGAAACATTTGCCAAGTGAAAGAAGGCAGACCCCAAAAGTCCCACATTGTGTGATTCCATTTATAGGAAATTCCAGAACAGGCAAAGCCACACAGACTAAGTAGATTAGTGGTTGTCAGGGCATGAGGGGAAGGGAGGAAATTGGGACTGACCGTTAATGAGCACGGTTCTTTTGGGGACGATGAAAATAGCTTGAAATTAGATAGTGGTGATGGTGGCAAAACAGTAAATATGCTAGAAACCAATGATGAATGTTACATTATGTGCATTCTACCTCAGTGTAAATATATATAGTTCTTAACTGCAGGCCTTGGCAAGGTGAAGGAATTGCCCAAACATAGGAGATACAGGACCCTTCTCTGTGGGACCAGGGAGCTCAGCCAGCTTATGGAAAGGTGGAAAGGGCAGCTGGACAGCTATGCTTCCCAACCCAGGAGGTCTCTCCTTTCCCAGCAAGCCCCCAGCCCGGGATGCAGAGCCTGGCCAAGGCTGTTAGGCCTACAGCCCAGGAGGCCCAACCCCAAATCCTAGATGCAAGGCTTCTCAAGGTGTGACCCCAGGACCATCTGCATCAGAACTAACTGGGGGCCTTGTTAGCAAAGCAGACCCCCAACCCCATCCAGACCAACAGAACTGGGTTTTTATTTTTAACAAGCTCTCTAGGTAATTCTTTTGCATGCTCAAGTTTGAAAACCATTTCAAGCTACAGTGCTTTTCAAAATCTAAAGGGCATTCGAAAAGCCTGGGGGTCTTATTAAAATGTAGATGATTCTGATTCTGTGGGTCTGGGGTGGGGCCTGGGATTCTGCATTCCTAATGAGCTCTCAGGCCTGACCCTGTTGCTGGTCCCTGGATTCCACCCTGAGCAGCTAGGATTAGAACAGTTTCTTAAATCCAGTTTCATATTACAATCACCCGAGAAGCTTTAAACACCACCAAGGCCTGGGTCACCCTCTCTGAGTTCTAAATTGGTCTTTGAGGTGGTCTAGGCATCAGAGTTTCTAAAACAGTGGGGTCCATCAGAAGACCCTGTTCGAGGAAGCTTCGTGGGCAGTACCTCCTATCTTACTCAGAACATCCCAATTATTGGAATCATCTTGAGTCTGAGGAACAGCATTGCCGGGGAGATCTGGAGGGTGCTGGGAGGTGCGGCACTAGCAGTGTGCCATCCCCTGGACTCCTTCACCCCTGCCAGCCCTCCCTCCCCGACTCCCCACTGTAACAGCAGTTGGTTTTGATTGGCAAAGTTTGAGGGATAGGGACCTTCATGTCATCCAGGCTCGCATGCGGATGGGGAGGGGGGCTCTCAGCATTTGGGGAAAGACGCACACCAGGAAACAGAAATATAGAAAGCAGGGAACTAGAAGGGCTGTTTGCCGGAAAGCCAGAGACAGATGTCAAAAAGAGCACACAGGTACTTCGGCACGGGCGTCCCCGAGCTGCGTGGAGCAGAACACAGGCGGTATTTTTGTGGGAAACACAAATGTGTCTGTAATTAATGATCCTCTAGAACACACGACCCTTACTAATGTAGCAATTTGGAGAAACGTAATTCACTAGACCTCAGGCTTGAATTGCCAAAATGGCTCTTCATCTGGAGGCGGGTTCAGGGAGAGCAGGAAGTGGAGGAAGAGGCGCAGGTGATAGGCTCCCGAGGATGCCAGGGATGGGGCTCCAGGATCCGGCAGGGGATGGGTCGGGAAGCCACGTGGATCTGCCGGGACACCGAGAAGAAGACACTGCCTTTTCATGACATATCCTTCATGCCCAAGTGGCCCCACGTCGGCTCTGTAATTGCAGTGCCCTGTAGGCTATGTGTGCAGGCTATGGAGCCAGATGGCCTTGTTCGTATCCAGTTTCTCCCCCTTGGCTGAATTGCTCGATGTCTCTGTGCCTCACTTTGCTCATCTGTATAACAGAGCATAATCATCGTACCTACTCATCGAATTAAATAGAGTGCTTTAACACAGCGACTGGCCCACCGTAAGTGCTAAATAAATCGTTTTCATTTTCGTTGGCAGATTTCATCTGTGCATAAATGGGAAGATAATAGCAGCCTGGGGTACACGGAGGTTTCTGCAGAAACCCCTTGCTAAGCTATCTGCCAACTTGCTAGGTGAGAGAGTCTTGTGACAAAAGAAGAAAGAGCAAAGCAGAAATGGCCTGTATCCCACTTAGCACAGGAATGGGATTCAGTGACAAAAAAAAAAAAAAAAAAAAAGATAGTGCTATTAATAAGCAGGGAAACAGTTATTGTGTGCCTTGGTCAGTGACAGCAGGCAGTGTAACGCTGAACTGGTGACAGAGAAAGCGCATTGGACGGTGACCCAGGAGCCTTGAGGTCCAGTCCTAATCCTCCTATATGAGCTGGATGGTCTTGGGCTAACTGTTTTGACAAGCATTTCCTCATCTGGAAAATAACTCATCAGATCGTTTCTAGGGGCCAGTGTAGTCTAATTTTTTTTTTTTTAACTCGATGGCTAAAAAGGGAGATGAGCAAGCAGGCTGAATAAGTATGGAGGACTAGACCAGGGAAAGCTGCAGACTGTACATCAATAATCCTCCCAGGCAAAGCCCTGGACCTGGGACAAAGGCGTTCATTCTCGTGGCTCAGACACAGCCAGGCTCTCTGGAAATGGACAGTACTGCCATCCTGCCCCTGAGCTGCCCTCCCACAAAGTCCTAGAGAAAAAGTCACATCCCCAAGTCCTGGCTTCCCGAGCTCCCTCCAGGTGCCCATGTTGTCCCAAATGCCACCAAATTGGACCTCTTCTCCATTAATTTTAATTAGTCTTTTCCGTATTGTCACATGTTTTTTCTGGCTCATTCCCTTCAGCTTATCAGCATACGCACATCTGCCTTATCCTAAAACAAATAAAAACAGAAATATTCCTTCTTTTCGCTTCTGGATCCCTGGCTCTCTTTTCCTAGCAGGCAAGCATCTTGAAAAATAATTGGCACTAGCTGTCTCTATTCCTCATTTACCAACCCCTTCTAGAGGCATCACTCTGGCTTCAATCACTGCCATTCCACGGAAACCACTCTGACCACACCCATCATCAACTTTACTACTGCCAACTCCAAGGAACCTTTTCCATTACTTATCATAACACTCCGCTGGGTTTCAAAGACTGCCCATTCCCACCTTTTTAGAACTCTGCCTCCTGTGGTTTGCATGGTGCCGGTTTTGTTCACGATGGCTAGATCTCCATCTGTACCCACACCTTAATTGCTCATATTGTCCACCTTCTGCTGCATTTGCCCACCTTCTTCTCTTGTTTTATATCCTTTTTGTACAAAATATCACTCATTCCCATGGTTTTAACAAACACCGAGCTACTTATTATTTTCAAATCTTTATTTCCACCAAGATTATTCTAAGATAGAAAACCCACAAGGGATAAAAGCAAAGTTATAAACCCAAGTACTCCATGTTTTTGAATGAATTCTCCATAGATATCTCAAACTCAATACATCTCAGAAAACCATCTCACTACCAGGGGTGTCAAAAAATGTGGACACAAGTGGACACTTTGGTCAACGTTGCTGAAGCAGTAGTTCGCCATAATCAGAAGTGTCTGGACACTGATGGTAACCACTTTGAGCACCTGTTGTAATTGCAGAAGTCAAATGTGACTTGTATTCATCTTTTGTTATCAGTATATATTGAGTATTACAATTTTAATATAGCTCTCCTTTCTTAAAATGGGTATATATTTTGGGGGCACCCTCTGTGTTATTGCTTCATCCCCACATTCAGCTTCTTCTTCCTCTTGTGCCCCACCCCGTATCTGATGGATTACCCCAAGAGCTGTGCATCCCTCACCCCTCCAGCCACCTTATCCCCAACAGGCTCCAAGTCCTGCTGACTTTACATCCAAAATATCTCCTGTGTCAGTCCTCTTCCCAATTCTTACCCACTGTCATTGCCTTCGTTCAAGCAAATCTTTCAGCTGGGTGTGTCAATAGTCTCCTAACTGACCTTACTGTCTCTCAATTCTTCCAATCCACCTGCCTCACCACCATGAAAGTATTGCTCTCTATATATGATCATATCTTGTTCCATGCTGCAAGACCTTCATTGACTTTCCTTCCCTGTAAGATAAATGCCAATGGCTGGTGCTGCCATGTCAGACTCTTCATAGTCTGGGCCACCCACCCCTTTCCTCGGCCCCATCACACTTGGCAATTTCATGCCTCCAAGATCTCTTTCTAGGTTGTTCTGATCCCTTGTCTCTGGGAGACCAGGTCGGAAGCTAGTTACTTACCTCCTTTTCGCTAACTCTTTTCTGGTTTTGACTGCTGGCCTTTCTGATGTATATAATCTGTCAGCCATTCTTCATCTAGCCAAATGCTCATCCTTTACCCTGCTCTCCTGCAACAGCTTGTTCCTGGTGAAATCCTAGTGAGACATTAGCTCTCAGGAAACTGCAGAGATTCGTTTAGGGGAAATACTTAACAAGTAGTATACGGAGGTATTGTTCCTAAGTATCTCTTCTTTCAAATCATATTTATCATGAAGCATTTGTATTTATTTCCTATATAGAGGAAACCTAACTGGATAACAAATCCATACATAGGTAGTATATCTTATTTTTATAGGCAAAAAGAAAAAAAAACAGGTTGTATTATCATTATGTGATTGATATTGATTACCGCTTTTTACTTTAGAAGAGATAGGCACAGAAGCTGTGCTGCACATCCCAGGACTGAATACACAGCAGGGATCTTGAATCAAGGGCCTGAAGAGTGACGTCGTTGGTAAGGGAGTCATGGGCTTGTAGACACGCTGAGGAACATGTTAGACCAAGGAGGTAGCTGTTACTCAACTCCAGTAAGTGTTCTCATGGAGGAATATATGCCGTGTTGCCAATTCTTCTAAAAGTTCAAAAGAAGTTTGATTTGTTCTTATTTTTCTGTTAGTAAGGTGGGCACTTAGATTATTGAGATGAGACCTTTCATCTTTTCCCAATATAGACAAATGAACCTATAAATTGTCCTCAAAGCACTATTTTAGCTGCATCCCATAAATTTCAATATGTAGTGTTATTTATTTATTTTTTTTTTGTCAGTTCAAAATTTTTCTAATTTCCTTTGCGGATTCTCTCATGATCCATAAGTTATTAAGACATTATTTTGATTAATTTCAATATTTGCTGATATATCAAATTGCTTTTTATTTTTTATTTAATTCTGTTGTGGGCAGAGAATATACTTTGAATAATTTCAATCTTTTTATATTGATTGAGACATATTAAGACCTAGCATATGGCCTTTCTGGAAAATGTTCCATGTGCTCTTGAAGATAATGTATATTCTTTGGGGGTGGTATTTTCTATAAATATCTATTAGTTACATTGGTTTATAGGGTTGTTTGAATATTCTATGTCTGTCTGATTTTTGGTATAGCTGTTGCTTCAAACATTGTAAGTATGGTATTGAAATCTCCAACTCTAATTGTTGAATTGTCTACTTCTGTGAATTCTGTTGGCTTTATATTAATATATTTTGGATGGGCAGGCCTAGTGGCTCAGTTGGTTAAGAGCTCGCTCAAGAGTGCAAGCTGAGCTCTGAGCAACAGCAGTTTGATGCCTAGCCCGAGCTGAGCTGCCGCTGAGTTGCCAACAGATGGCAGGATGGCTCAGCTAAAAAAAAAAAAATATATATATATATATATATATATATATATATATATATATATATATATATAGAGAGAGAGAGAGAGAGAGAGAGAGAGAGAGCGCTTTTTGGGTAGGTCTATAGATACACATTTGAGCTATTATAGCTTTCTGATACACTGGCCCTTTTATTATTATGAAATGTCCCTCTTGTTCTCCAATAATATTTAAAATCTATTTTGTCTGATAATAATATAGCCACTTCAGCTCTCATAAAGCTACAATTTACATGATATATCTTTTTTCATCCTATTAATTTCAAGCTAGTTTATTTTTTAATATTAACTGTGTCTCTTATAGCATCTAGTTGAATCTTGCTTTTTTATCCAGCCTGACAATCTTTGTATCTTTATTGGACTGTATAGTCCATCTAAATCTGATGTTATTATTACATTCAAATTTACATCTAGCATCTTATTTTTTGTTTTCTATGTATCATGTCTTTTTCCACCCCCCCTCTGTTTTCCATTTATATACTTCTTTTGCTTTTAATTTCTTTGCTTTAATTCCTATGCTGATTTTTAATGACATATTTTTCAGTTATTTTCTCAGTAATTGCTCTATGAACTATAATATGCATCTTAACACAACATACTACAGGTTACTACTGACTTAATTCTGGCAAAATATAACAACTTTAATCCAGTGTAGCTTTGCTCTCTCCTCCTCTTCTGTGCTATTATTTTCACATACATGATATATCTATATCTTACAAAACCAAAATATAGCATTAATGAAATCTTCTGTCCTTTAATGAAATTAATAAAAGAAAAATAAAGGAAATATATTTATATATTTTTTTATATTTATCATTTCTGGGGCTCTTCATTTATTCCTGTGCATTTTAGTTATCATTGGTATCATTTTCTTACAGCCTGAAGGACTTCTTTCAATATTTCTTACAGTGTAGGTCTGCTACTCTCAGTCCTTGTATTCTGGGAATGTTTTTATTTCAGGTTCAGTTTTGAAGTATATTTTTACTGAATACAGAACTCTTGACTAACAATATCTTTCCCAGCACTTAGTATATGTCATTTCACTGCCTTCTGGCCTATATTGTTTCTACTGAGAAGTCAGAAGTTAATCATATTGTTGTTCCCCTGTGTGTGATGAATCACTTTGCACTTGTGGCTTTTGCGATTTTCTGTTTGGCTTTGATTTTCAACAGACTGAGCATCACGTGTTTAGGTGTTTATCGCTTTGTGCTTATCCCACTTGGAGTTCATTGAATTTATTTGATTAATATATTAAATGCCTTTCATCAAATTTGAGGAATTCTTGTCATTATTTCTTTAAATACTTTTTGTCCTTTTATCTCCCTCTTCTCTCCTTCTGGGACTACTATTACATGTATCTTGGTATATTTGATGCTATCTTGCAGGTCTCTACAGCTTTGCTCATTTTTCTTCTATTTTTTTTTCTCTCTAATCTTTAGATTGGAAAATTTTTATTGACCTGTCTTCAAGGACATTGATTCTTCTGCCTTCTCAAATCTGCTATTGAGCCCACGGACACATGTTTTTCATTTTAATTATTATACTTTTCAACTCCAAAATTTCCATTTGTTGGGGTTTTCTTTATAGATTTTATTTCTTTTTTGAGGTTCTTTGTGTGTTGAATCATTATAACTTTATCCTTTAGTTTTTAAAACATTTATAAAAGCTACTTTGAAGTCTGTGTTAATATCTTATCTGGGCCCACTTAGAGTTTGTTTTTTATGACTGTTTGATTTTGCTTTGTTTTTCTGACTCTGGGTCACATCTGTTGAATACTGGAGATGTTTAGTGAATATATTTTCTCTGTATATTTTCTCGGTAGCTCTGACACATCACCTTGAGCCACTGCAGCTTCCCATCAAGCCTGGCACATATCCTACCCTGCTCCGCTCTGCCTATGGATTTAGGACTGAGCTGCTTAAGGAAGGAAGAGGTTAGAAGGAAAAGGAAAGAAGAAGACGAAGGGGAGGAGCCTCTTTACTTTTCCGAGCCTCAATTTCCCACTTGTAAAACAGAACAATAATGACTGTCAAAGGTTGTTGTGATGATCAAACAAGATGATATATATGACCACATTTTATAACTTCAAAACCATTATACACACATGAGAACATGACATTGATATTAATATTATTTTATCATTGTTTTCTTCCATTAGCAGTCGGATAATTAACCTCAAATACGATGTCTGGGAAAAGAGGCAGGAATATAAATAAATAAATAAATAAATAAATAAATAATCAGAAGAACTGTGTCCTTGACAAAGAGAAAATCACAGGAACCAACAGAAAAAGAGAAAAGAAAACAAACAAAAACAAAAAACAACAACAACAAAAACAGAGAGGAAAGGAAGCTAAGTGGAAAGAGAGGGGCAAGAAGGAGCAAGGAGAAAAGAACAGTCTTCCACTTCTTCTCTTTATCACACCAGAAACACAATGCTGAAGTCGTTATTAGTGTTGTTAAGCTGGCAGTAAATTTTTAAAGACCCCATAGGGTCCTGTAATTGATTTATTGTAGTTCTGGCCCGGAGAGGCCAGAGCAGACCTGGCAGAGACGAGAAACCACTGTCCTCCATGCCGGGTAACAGGAAAGGCGGGGTCATGTCCAGGGAATAGGCCCACTTCGTACATGTCCTTCCCGTTCCCACTCCTCTGGCTCCCTTACAGACACGCTGCCTCCCTGGCTTAGTCTGCTTCGTCTCCGCCTTGCAGGATTCTGGTGGCTTCACATGGAACAGCCAAAGCAGTAGTCTCACCAGGGATCCAAGGAGATTCAAGGTGAAACAGAGATATCAGCCTCCCAACCTGTTCGGATGCTGCAAAATGGGGTCACTGTCAGGAGATCGGGGCGAGACAAGGAGAAGGTATTTTGTGTGATTTAGGGTAGCTGTTCTGAGCTTGTAATCTTGTCTCAGTAATGGCTCCTTTTAATTCTTGGAAAGCACTTTCACAGTCATTATTACCTCAGTGTTTGGTCATGGATAACATTCCTAGGGATCCCCATGTTTTATCCAAAATTTTTATTTGAGTTTTTGTCTTTACACTCCAAAACAAATGGTATGCCATATAACTGAGTAATCACTTACAAATGAAATCTGTCATATCATTTTGATGCTCAAACTTAAGTGTATATTAGTAATCACAAATAAGAAGTACTGTGCTAATTGTTCTGAACTAATGAGAAAAGAATAAATTACGTTTAGTTATCAAACAGAGGCCAAATGCTGTCACTCAAAAGGACTGACATTAAGGCAGCCAGTGTCACTGCAATCAGCGATTAATAATTTTCATTAAAAAAAAAACACCATTCCACTCAATTAATGTTGGTTATTTGAATGTTATTAGTTTTGTGGTTTTGTTTATATTTAATTTATAAGTTTGATTTGCTTTTATAGTGATATGATAAGTATAAGCATTAGGAGTGTATGCCTAGCTTTATGTTTGTAAATATATAAGTAAAAAAATACTTTAAGGCAACAATGTAGAGGGGAGGGAGTACAAAGGTTTTGTTTTTTTTTCCTTTAAAAGCTTATATTGATTACTAAAATTGGGGGAAGGGTGTGAATCATCTCCTTGTTCATCACCACAGCCCAACAAGAAAGTAAGCAGGTCAGGTATGATTATCTCAAGTGACTGAAACCGATGTTTAGAGAAGTTGAGTGACAAGCCCAAGATGGCATGATAAGAGCAGGAGTGTTATCCAGGGACTGACTCCCAGGCTAACCCGCCCACCTGAATCACACAGGCTTTTTTCTAGGCAGAGATCATGGCGTCATAGAATCCGAGCATATGAGAAACCAGAGGACCATTTCACCCTGCCCCAACCCAACATGGAAATCTTTCCCACAACATTTCTGCCAGGTGGTCCACAAGCCTTTATTTAGAAAGCTACAGAGGTTGGAATCTAACCACCCCACCACAAAGTCTTTTCCACATAGTAATGTGGTGAGGCAGAAAGAGCACAGAAAATATAGTTACAGGTACAGAGTTTGAGCCACAATTCTGCCATTAACAATGGATACGTACAGATAATATTATTAAGAGCACTGTTCTAACTTTTCCTCACAGCAACCATATTAACCTATTGGTTAATTAATTTGGTACTATTATCATCCACAGTTTCCAGATTGGGAAACTGAGGCACAGAAAGGGAAAGTGATTTGCCCAGGTGCTTGTAGGTAACCAGGTGTTGGAGCTGAATGCAAACCCAGGGGGTCTGATTTAGGTGCCTGCGATCATGGCAGCCATGAACACGTGCCTCATGTCTCCTGCAGCGTGGAGTATAACCAATGGGTCGCCCTAGTGTCCATAACCCAGATGGTGACTGAGGGACGCAGAGACCCCCAAGCTGGACCCATTCTTGTGAGATGGAGGATTCTTCGGAGGGGCAACTTTCGCTCAAAGACCTCCACCCCTCTTAGCCCAGACAACACTTTCTTAGAAGTGTGCTCCAGCCTGAGACTCTGACTCGTACTTTCCAGTTTCTCCTTATAGGGAAAAGACCTCGTTGTAGGCTGAACAATCCCCCCTGAGAATGCCAACTTCTTGATCCCCAGCACCTGTGAATATGTTACCTTCTATGGTAAAAGGTACTTTGCATGTGTGATTAAGTTAAGGGTGTTGAGTTGAGAGATTATCCTAAATCACCCAGTAGGTCCGATGTAACCACCCTTATAAGGGAGAGACAGAAGGAGCAGAGAAGGGGACGTGACAATGGGAGCAGACTCCAGAGTGACGCAAGTGAGGCTTCGAGGAGGGAAGAGGGCCATGAACCAAGAAATGCAAGGAACCTCCAGAAGCTGCAAAAGGCAGGGACACATTTGCCTCTGGAGCGCCCAGAAGGAACATAGCCCTGCCAGCCACCTTGATTTTAGCCAGTGAGACTCCTGACTTCCAGAACTGTAACAGAATTGATTTGTGTTGTTTTAAGCCACTAAGTTTATGGCAATTTGTTACAGCAGTGATAGGAACTGACATAGACCTGTACACAGTCTGATGACTTCTCTTGCCTCTTCCAACTTCCTCCTCTTTTATCCTGACAGGTATTTCCCCTCAGTAAATCTCTTGTACATCTAATCTTGTCTTGGCATCTGCTTTTAGGGGGATACAAACTAATACAAGTGGTCCTGAGAGTGACCACTTGTATTGCAAAAACAGGTAGGGAGGTGAAGACTGTGGATGGGCTCACTCCTTCATCCCGAGTAGTAATTGGGGACTGTAGCAAAAGGTAGGGCGGCTTCATTGCTAATGATTCCACTGGTGCTGAGCTGGGAAAACATCTCAATGCAGGGGACACACTTGCAGGCGGAAAAAATGTCCTGGTAGGGGCGGAACACCATAGCACAAAGGCACAGGCATTTGAAAATATGGGGGAAAGTGTGCCTACAAAAAAAAAAAAAAATGGAATTGGCTGGTTACTGATAAGTTGTGTTAATACCCTGCAAAGGGATATCAAGAAACAAGGAGTTAATAGCTATGTGTGCAAGTATACCCAAACACCCGTATATTCTGTAGTGGAAGAGCAGATATGGCCGAGCAGCAAGCGCCAGCAACATTCGAATCCTCAGACAAGGCCAATCTGTTACATTAAGATCAGGGTATTGGTGGACAAAACCTGGGACCCTGGAACATCTGGAGAGATGTCCCTGAGGATTTGAGCTCTGCGGGCACCCCTGACCCTTCAGAGCTTGCAGAGGGGTCCACTCTTCCTCAGCAAGAGCTAGCACTTTCTCTGTGATGGAAGATGTGATAGAGGACTCTCTCCCATAAGACAGCAGGTTCCTTCCTCCGGAGCTACCCCCACATCTTCTCCTGGTTTCCAGGTTAACAACTAGGGGTAATCCCAGCATAATAATCTAACTACAGACGTGCTGAGACTAATAAGGGAGGGAAAAAAACTATATACCAAAGAAGTTCTGAGAATTAGCTGACAGGTGCCAGCAGGAACCCGGGGAGCACACTAGGATTGGATTTTGAGGGTGTTTTATCAAGGGCCAGAATGTAAGATTATGTAAGGAAGCATTCATTGAGTTGGGGTGCTTTCTCAGGAGACAGTATTTAATACCTTAGCAAGGACCCATGGGCTGATCAAGCTTGCTGCTGAGAGAGCCAACACTGGTATAATGGAAATGCCTGAGTTGTCCGAGCAGAAGACAAAGGAAGAAATAGAGGCTGAGGGAAGTGGAATGGATATGTTGTGTAAGGGCAGAAGACCCACCAGAGGGCTGGGGTGCATGGAAGGACCCAAAGGGCAGCTAAGGGAGCTTGACCCACAGGGAACTGTGGAGATGGCTATCAGAGCATGGTGTCCATAGAAACAAAAGCAACAGGCAGCCAATAAAGATGCTGCTTAGCATCAGTAACCACAGAATGGCAACAATAGATGAGAGGAGGTCCAGGGCAGTCATCGTAATAAGAAGTCACAACCCCTCATTCAGTTCCCAAACCTGAGCCAATGGTCAGGTGTAAAACAAATTGACTATGGAGAAAGGACCCTGCAGCACTCTGACAAGTATATACCATTATGACTCTTCCAGTCCCATCCCAAAGGGTCTATAGCCATTTACCTGTACATTGGGGTAAGAGGGGAACCAAAATATTTTGAGGATTATTAGGGTCTGATATTCAAAGACTCAAAGCATTAACCCATTTCTTCTTTTAGAGAGTGAGGGCTTAGAGGGGTCAGGTAATAAAAGGAGTTTTAGTTGAAGCATGACTCCAGGAGGGTCCCCTGAATTCAGGGACCCACCCAGGAGTTATTCTCTGCACACAGTTGTAATTGGAATTGATATATTAGGCATTGGAAGCAATCTCCGTACTGGATCATTATTACAGCAGGGAAGCCTGAGTGGAATCTCTGAAATTGCCCCACCGCTTGCAATAACAGTAAATCAAAAACAATATGGCATGAAAAACAAGAACAAAGCTGAAAAAATCACACTTCCTCATTTCAAAATATATTACAAAGCTGCAGTTATTAAAACAGCATGGTACTAGTATAAAGAAAGACATATTGACCAATGAAACAGAAGAGAGACCTATCCAAGCATATATGGAGAATTGATCTGCCACAAGGGAGCCAAGAATACACACTAGGGGAAGGACAGTCTCTTTAGCAACAGTGCTGGAAAACTTGATGTCCACACGCAAAACAACAAAACTCAACCTTTATCTTAAACCACGCACAAAAATCACTTACAATGGATTAAAGACTTAAATGTGATGTGAAACAGTAAAATTCCTACAAAATAGCATAGGGAAAAAGCTTCATGACCTTGGTCTTGGCAATGATTCCATGGATATGACAGCAAAGGCACAGGCAAAAAAAAACCCGAAATTAGTCAATTTTGTTTCTGGGACCACATCAGAAAGCTTCTAAAGAGCAAAGGAAATAATCAATAAAGTAAAAAGGCAACATGTTGAATAGAAGAGAGTCTTTGCAAACCACATATATGATAAGGGTTAATTTCCAAAATGTAGAAGGAAGTCCTACAACTCAATAGCAAATTTTTTTTAAAAATTAAAAATGGGCAAAGGACCTGAATAGACATTTCTTTAAAAAGACATGCGAGGGCCAGCCGTGTGGCACAGTGGTTAAGAGCTAGCTTGGGGTGCCAGCGGCCCAGTTCGGATCCCACATATGAGGGCAAGTGACACTGCCCTAAAAAAAAAAAAAAAAAAAAAAAAAAAAGATTATAAAAAGATGTTCAACTTCACTTATCATCAGAAAAATGCTAATTAAAACTACAATAAGATATCACCTTGCATCTATTAGAATGGCTATTATTTTTTAAAAAAAATTAAAACAACACGTTTTAAAGCAAAGATATAGAGAAATTGGAACCCTTTATATACTGTTGGTAGAAATGCAAAGTGGTACAGCCACTATGGAAAACAGTATGGGGGTTCCTCAATAAATAAAAACAGAATTCTCATACATTTCAGCAATCTTACTTCTGGATATTTATCCAAAAGAATTGAAATCAGGATCTCAAAGAGATATTAGCACTCCCATCTTTATCATAGCGTTATTCACAATAGTGAAGATGTAGAAATGACCTAAATATTCATCAAAAGATAATGGATTTTTTAAAAATGTATATATACATGCAATCTTATTCAGCCTTCAAAAAGAAGGAAATCCTGCAATGTGCAAAAGCATGGATAAATCTTGAAGACATCTCTCATCTAAATGACATGAGCCAGTCACAGGACAATACTGCCTTATTTCACTTGCCTGAGATATCTAAAATAGTCAAACTCTTTTGTTTGAAAATAGAATGATCAACCAAAATAGAACAGTCATGTCCAGGGACTGGGAGGAGGGGTAAATGGGGGTTGCAATGAATGTGTATAAAACCTGAGTTATGCAAGGTAAATAAGTTCTAGGGGTCAGATTTACAATATTTACACCTGTAGATAACAATACTCTATAGTGCACTTAAAAATCTCTGAAGAGTTTACACTTCATGTTAAATGTTCTTAGCATAGTAATTAAATTATTTTAAAAACAATATTGTATTCCAGATCCAATAACAGAGATCGGTGCCATCCTTAAAGACATAAAGAATGGAGGGATAGTGGCCACACTCTCTCATACCTCCACTGAATTATCCTGAAACTGGATGAAGCTCTGCAGAAACCAGGTAAATAAGTACTAGAGAATGACTGCAAACTAATGCAGGTTTAACCCAATTGTAGCCTTCCTACAGTAAGTACAGTGCTTACTACAGTGCTTGACACAGTGTTTTTGTTTGAGCAGATCCATCAGGCTTCGGGTATATGATACGTGGCCATTGATTTTTCCAGGGTTGTTCTTTTCTACTGGGAGCAGAAAAGAATCAGAAAGCTTGCCTTCACTTTGGATGGACCACGAGATGTATTCATGGCTTTTCCTCAGAGCTGTGTTAGATCTTCCACCCTTTGCCATAGTATCAGCCAAGGAGATCTAGACAGCCTGGACACTCCACAGGACAGCACTCTTACCCAGGACACTGGTTACATCATACTGAGTGGACAGGGTGACAAGAGCTAGTCTGCTACAGGCTTTGGTAAGACACATGTGCTCCTGAGGGAAGTAGATGAGCTTGATGAAGATTCAAGGAACTACCACATTAGTAACATTTTTAGGGTGTCCAATGATCAGGGATGTGCCAGGATCTACCTTCCCAAGTGAGAGACAAATGACTGAATCTTACGTCTCAATCACAAGAAGAAAGCAAAGTGCCTGGTGGACATCTTGGGTTCTGGAGGCAACACCTTCCACACCAAGGTATATTGGTCCGACCAGTATACTGGATAATATGGCTGGCTACCAGCTTCAACTGGGACCAGGAGCAGGAAACGCCCTGTAGTAGCCTTGATGGTTGCAGGCTACTGTCAAGCCATGCCACTTGGGTCATACAGTCCGGCAGATCCTGTGGTGTTAGAGGTGTCAGTGGTGGGAAAAGACACAGGATGGAGTTTTTGGAAAGCCCCAGTGGGAAAACCTCATCACAGGCTTTTGAGATTCTAGAACAAGGCCAATAGAGATTTACAAATTTTTTTGAGAAGTAGTTTCTGGGATTAGACCCGGCCTTGATCAAGACAGAGCACTTGACCATGGGGCACAAAGTGACCATGTTTTCTCCAGAGCTGCCCACTGTGAGCTGGGTTCTATCAAACCTGCCAAATCCTAGAGTAAAATGTGCCCAGAGGTGGTCATCATACATCAGAGCAATTCTGAGCAGAAGCACAGAGCACAAGTAAGCTGTGTGAGTAGGTGGCCCAGAAACACACGTCAACAACCACAATGGCACCAGCCTGCCCCCAGCTCATACTATAGCCACATGGAGATCAAGTGTGTGAGCCATTGAAGAAGGGAAAAGCCTGAGCTTGGTTTATGGAGGGGTTGGTTTGGCACATGTGTGCAAGCCAAAACACAGACAATGGTCACATTACAAACTCATTTATGGATGGCCTCAAAGACAGTGAAGGGGCCGGTGGGGAGGGAGAAAGAGAGAAAGAGAGAGAGAGAGAGAGAGAGAGAGAGAGAGAGAGAGAGAGAGAGAGAGAGAGAGAGAATAGAGATATACTTTCTTTGCAGCTTCTTCAGGGCTGGTTGCCTGCACACCAATGTGGGCCTGCCTTAGCCATCTTAGAACTGAGTGTGGGAGGGGAGAGCAGCTATAAGGGGACAAGCCAAAATATTGAGGTGTTGCATGAGTCTCTGATGACATCATCAAGCCACTAAATTAAACAACTCAGGCGCCACTCCAATCGGTCAGTCTTTTAAATGTGAGATTAAAATGTCTTATTGTTTAAAGCCCTCGGGCTCCCAGGGGTTCCCTGGCTCTTATGGTTTCTGGGGATCAACTGTTAGGTACTTCCTTTTATTCTATAAGCTGCCCAGTTCCTCTATCCTAAACCCCTTTTAGCTTTTAAGATTGCCTTGTGAGTTTCTGTCGCTTAGCACTAGAACCCTGACCATGGTACTATTTAGAAGGAAAGGGACACAACACAGAGACAAACGTGTGCCAAGAAAGGAAAGGACAGCTGCATGCATGTCACTCGAACTAAAAGCAAGCAGCCGTTTGTGTAGACAGAGATACATTAATTGCCAAAATTGAACCGATGAAAAGGTGTAATTAGCTTCAGAAAGCAGAAGAAACCAAGTTGATCTCCTAATAAGGCTTGTATAGGCCTCTCTCATTAGCCACATGGCTGGGGCAGGCATGAGGTAGGGGAGGCTCAGGGAAAACACAGAGGGGGTGGACGTGCTGGCAGTCAAATGGGGGACCAGGTGTCTCAGGTCCTGGACCCTCCAAGTGAGCTTTGTCTCAACAGAAATAAAGAAGCCACCCAAAGAAAGGAGCATCCAGCAACGGAAGGTGGATGAACAAAGGATGAATGTTACCCCATCATCCCTTCACTTGCTCATATGAGGTCTGACAATTACGTTAGCAAACTTGTTGCAATGATGTGGCTAACCTTTTTGAATATGAGAGGGGTTATTCCTTATGAATTTGTACCACTAGACAGTTAACCAAGTTTTCTATTTGGAAGTGCTGAAAAGGCTACGTGAAAAAGTTAGACCACCTGAACTTTTCACCAACATCTCATGGCTCTTGCATCATGACAATGCATCAGCTCACACGGCACTGTCTCTGAGGGAGTTTTTAACCAGTAAACACATAACTGTATTGGAACACTTTTCCTAATCACCTGATCTGGCCCCCAATGACTTATTTCTTTACCCAAAGATAAAGGAAATACTGAAAGGAGGACATTTTGATGATATTTAGAACATCAAGGTTAATACGATGACAGCTCTGATGGTCATTCCAGAAAAAGAGTTCTAAAATTGCTGTGAAGGGTGGACTAGGTGCTGGCATCAGTGCACAGCTTCCCAAGGGGAGTACTTCGAAGGTGACCATAATGATATTCAGCAATGAGGTATGTAGCACTTTTTCTAAGATGAGTTCGCAACGTAATTGTTGGACCTAATTGTTGGGAAGTAAACTTACTTCCCTCACGTGTTTTTGCCCTTTAGATGAAAGGGCGACCAGTGTGTCCTGGGTCCTTAGCCTGTGCCTCCCAGGTCGAAGCACCAGCCTCAGAACCAGCCCAGATGTCTCCAGGTCCCATCCAGACTCACCGAATTGAATTTCTGGGTGTCAGTCCCTGCAGTGTGTCATACAAGATGCCTCCAAAATGTCATTAGGATGCCCATGCAAGCCCCAAATTAATTTGCACTTTTACAGAAGTCTGTGAGAAAAAGGCAGTGCTTGACCCAAATAAATAAATCTCTAATTTTGAAATCTCGGGAGCTGTGGCTTAGGAACAGAGTAAACCAGACAGGAAATAAATAAAATGGATAAAAATTCCTTCTGTCTAAGAATAAGGACAGACAAATACTGTTCTTCCTCCCCAGATCAAGTTGGGTAAACTTTCTTCTATTCTTCCCAACTGCTTTCTGTTGCCTTCTTTAGAATGACTTGATCATATGCCTTTCTCCTCCACTAGGTCAAGGACAGACTTAAGGGCAAAGATTGGCTTGTCCATCTCTCCGCTCCCAGAGCCCAACACAAAGCCTGGGACACAGTAGAGTTCTATGGATTCAACCAATGTCAACAAACACCCCTGTAGCACTCTTTTGGTGCTCAGGACCCTGCTAGATGCTTTACACATATTAACTCGTTTAATCCTTACCATAATCCCATTGACAGAAAATAAAGCTCAGAGAGGTTAAGTGCCTTGCTCAAGGTCACACAGCTGGTACAGGGTCCACCCTCCTCACACTGTTCACTACTGTGCTTCCTCCTACAGCCCTTAGCTTCTCAGAAAGGAAGGTTGTTGAGAAAAAAAGGACCGTGTTTCTAAATTTGAGTATAGCCCACTACTTTCACATTTTTGTCATGGCCTTTTACAATTAAAAATCATCTACCTCAGAACATTTTTGGAAAGAGGCAAGGCATGAGAGGCAAGTAGGTCATCGTATTGAAGACTGTGGTTTCTGAAGGGAGTTTCCCAGGTTTGGGTCCGGGCTGTTACTGGGTGCTTAACTTCCTGATTTTTGAGTTTCTCATATGGTTATTAACGTTAAACTAGTGAAAACACACAAAGCACTTTCAAAAGTGCCTGTCACCGAGTTAGCAAGGATAAATGGTAGTTATTACAGTTTTCTCAATAATAATAATAATCATAGAATCACAAGCCCTTCTAGTTTAAAGGAACTTGAGGCAATATCGGCGTCCAGCACAATGAGAGAGCCTTTAAATGTTCAGCAACCATTCACGCACCCTCATCTTGCTTGTTGTCACACTGCAATCTACCCATGGTGGGGACTAGCTTTTGGCTATGGGATGTAAATAGCCAAATTGTGACAACAGGTATGGATGATAGGGAGTGGTATGACTTTTCAGTCTTTTTGTTTTCTTCTATTTTATTTTTCATAAACATACAGCTTTGTGTAAATTGTAACTAATTTTAAAAATATATACACGAAAATGAGAGCTTAAAATGAATAGAGAATTATAATCTGATATTTTTCTTGCTGATTTCTGTGAACAATCTAACCTTTATTTTACCACTGGGCTCTAATTAGGTGACATAAATGTATTTTTCTTGACCATATGGAAGACAGAATGTGGACACTAAAAATGTATACATTTGCTGCCCTAAGAACCCTGTAATATAATGTGTCAGGGATGCGTGGAGGGTTGCAAAGGGGAGAGGCTGAGGCCGGAAATAAGGTAAGTATAAGGCAGAATATGATATTTTAAGAAACTTGCAAACTAAGTGTGCAGTGCGGGGTAGAGTGAGCAATAAAGATTTTATAGAAGCTGTAATCTGGGGTGAGCCTTAAAGGACCCTTTGGGTGTCAGGATAGTGGAGTTGGAGAAGTGCATTCCAGAAAGAGAGCTGACTGGGTAAAATGTTGTGGACTCATCCAGAATCTACCAACTAGTCTTTGCAGCTTCCTGCTAGCAGCTGTCCTCTCCCCCCGGCCTGGCTGGGGTTGCTGCTAATAAAGGAGATAGCCTTGATGTTCTTTCTGGCCCCCTGCACTCTTCTTAAGTTTCCATCCTTCTGCCTTCCTGGGTCTGGCATGCTCATATTTATTCTCTCTCTCTCTTTCTGTCTGTCTCTCTCTCAGTCTCACTCTCAATCTCATTCCCTCTCTTACCTCATTCAATCTGGGTGATGCCTCATGACTGCTATCCTTTAATAGGGTGAGAGCAAATGTGTCCTCCCTACTAACAAGAAAAGGAAGCATTTCTCCTCTCAAATAGATCTACAACTATTGGAAATGCACATCAACCATAAGAGTTTTTCTCAGCAGAGAAATGTGCCCCTCGCCACTGGTTTCATTTCTTTCCCCTCAAAGTGATGAGGAAATAGGCAAAGGAATATATTTGTTTTCTTACAGCAGTATAAAAACTTTATGACTAGCCTTATTTACTGTAAAAATATCATTACCCATTCTGAAAGAAACATTAAAAGACATTATAGAAAGCAAAAATCTCACCCATAATCGTACCTGTAACTTTAATAGAATCTCACCACTTTAATGAAACTGTTAGCAATTTTTGGATTTCCTTCCAGCCTCCATCCACACGCCTGTCTTCACATAATTGTAATCATTAGTTGAACTAATTTCATGAAGAGCTTCTATCTTCCAAACAACCCAAACTGAAGGCATTTTAAAATGAATTTAATGTAACAAGATGACCCTGAGTGACATCAATTATGAGATTTTTTTTTTCCACCCCAAACCTTAAAACACAAAAAACAGTGGGCTAGCTTTGGAGCAGCTCCAAGACTGAAAAATTCAGACTTTGGGAAATGTATTGTTGGAGGGTTTGATGATTGATGGTTTGGGAGCTTGGATCCTGCAGGCGGGAGTCGCTTCTCATGAAAAAAGAGAAAAGTTCATCCTGGAACTGGGAAGAAGATTTTAAGCAGCTAGCTGTGGACAGCTGTGAGGGAAAGAGCTTCTCTTCTCTCTAGGCTGGGCATGACGTTGGGCCAGTCCCACACCCCCTGACAACCTCAAAGTGCTCTTCCTGGCCACAAGGAGGCAGAAAGTGAGCCTGGTGAGAAGCCAGCCCAGGCAGGTTCCGGGTACCTCTGGGCTTATGTGGTGGTTGTAATTATTCTCTATGTCATTCTTCACTTCTATTATCCTGAAACTTTTAGTAAAGACATTTAAAGGTTACAGTCTGGTCTTAGGATTTGAATTCATTTTCTAGGGCTGCTGGGACAAATTATCACAGACTTGGTGGCTAAAAACCACAGAAATTTATTCTTTCATGGAAATTTATTCTGGGGGCCAGAAGTTCGAAAGCCAGTTGTTGGCAGGATAGTGCTTCTTCCAAAACTTCAGGAAGAATCCTTACTTTCTTTCAGCCTGGCTACAGATGTTCCCTGGATTGTGGCCACATCAGTCCATTTTTTGTTACCATCTTCACATGGCCCTCTCCTCTGTGCCTATATCTTATCCTCATCTATTTCTTATAAGAATAATTGCTATTGGATAAATGGCACACCTGGGTAATTTAGGATGGTCTCATTTTAAGATCCTTGACTTAATGACACCTGCAAAGATCTTTTTCCTAAATAAGGTCACATTCACTGGTTCCAGCTGATTTTATTTTTTAAGAGGTGACCACTCAACCTGCTAGAGTTGTGCTGTGAGGAGGAGCTAAAGCCAGAGATTATATCACCTTTGGGACAAAGTCAACAAGTAGAGAGCAGTGTCCCCGCTCATATAGCCAGAGTTATGGGACAGATGCCCGAGCAGGGGACAGCTGGGCACAGTGGAGTTCTCACAGAGCACCAAAGGATCAGCAGAAATAACACAGAACCATAACAAAGAGGCCAAATTCCAGAATGCAGGGGAAGGGATTAAGAAGCACAAATTTGGGCTGGCTGAGTGGCGCATTGGTTAAGAGCTGGCTTGGGACTCCAGCAGCCCAGGTTCGGATCCCACATATGAGGGCCAATGACACTGCCCTCTACAGCTAACAACAGCTCCACCTGGAGCTGGGCTGCGAGCCCCGGTGATGGTGTAGGCTGCAGCCCCTGCTGCAGTGGGCTGCCATAGGCTACAGTAAGTGGCCAGCAGCCAGCGTGAGTGGCTGGCAGCCAGCATGGGCTGCAAATAGCCACGGTGAGCGACATCCAGGGGCCGGCAACCCATCTGCCTCATCCAGGAAGAGCGCAATAACAATACCAACATGGGCCAGTGAAGCAACGTCCTCCACAACTAGACTGAAGAACAAAAAGACAGCAACTTGTCTGTTCCCCTTCCCCGATTCCCCAACGCTGTTCCCCTCCCCCAATTCCCCAATAAAATCTTTAAAAACAACAAAAAAAAAGAAACACAAATTTGTTATTAAAAGGTAGTCATGGGGATGTAGGGTATAGCATAAGAAATATAGTCAATATCATTGTAATAATTATGTATGTTGTCAGATAGTTACTAGATTTGTTGGGGTGATGGATGGAGGGGCAGGATGTAAAAGGTGAAGGGGTTAACAAGGACAAATTGGTAGTTTCAAAATAGTCATGGGGATTTAAAGTAAAGCATAGGGAATATAGTCCATATATCCTTTTTTTTTAACCCAAACCCCTTACCCCCCCACAAATAGACATTTTACAGAAGAAATTACACAGCCAAGAAACCTAAGAAGATGCCTTTAATCATAGAAATTAAACTAAGATCACATCTTTAGTTATTTAACTGAAAAACATATGTAAAAGGTTCACAAAATCAAGTACAGAAAAGAACATGGATTCACGTAGTCGTATAGCTGCTGGGGTTGATGTAATAAATTTATGCAGCCAGTTTGGTAACATTTCCTAAATAGAACCACTTCCACATCCTATGGCCCAGCAATCCAACTCTTAATTGCTTACTCAAAAGAAATATTATCACTGTTCACCTGTTCACCCTGGCAAAAAAAAAAAATACAAAAACCTTGAAACTACCCAAATGCTCATCCATGGGAGAATGAATGAACCAAGTGAGGAATAGTCAAATGATAGGTTATAAGCAGAAGTGAAAAAACTATATTAACTTGCAATAATATGCATAAATCTTAGTATTTTAATGTTAAGTGGAAAAGTAAAGCCCCCAAATTACATAGCTCTTGATGTTTTTATAGAGTCTAAAATAACTAAAATCAAAATAGACTTTTAAAGACTATATATAGGTGAGGAAAAAAAGAACAGTTTAAAAAGCAAAGCAAGAAAATAACAAATATAGGATTCAGGATAAGGTTTGCCTCAGATGGGAGAAGCCAGAGATGTGATGTTGGGGAGACCTGATGAAGCCAGGTGGTGAGACTGGGGTTATTGCCCATGGCCCAGCTTTCATTTGTGTTGATGGTTCTGTGAGTGCTCATGTCATTATTAATGCCATTATTAAAAATAACTAACTAAATAAAATTGCATGTTCCAGTGATGAGAGTGAGCGATGTACTAATGATATGATTAATCTAATTCTGTGCACTGACGGCCCACAGACAGTTTAAAAATAGCAAAAGGGATGGGGGTGGGGAGGCAATTGAATGGAGATACCATCAGATGTGAGGTCACTTGTGGGGAGTAAGGGTAAAGTTGAGGAAAAAAAAAAGTAAAGTAGGATAAAATAAATGAGGTAGAAAATAAAGGAACAAGTAATAGCTCTGAGGGGACTTGCCCCATCATCTTTTGAGTTACAAGATATTTTGTGCAAGATGTCTATGAAATCCACAATGCCGATGGGTCACTCTGGCCTCTTGTGATAAAGCCAGTTAACATGAAAATGCTCTGCTCTCTTGTAAAGAGATATTGCTAAGTTCAACTCTGTTTCTAGAGCAGCTTCCACTAGAAGGCAGTTGCTAAATGTTTCTAGAGGGAACCAGCAGTGGGCAAATGATTAATTAGCCCCAGTCATTATATGCAGATTAAGATAAGAGGAGTTGGAGTGATGTTGTCTTGAGATGGTAAGAAAACCATGCAAGATTTTCATTCTTCCCAGTGGAGTAGACATTTTTAGCTAAGAGAATGATCGAAGTAGCTCCTGACTGGAGAAATAAAACTGGGTAGTCCAAAGGGTTTGGGGATGAAACAGTGAAATTATCCATGAAGAAAGAGGCAAATTGTCAGCCGAGGCATTTTTTTTAAATTTACTAATTTTTAAATTGTATTATTATTTTTTAAATTTATTTTTCAATTACTATTCATATGCAATATTGTAGTAGTTTCAGGTGTACACTGTACATAGTTATTACTATATTATTGACTATACATCCTATTCTTTACTTTACATCCCCTGTGTTCACTGTGGCATTATTTACAATGGCTGAGACATGGAGGCAACCCGAATGCCCATCAATAGACAACTGGAAAAATAAGAAGTGGTACATACACACAAAGGAATATTACTCAGCCATAAAAAAAGAGAATGAAATCTTACTACTTGTGACAACATGGATGGACCTAGAGGGTATTAGGCTAAATGAAATAAGCCAGATTGAAAAAGACACATACTTTAAAAGTCTATTTTGATTTAGTTATTTTAGACTCTATAAGTGAGACATATGATTTCACTTATACTTCACTTATGTGGAATCTAAAGAACAAAATAAATGAACAAACAAAACAGAAACAGACTTATAGATACAGAGAACAAATTGATAGTTACCAGATGGGAGGGGAGTTGGGGGACTGGATGAAAAAGGTGAAGGGATTAAGAAATACAAGTTGGTAGTTACAAAACAGTCACAGGGATGTAAAGTACAGTATGAGGAATATAGTCAATAATATTGTAAAAACTATATGTACTGCCAGGTGGGTGGTATACTTATTGGGGGGGAATCACTGTATCAATTATATAAATGTCTAACCATTATGCTGTGCACCTGAAACTAATATAAAATAATATTGAATGTGAACTATAACTGAAAAAAAGAATAGTCACGGAAATGTAAAACTGAGAGATGTTTAAAAGACTTTGGAGTCCTACTCTCATAAAGCTGGGCTCCAGGAATCGGTAGAACATTAACAACCAAAGTAAAATTTGAGGCGAGTTCCAAAATGTAATGTATGTTGCTATTTAGACGAATTGCAGCAAGAGTTGGTCAGAAATAACCTTTAAACGTACCACATATTTTTTTTCATTAAAAATGTTCTAAAATATCTCCAACTTTCCAGCACTAAAACTAAAAGGAATGGTTTTGAGTCCCTAAGCATTCAAGGGCATAGCAGTAGCTCACCACAAGCACGTTTTTGTTTTGTTTTAATTTTAAGTTCCATTTTTAACCTTGAAAATTCATATAAACTTTGCATTCTACTATGTATATATCCAGATTTGTTTCAATAGAATATTTTAAATGCTTTACTATTAAGCAAAAATTAATGTTTCAGGTATGCCATGTTGTGTCTGGTTGCTCGCAGGCCGTGAAAGAATTCAAGAATCAGATAGAAATATAGAAATATAGAAGATTTATTAAAGTAAGAGAAGGGTCAGTGGGGCAAGAGTTTGCAGGAAACTACTGCAAACTATCGCATAGAGTCTTTGTTTGGTTTCAAGTTTTACATTTTCCTGTAGTTGGGGGTGGGAGGAAGGTGCAGTTAAACTGGTTATTGCAGCCTTTGCATATGTTATGTAGATTTAAGTTGGAGCCAGGAGTGGATCCCATACAGATGCAAAACCTCTCCCAAGTCACAGTGCCAGCACCAGGACAAGTAAACAGGACCATTGAAACTGCATAGTACACATATAGGAAGCAGAATCATTAAGAGGCAAAGAAAAGAAAGCTTTCAAAATTTCCCAAGCTTGGGCCGGCCCAGTGGCGCTGTGGTTAAGCGCTGGCTTGGGAAGCCAGCGGCCCCGGTTTGGTCCCCCATATGAGGGCCAGTGATGCTGCCCTCAAAAAAAAAAATTAAAAAAAAAAAAATTGACCTTATTAATTTGAATTATAACAGAGATCCAAATCTCAAAAATAGAAGATTTAATGCCACCATTACAACCCCCTGTCTTAACAATGTTTATCATGCATCCCCTGGCTCTTTAATACATACTCCATTTTGAGAAGAATTCCTATAATTATCCTTTTTCAGTTCAAGTTTTGCCCAAGTTTGATCTTTATTTAGTAAAAATATGGATCTCTGATTATATACTTGGAAATTCAAAAACATATGTGTAGTTCTCAGAAGGTTAAAAAGAAATGAAACAGTTGCCCACATTCAGGAACTCTCTATTGTGCGCCCACCTGTTGTCAGAAACCGGGGTTCTTGGTATTCATTTTGTTGTAGGAAAGAATTCAACGACACACCAAACAAGCCAAGCAAGCAGTAGATGTATTACAAAAGGGAAGGGCACACTCAAGATAGCCAGAGCAGGCAGGCTCCGAGAAGAGCAGCCGCCCCAAAGAGAAGTGGTTTTGGGAATTTATGGTGAAATAGTCAGGAACTAAGGGTGGCATTGTAGGGATTCCTAGGTGGGTCCTTGCTGACCACTCCTTCCTATCGAGAGGGGGATTTTGTCCTTATTTGGCTCTCTCAGAACTATCCTGACCACACAGGGGGTGGAGATCTTTCTTGGCTGCCATGCTGATAATATTATCATCTATTATAATCAGCTAATGGTCACTGAAAGTAGTAAGATGGTGTTCTCTCTCAGCTGCTGAAATCCAGTTCTGGCTGGATTGCAGTGAGCTTTTTTCCTTAACTGCTCACCTTGCCTCCTCCTTTCTTCCCAGGCCCGCTCGCAGCCCTGTTCTGCCTGCCTGTGGTAACACACCCGTGTGTGCCCTCCAAGTTCCTTGTAAAATGGGGACATTCACACCTCCCTATGGCACCCTTTCCCCTGTCTTTCAGGGAACATAGCTAGACTACTTTCCCAGCTCCCCTGGCAGGTAGGTGTGACCACGTGACTAAGTTCTGGCCAAAGAAATAGGCTTGCGGAAAGAAGTGATCCTTCTCCTGTCTGGCAAAAAAAGAAAAGCCAAAAAAACCTCCTGGATATCTCTTTTTGTCTCTCTTCCCTTTTCTTCAGGCTTTCTCCACACCCAGGGCTACCTGGGAAGCTAAGTGTGACAACTGACAGATCCTCATCAACCCAAGTCCCTGAGTGCAGAGAGAAAAACCTCGGACCCCAAGGCCCATGCACTGGAGTTTTCCCATGCCAGAAATAAAGATGCATTGTATTAAACCATGGGAGATATCAGGGTTTATCTATTACAAAAGATTAAGCATTCCTTAAATTAATACATACCTCCCAAAAACGAAAACTTGGTGAGGAGTGACTGAGATCATCCACATAAAGTAATTAACACCTAGAATATCATGAAATGTACACTCCTGTCAGTTCGAAGCCACAGGACCTTGGAACTACATGACCACCTCCTATCAATCCATTTCTTAAATTGCAGGGTAAAGTTAATCAAAAGGTCCTAAGGCATTTGAAATGTGTGGACTGACAGGAAAAAGCAGGAAGAAATGAAGAGAGGAGAGGAGAAGGATGTACCTGGAGTTGGAAAATAATATTCAAATGTATTTTCAAACTTGGTTTGGGCCCAAAAGGGCAGGAGAAAAAGAAGGGGCATTTACTGAATCTATTACGTGCCAGTTGGAAGTTGGAAGAATAAGCAATTTACACTGGTGGCCTCATTTCTTCTTCAGGATAATCCTAAAGGTCCATATTATTTTCTCCACGTACCATTAAGAAGTGCTGCTCCAGGAAATAAGATCTCATGGTTTATAGGCAGGAGAGCTGGATTCAAACCCAAGCTGACCTGATTCTAAAGCCCTCTTGCTCTTTCTTTTTGCTTTTTGATTATTTTTTTATTTACATATGGTTGGTATGCAATCTTATATTGGTTATATTAGTTTCAGGTGTACAATATAGTGATTTGACATTTTTATACCTTACAATATGATCTCTCCCCTAATTCTAGTATCCATCTGTCACCATGTAAACTTATCACAATATTATGTTTCCTGTCCCCTTTTCACCCACTCTGTTACCTGGCCCTCCTGGTAACCATCCCTTTGGTCTCTATTTCTCTGAGTCTGTTTTTGTTTGGTTTGTTTGTTTGCGCTTGCTCTGCCTGATGTGAGCATTTAACCTTTCAGCACCTCAGATTCGATGCTGAAGGTAGGCCAACCCCTCTGCCTGTGGGACAGGGTGCCTGGGATGAAACAAGTCATCAATGAGAATGTTGAGTGCGATGCAAACACAGAGACCATTGATAATGGGTTCCCTGAAATGAAAACTAGGCTGAGAGCGCACTTTCAAGGGGGCCTGGTTTAAGGGGCCAACTGCTAGTGAAGAAAGGCACTTAAAGGAATCACTTTTCCGCTGGGCTTGCAAAACCAGGTTCATGAATTCAAGAGCAGATTAAAGAAGAGAAAAGAGGTTTCTAGACTGCCACCTCAGGCCACTTCCTGTATCTCCCGGGCCACCAATTTGGCTATTCCGATTGTGCAATTGAACTATTCCACCCAGCCTCATTCTCAATTTTCAAGTAATCTGCAATCATGGCTTTAATCACTAAAATGCATTTACTCACTGTGGTGCCTGCTGGCTGGGTCATCTCCCCTTTCCCACCTGCAAGTGTGCCATTATGCCAAGGTAAAGCGGGGCAATAGGGGTCCCTGCTCCTCTGCCACCCACCCACTACTATCGCTGGCTAAGGGGAATGCTCACTGAACAAGAAAAGAGGCTCCCAGGGAGAGAATGCCTCAAAGTACTAAGTCACACACAGAAATTGCTGCCTGGGGTACAACTTTTGACTTTTGATTCTAAGTTCAAGCTCATGACAAGTCTGAGCCATTTATCTCCCTGGCCATTAGCAGCTGTGATGTAATTGTAAGGGCATTCAGCTTGGGCTGGGAAGTTCTTGGTAACAAGCCTAGACTGTTGTTTAGAAGCAGGTTGACTTTGGAAAGTTAGTACCTTTCTCTCTCCATTTGCTAATCTGGAAAATGAAGCTAATAGGATTGACCCTGGGGTCATCGTGAAGAGTAAATGTCAATGATAGGAACTTGTCACAGTGTCCTATTCCATACTGAGGGGCATGGTCAGTTTGGGCATGGGGAGAAGATGCCTCGGGACAGCATGAGTGGCACATGTTCAAAGTATAAAGACTGGGGCAGGTGTGATCTGGGAGGAAGGAGTCTGCTGGCAGAAAACAACCTGGAAGTGAAGGCGATTGAGGAGGTACCTAACTGGGGAGGTGAGATACTCATTGAAGAAAATGTAGGGACAGGGTTGGAGAATGAGATGTAAGGAAGGGTAGAATGAAGAGGCAGGACAGAAATAACACTGGAGGCTCACCCTCTTCTCTTCCCCCACGACAGCCACATGTAAGTGATAAATCCACAAATACAAGTAAAGCTGTTCTCTGTGGAGATGGGCTGCAGAGCTTGCCAAAATCCATTTAGAGCCTCAAGTGTTTTTGTTTTTGTTTTGTTTTCTTTTCTTTTTTGTCCAAAAGAGCCTGATGGGATTAGCACCCTGGCCAGCTTTGCTTTATTTCTGCCTGTACAGGGGCATGTAATCAGCTGGTTTTAGGAGGTAGCTGGGAGCCTCAGCCAGGGAACCAGCTCTGACCTGCTGCCAAGCCACCCACCTTATCATGGCACTGCCCTTGGGGCTGCGATTTATGGAAGGAAGGAAGGAAGGAAGGAAGGAAGGAAGGAAGGAAGGAAGGAAGGAAGGAGGGAGAGGGAGAGGGGGGAGGCAGAGGGGGAGAGAGAGAGAGCCAGACATAGAGACAGAGAGAAAGGAGACCTGAATGAATGCATTTCCCCAGGGGAAAGCAGCGGCCTGGAACACCTCAGACTCTCAAATTAGCCTCAGTCAGAAAGGTGGGCCACAGAAGGGACATTCTGGGAATTTGATCTGGCTTGAATTCCAAGAAGGAGGGGGGCCACAGGATAACACTGGAATCCAGTCCAGGGGCTGGGAATCAGGAAGCTGCCTTGGAGAACAGCAGTGAGTCAGGCCAGAAAAGCACACAGTGACTGTGGGACAATGCTGCCCTTGTTGCCAGGGACGTTATGCCTGATGCTGGGATAAGGGCCATTGCCCAGGAACAGCACATTTCTGGCTGTGTCCTCACCACTGTGGGAAGAGGATATAAGTCACACAGGCTATCTTACTGAAGTCGGATTGCCCTCTGTGGACATCTAACTCAGGCTGTAGGTTATCTGCCTCTGGATTTACCATTCTTGAAATGGAGAATCAATTTCTTTAAAAATCACCTGCCCTGAGAAAAACATAGTTCAGACGCCAGGAGTCTCAGAGGAAGAAATGTCATGGCAAGGGGAGGGGAGGGAGCCAACTCTCTCGGTGGGCTCATGGCTCAGGCCTACAGATAGGTCCCAATAGCAGCTGCTCTTCATTCATTCATTCACTCATTCATTCATTCATTCAGTAAATATCTACTGCATATGCGCTTCATGACAGTTTCTCGGCCATATATATGCTATGATAAAGAGAGAAAAATTCCATGCCCTCAAACATCTGGGAAAACAAATATTAATCTAGGAATTACAAAAGCTTGAGAGTGACATGCTGAAGCATTTCGACACCAAGCAATGATGCCACAAAAGGTAAGCTGAGGAAGTGGTCCGGATGACTATTTAGCACAAACTCTCATTTCTCAAATAAGGAAACCCAAGTCCTCAAAAGGGTAATTTAGTCATGGTAACTAAGTGCTGATGTGAAATGATGAAGGTGATTCCTGGTCTGAATCTCCAGCACCTGAGGGAGATGGGTCTGAGTCTTCCAGGAAACCATCACCAATGACCTCATCATTTAAACACTTCCTCCCTTCTCTGTATTCAAAGCTCTTGATGGTCTGGACCACTCAGATCTAAGAAATCTCATTCTGACTAGAGTGTGCTGACTAGATGCAACTTGCACATGCACGTATGAGCCTTTTGGCTCCCTCCACCCTGCTCACCTGAGGGGCTATAGTTACTCAACCTGCACATATAACGTCCCTTCCCCACAGGAGAGGGAATGAATGTTATTCTCAGGAAGGTAAACTGTGAGGACCCCCAGATCATTGCCCCAGAGATCTTTGTTAATCTTGCTACTGAACCCCCATTCTAACCTTGAACTTCCACTTCTCAGAGACTGGGTACCAGCTGTCACTCTTTAAAGTCATAACTTGTTCTCCATATCCCAGGGCTGAGTTCTACCTCTTTCCCTTTGACTATGCCTGGTCTAGAGCCATGGGGGGATAGGGGGTGCGCTAGATTTCCCCTCCCTGAACCTCCACCTCCTGGGGTGTGGCTAACTGCTGCTTCCTGCCTGCACTCCTCTGAGCTTCCCATTACCAGTCTAGACCTTGGCCTAAGGGTCTGCTCTCTGAGCCTTGCCTGGAGGGATGCCCCAACCTCCATGTCTGCAGTTTCTGATTAAGTAACTCACATGTCACCAACCTTTCTCCTCATCTTCTAGTCTATCAGTTTCAGAACCAAGTGTCAACACATTTCCATATATACTAATTCCCTCAGGTTACAGAGCCATAGCTAACACCATCCTTTCCTCAGAGTCCCAGTTCTAGATGCTTAGCAACCTGCCCTTCTAGGACAAGGCTGAATCATGATATACCTTGCACCCCACCGAGGGACTCCCGTATAGTCAATTCTCAGTAGGTTTTTAAGTGATAGACAGGCCTTTCCCTCTGGGTGCACTTCCCAAGGGGTTACTGAGAAAAGAGCACACTGAATGACCTGTCCAACTTCTGACTGCTGTGATGACAGCACAGGGGCCAGAACACTCACGTCTCCTGTGCCAGCCCCGCCTGGTCCACTACCTTCAACTGCAATCACCAGCCAAGTGTCACACTGTCAACCCTTAGCTGCTCTCATCTCAACTGTCTGGGAATCATGGAGATACTGCCATGGCTCCTGAGGAACAAAAAATAAATAACACTGCTCAGGTCTGGTATTTTTCACCCAGGTTCCCACCGCACCCCACTCCGCCCTCCTATTTTTCTTCTCCTCTCCTCCCCCTTGCACCCTACTGCTTATGAGAAAAAGGAAAAAAAACCCTGAAGAGGAAGGCTAATTCTAAGTTTGTGCAGTCCCAGTGTATATCCTGGTCTGCCTGTCATTTTCTCCCGCGTCCAGCTTTGACAAGACTGATGACATTTACGTTTTCCAAAAGCTTCAATAAGAAGCACTTTAGCTGCAATCACCTCCATCTAATTTCCCCAGTCAGATTTTTTTTTTTTTCTTTTTTGGCTTAAATCACACAACAGAACTGAGGCCTGAGCTATTCTGACAACTTGTCACCGAATAAGGCTCAGCCCAAATGGGCTGTCTTGAAAACCAAGGACAAAAGGGGGAAAAAAATGGACTAAATGGCCTGAAAATGAAGTGGAATGACCAGCGGAAGAGAGAAGATTGGTGTGAGTCAATTTGTTCAAGTTCTAGAAGAGGTGGTTCCATACTATTTGGGGCCTAAAACCAACAGAAAAACTGTTCATTTTTCTAAAAGGGAAGCAACATGGTGCTAGGACAGGGTGAGGCCAATCAGCCCCCATATGTGGGAGGGAAGGCAGCTTGCCCTGGATCATCCAGCTTACAGGGTGGAACCCCAATGGGGAGGTACAGATAGATACCATTTTTCCCACATAATCCTGTACAAAAAGATTAGTGTCCTGGGAAAACTAGGCCCAGAAGTTTTGATCATAGCTACACAATGACCCAGATCATAGCAGAGAGACACGAGATGAAACATTGTATCCATGAAATAATAGTATTTATTGAAGAATTATACACATACAGACATGATTCAAATTATATGAGCTCGTCTCAATAAATGTTCACAAAGCAAACCCACTCATGCAACCACAACCCAGATCAAGGAAAAACCATTTCATGAAGCTCTGCTCACGCACCTCAGTCATTAATTCTCCAAAAGGTATCACGACCCTAATTTACAAAACCACACATGAGTTTTGCCAATTCTTCTGCTTTATATAAATGGAATCATATACAGAATGCGCACTTTTCTGTGTCTAATCCATGTTGTTAGATATGGCAATAGGTCATTCATTTCCATTGGTGTATGGCGTTCTATTGTATAATTATGTCACAATGTATTTATTCATCAGACTTTTGATGGACATTTGCTTTATTTCTGGGTTGGGCTCTTAGAAATAGTACTACTAGGAATATCCGTTGTGCCTTGGTGCACATAGGTATTCATTTCTGTTTGGGTACGTTCCTGGGAGCAGAATTGCTAATTCCTACCATCTGTGTAGAGTCAGCACTAGTAGATTCTGTCCAGTGATTGTCTAAAGGGTTTGTACCACTTTCTCCTCCCACGAGCAGAGTTCAAGAGTTCCAGTGGCTGTACATTCCCACCAGTATGCTACTCAGTGAGTGCTTATGGTTTTCTTATGGTTTTCATGTGCATTTCTTTGATGACTAAAGTTTGCACCTTTTCAGATGTGACTGTTCAGACAGCTTTTTTTCTGATGGATTGTCCATCTTTTTCTCACTGATTGATAGGAATTCTCTATACATTCTGGAGACAAGTTCCTGGTTGGTTTATGGATCCAGGCAGAACATGTGACATGTCACTCACAGAGTGAACTTCATGCCACTGCCCTCAGGTCCTCACTGTTTCCTCACACCAGCCCTGAACACAGTCTCATGGCTCCCCCAGGACTGTGGGCTCAGAAAAGATGAGGGGATAGTGCAGAGGTGAGCACTGTGCAGGGTGTGGTGAGGCATGAGAACTGCATGGGGACCAGGTGTATCAGTGGGAGGGTCTTCTCAGAACCCAGTGAATATCTGAGAAACAGTCCACTTGTATAAGAGTCTACTGGTCTGATTGTGGGTTAAGACCCTGTCTCATCACTGCCTATGATGACCAGCTTATTTTGATTGGTCCAGGATGGTCTGAAAGTCCTACATCCTGAGACACCCGTCAGTGAGAAGGGGCTCATTCACCCTATTGCTGTCTCTAAATAGCTGTGTGCAAAAGTGCTTTCCCACTCTGACCTACAAAACCTTCATCTATAAATTGAGCTGGAAGGGGATATCGGATTTTTACTTTTCCTTCCATGTCTGACTTTTTGTTGTTGTTATTGTGGGATCTTCTAGTAACTTACAATCAAGAGGCAGATGCAAAGATTTCATGATGGAGGTGAGGATAGGCCCATCTCTGTTAACCTTTCCCAAATGAAAATGCTCACCAAGTACTGAGTGCCACAGTGTGCCAGGCACTGTGTTCTATGTTCTATTTCACCATCCCCTGTGATCCCCATGACATCCCTGACATATTAGCATTATTGTCATGATTTCATTTACATATGTGGAAACAGAGACTCCGAGAGTTTGAACACCAGGCCCAATATAATACAGCTTGTCAACAAAACACTGGTATTCAGCCCCCTGTTGGCCTATTTCCAAAGTTCCTGGCTTAACTGTAGTGCGTTACACCAGCTCTCATCTAATTGCTCTGTGCCTTCAATGTCATCACTTGTAACATGATGCTTCTTCCCTCCTGCTTTGCACCTGTCCCAGGATAAGTTGCTTTCATTTGTACCCTCTCATCTGATAACTACTTGACAGGGTTGTCATGTGATCAGGTTAAGAGACTTGAAAATTATAAATGTTCTCACAAAGAAAAGGGATTGTTATTAATAATGACTAGAAAAAGTCAAAGCATATCCACAAAGTTTGAACAACTAGGATGTGGCAGGTCTGAATGAAGGCTTCCTCTCAGAAATAAGCTTTCTAAATTTGGTGTTCCCTGGCCTAAAGAGACCAGAAACTCATCTAGGAGGGAGAAAAAAAAAAAAAAGGTATGAGAACAAAAGAGGAAGCAAGAGTCAGGGGCCCAACCACCAATTTCCAAGAGTCTATTCTTATCAGCATGAGAATTGACTGGAAATTTAAGGATTTGGACATTTAAAACTGTGACTCCCAGGCTGTTTTCACATCTCAAATGGTATGAAAATCTATGTCAAGACTGTGTCTTGATTGGACTGCAGTCATTGAAAAGCTAGACAAACTTTTGTCCGGGTACCAAGAAAAAGAAAACAACAAAATATCAAAAACAACAAAAATTAAGGTAATAATATCATTAGAAGAGGTAATAATATCATTAAAAAGCCCAGCACAGGGAACCAAAGATGGTCTGGGATGGGCCCATGACTGAGTTATGGACTCTTAGGGGATTTTTAGATGTCACAGGAAACAGAGAAACACCTAATCTAAGGGCTTCCCCTTGAGGTCTTGATGCAGGCATAGACCTTTGTCCCTGAAAAACATACAAACATAAAATCACATACACAGAATTTTCCATATGGCATAGGGATTCACAGGCCCAAAGCCTATCCCAAATGCCCCTAGCCATCACCAAATCCTCATTTTAAGGGAAGGAAACTTAAGACCCATAAAGGTATGGTAGCTTCTCCAAGGTTAGCAAGATCCCAAGATGGACTCAAACCATAGATTCAGAAGGGCCTCCCAGGTTTCTTGTCTCCAGACAAGAATTTATTCTCATGGAGAGAAGCTGGGCAAAATCCTCATCTGCAAGGCCAGCATCTGTACCTACTGTCCTTCCTATAGATACCCTATAACTGTTCTCAGCCTTGCTGTCCATATTGGAAGGTTCATGGAGCCCCTGATGCACCCACCAACCTGGGTATGTTTTTTCGAGTGTGATTCTTCCCCATGAAGACACATTAGGATTCATAAGAAGCTCAGATTCCTTCCCGGAAGCTAATAGACCTTCCCCAACCCTTTGGATGGAGACAGAAAAGGTAGGAACAGTGGCCAAAACAAATGCCAGAAATGACCGTGTTCATGATTTGAAACCTACTTTTCCATCGTTTGCCCTGGTTGCAAGCACAGATGTTTCCCATGTTCCAGCCCAGCTGGGGACAGTGGGTGAGCAGCCAGCCCTTTACCCAGAGGATGTCTAAGAGCCCCCTCCCCTCCAACTTCCTGAGATCGAGGCAGGAGGGTGGCAATGTGTGTGAACTGCTGTACCAGCACTCTCAGGGGACAGAGGAAGGGAAATGCCAGGCGATGGTATCAGGAGGGAGTTCACAGCCACAGCAGGGTCTGGCAGGGCGGAGCTCCAGAGGGAAATTCTCCATCTTCATCCCAGGTTCCCTGGCTTAGCAGGACCTTCTAACAGCCCCTCAACAGCTGGCTGATGTCCATATGGTGATGAGCACAGATATAGCTAAGGCCTTGGGGTGACTATTAATTTTTATGTTAATCTTGATCATCATCATTGGAAAGTTTCACGTACTTCCTCCATCCCTGCCCCACGCTTGCCACGGGATCTTCCTCTTTCTTCCTTGACTGCTCTCGGTTCTTGCCCGCTAACTTCCTCTCTCTCTTCTCCTCACCCTTTCACATGGCTGTTTAATTAATTTACTTCCAGAAAACAAAACTCATACTGTCAGGAGTTTTTGCTCTCCAAGGCTAGTTCCCTGCAATCTTAGGACTACTACAAACCGTGGGGTTTTTTCCAGAAAGAAAGTCATTAGAAAGAATAGGTAGTGCTCTCCATTCTACTTCAAGGCTCTGAGCTTGTGTTCTTTGCTGGTGCTGCAGAGAAGTTACAAGCAGGAGCTGGCAGAGGTGGAGAAGCCAGAGAGAGGGAAGAACAGGCTCTGGGCTGGGGGAATCGAAGCTCCAAGGCCTGGGTTTCAGGTTCCAGGAACACAGCTGTGGCCACTGAGAAAACCTGCTATCGGAATTGAACTCCTCATTTTTACCCCAAGCTTGTATCTCCAGTTGCCTGCTATTGAAATAGATGCCTGGTTGGTTGATTTGCTGGTTGGTTGGTTGTTTGGCTGCTTGGTTTCTTGACTGGCTGGCTGCTTAGTTGGTGGGTGATTGAGTAGGTTGGTTGGTTTTAGGCCAAGACATATCTACGAACATATAAGGTCACAGAGAGGCACCACATCTCTTGCCTCCCAACCTCAGCACTTTCATCCTCTGCTTTCAGCTCAAAATTGGGTACAAAGAAAAGAAAATACTTCAGAACATCCCAGTTTACACACTGCATGAAGGACCTGAGGATGACATCTGGTGGTGTCCTATCACCCTGCCTGGGAAGCAGGTGCTTGTGTGACAGCCCTTTTGGAATGACCCCCTGCCTCCTCCACTTCACCAGGCCTCATGCTGCACCACCCATCTTCACCATTTCTTTGGTGCCATCTTACAGGGGATGAGCTCTGGAGTCTTCTTTTCTCTTTTTAAATCTTATTATCTTTTACTTGACAAACATTTATGCAAGGCTTACTATGTACCAGACAGTATCCTAAGCATTTTGTGAAGATCGACTGATTTAGTTCTCATGCCAACCTTCATTTTACAAAGAGGAAAGTTTAAATAACTTGCCCAAGGTCACGCAGCCATGAGCGGCAGAGCTGGGATTCTAACACAGGCAAAGCTTTCTCCAGCAAGGTGACACAAGGTGATGCTCTGATGCCCCTCTCCTGCTGTGGCCAGAGCCCTCCCAATCCTGGGACTCAGGTATCTTCTCACTCACCTCCCTACTTCCTCCCTCCGCACCTCCAATCCATTTGTATTTCATGTCATAATGCTCTGTCTCTCAAGATCCTTTTCCTCCTGCTGATTTTGCCTAGCCTTCCTGGCTCCGAAATGAACAGTGGCAGCTATCAGCTTGCGCACATCCCAGCCTTATCTTGTCTTTACTTCCCAGTTGTCTTAAATACATAGCAGCTCATCACCTCCTCACCCCCGACCCATGTGGCAAATTCAGCACTTATACCCTGTGGGCCCAGGGCAAGACCACTAGACGTGCTGGGACATTGTTGCCCAGCATTTAGCCCCAAGGCCTCCTGGAAAGCCCATCCCCTCAAACCCAGCCCCCAACAGACTCTACCTCTGTGAATCTGCCTAAACCCAACAAGTACACACTTGTGAGCTCACTCAGCTTCCATTCTGTTAGTGGCCTAGAGCCCAAACTCCAACTCTCCCACCACAGCCCTCCCACCCGTCTGTGCTTTTGGCAGTTCCTCAGCCTCTGACCTTGACTCTCTCTTCACGAGTGAGGCTTAGGGGCTTAGCCAGTGTCTGTTGCGAGCTGACAGTGGCCCATTCACAGTCAGGGCCCTGAGATGCCAAGAACTTGAGTGGCCCCTCTGCTGCCCTAGACTCCACCTGGGCTGGGCCTCTCCAGTTTCAGCCTAATTTAAAAACATCCCCATCTTCTAGCTTTCACTAGGAATAAGCTATTGTCTGCATCTCTTCCAAAATCTGCATCTCATTTGTTACCAGTGCTTTCTCCCTTTGGGTTCCTTCAGTTTTCCAGAGCCTATTAAAACAGCCACGTCTGCCTTATTTATAGAAGATTAGGTTACAATATATGCAATTCCCTTCCTTTCATGTCTTGGGCAATTTATTCTTCGTCTTCTTCTTCAGCGTGTCACAGGCTTTTTGTCCTTTCCCGGCATTCTTTTTACTCCCAGGCTGGGATTTGAGTTTGATATGGATATTGCCACCAGTCATCCTCTATTACTCAGGTTTGGTGGGATGGACGGAAAGTGGTCCTTATGTTTCCGAATTGGAAATTGGGACATTATTGAATTTGGTCCTCCACAGAGAAAAAAGAAATGCAAGCCAGGGCCCCAGATAGTCAGTAATTGAGGAGGATGGGGGAGCGCAACCCTGAGATAGCCTTAGCTGCAATACACTGGGTGTTTTAAAATCCCTCTCCACAATCCCTATTTTAGAAACGGGCACCTCCAGATTAATACTCGCTGTTGAATAAATAAGGAAAGGGGAGGGAAGGGATGAAAGTAAGCTTTATGAGATGTTGACAACAAGCCTCTAGCATTTTTCTAGCTGTCCAGGGAATCAGCCAAGAAAAATCGAGCAGGAGTACAAAAGCAGCCTCTCTATTTTCAATCTTTGAGACTTAGCAAAATCATAATTGTAATCATAGTATCTATATCGTTTCACAGTTCCCAGCCCATTTTTACTGGCATTTCAATGAGCACTAGTTAGTGCTCATCTGATCCTCTCAAGACTAAATAGCTAGGGTCGCCTAGAGCTGGGACATGGCTCATTCCCATGCACCATGCAGCCCCAGGCAAACATGGCATCACCCTGTCCTGGTGTGCTTTCAGGGTGGCCCAAAGGGCCCACCAGCCAGAAGAGAGACATAGTCAGGACTTTGGTCCACTGGAATGCCAAGGCAGCTTTGGCCTTGGCAGCCTGGTTTCAGGAGCTGGGAGAAGCCCCCACACTACTCCTATCTTCCAACTCACTCAGGAATGGTTCAACTGCCCTTGCAGGAGAACATCCCCCGCCCCAACCACTCCTAGAGCTCAGGGTGATAAGGTAAGAGCTGCCAAACACGTCGCAGAGACTAGCTACCTTAGTGTCAGACTAAACGACAAGATTTAGCTCATGCTCTTTTTTGATCCCTGATTAAGAGAAAGAGAAGATCAGTCAAGTCACAGTTAGTGGGTGTCAAGAATACGGGCTTCAGAGCCAGACCCCCTAGGACTGAATCCTTGCTGCACCATTGCCTAGCTGTGTGAATTCGGGCAGGCAAATTCCTTCACCTCTCTGGGCCTCAGTATCCTCATCTGTAAACTGGGGTTGATAATAATACCTTGCTCATCAGGTCTGTTGTGAGGATTACATAGAGTAATATATGTGAGTACCTGCAATGGAACTAGGTGCATGGCAAGTGTTCCATAAGTGGTGCTGCTGTTAATTGAATGTTTATTCTTATTGCTGAAAAGCTATGTTCTCACCCAAGGAGAGAAGGGAATTCAGGAAAAGTATCTTGGACAGTAATAAGCACATATTTACACAATGTAAGATTTCAAAGTCTTACATTGAGATGTTGTATCGGCTAGTTACTGCTGCATAAGAAACCACCCCAGAGGCGGCCTGTTAGCTCACTTGGTTAGAGGGGTAGTGCTTATAACACCAAGCTTGCCGGTTCGATCCCCACATGGGTCACTCAGTTGCACCCTCCACAACTAAGTTGAAACAACTGCTTGACCTGGAGCCGATGGGTCCTGGAAAAAAACACACTGTTTCCCAATTTAAAAAAATAATAATAATTAAAAATATATATATTGTAAAAAGAAAAAGAAACCACCCCTAAAACTCAGTACAACAATCAATTTTCTCTCGGATGGTCTATGTAAACTGAGCATCTCTGCCTAATCCGTGGACCTGACCAGACTAGGCCCCTTGCTGTGGGTTAGACTCAGGTCTCCTCCCCTTGTGTATGTTTTAGGACTCCGGCTGGGCCAGAACAATCCCCTGGAAGAAACTCTTCCTGTGGGGAGAATCAGCAAGCAGAAACAGACAATTCTCTTAACGGTGAGACACAGAATTGGCACACGGGCCCTTCTACCCGTATTCCTCCAGCCAAAACAAATCATGACCCTAGTCTGCCGTCCAGAGTTGGGAAACGCACTGTCCATCTGCTGGGAGTGGGCAAGGCCAGCCATTCAGATGGCTCTGCTGTGTCATTCCCTCTACACCCCTCCCAGCATTGATTCTTCATCTATTGACCTCATAGTTTCTGTCCTTCCCAGGCACACAGGCCACCTGTAAGCACAGCAGATGTTCAGGCCATCTGGGATGATGACTGGATTTGTTCTGTGAAATTTGGTTACCTCTGAGGATGAGAGCCACACTGTGGCACTTGACCAAAGTCCAGGCCCTGCAGGAGCCTGCTGCCTGCCATGTTCCCTAGTGAGCCAGTACCCGCCCCCCCAAGGAGGCCAAGGTTGGGCAGGCCGATGAGGGGGCCAGAGAAATGCGTTTCCTCCCTCCGTCCACTACAGTCAGCTTGAACAGGAGCAGCAGGGGCCTACTGCCCTGTCAGAGCTGGACTTCACCCCAAGAAGCGTTTGACCCCCTAGTAAGAGCTCGGCTCCATTTGGAGGACAAAGTACAGTTAATAGCTTTGAAAATGCACAGCCGGAATAAAAATTGTTACCAAAGTGGGTTCTTCAAATTTTAGATAAAAGCAATTGCCTGTGAAAGCTCCAGTCAATCGAGTGGAGCTGAATGCAGCGAGAGGACTTAATGCAGCTATGATCGAGTCAGGATCAGGCGTAGGGAGAGGTCAAGGGCACGCTGTGTGTTTGGAAGCAAACAGCACCCATCTGTGTTTACCAGCAGACAAGAGAGGGCTTGAGGGGCAGAGAGGAGGGCCCCGCTCCTTAAGATAGGTCCCGCAGTGCATCCACCTTAAAGGGGCTAGGATGGTGCGCTGGGGGAGCGTGCTGGCAGAGACTCCCCCTGCACTTCCTCTGATCACCACACTGCCCTGCTCGAAACTATTGTGTTTCCTCAGTGTCAACAAGAGCAGAAGCCTGCCTGGTACCTAACACTGTGCCTTCATTCATTCTGACATTGATTCAGAGAAGGGTTTGAAAAGAAGCTCAGCATCGCTTTGAGCAGACAAGAAAAAAATCAACATTGCAACACAGGTTGATAAGTGTTGTGATAAAGACCTGTTCCTGGCGCTGTGGGAGGCTGGAGAGGAAGCAGCTGGCCAGAGCAGGAGGCGCAGGCCAGCCAGGAAATACTGCACCGAGTTGCCTGGTGGAGGGAGAGGCTGCTTAGCAGTTTAGAAAAGGGAACAACACAAGCAAAGCTGAGACATTTAAGAACTGTAGGTAAACCTCAGTTGCTAGGATGAAAGCTGTGTCAGACATGATAAAAAATGAGACCAGGGCCGGACGAGTGGCGCAGTGGTTAAGCGCTGGCTTGGGACGCCAGCGGCCCCGGTTTGGATCCCACATATAAGGGCCAGTGACACTGCCTTTAAAAAAAAAAAAATGAGACGGAAGGGGCAGGCAGTGGCTAATCCAGAAAAACTCAGTATAAACCACTGGAAAAGAATCCGATGAGGGCTATGTCCATATTCAAGCAGAGAGATTTCAGCACCAGGGGGAAAGGACGCAGGGCAGATCCATGCCACCCCATCCTCCTCTGTCCCCTCACTAGTTCCCACAGGATAAATGATCCCATGTCTCCAATTGCCTAATGATCTTCCAACCAGCTGTCAGGCTGCCCACAACTTCCTGGCAGGGAAAGCACTTCAGGTTTGCTGTGAGCGACAGTCCAGGGCCAGGGGCTGCTGTCTGCTTCCAGGAGCCTTGTGTCCCCAGGACCTCCTCTGCCCTGTCGCTTGAACTGGAATTAGTTTGAACAAGTCTGCTTGTCCATTAGACTGTGAGCTCCCTGACAGCCTCTGCCAAATACAATCTCTGGCCTGTGTGGGGGTCAGATGAATAAAACGAGGAAATAACTGGTTGATGAAAGAAGTAAACAATAGAAACCTTTCTCCAGCAACATGAGAGAATAGTAAGTTTTACCCCAAATGACATTGGATAAGAAACTGTATTCTTGCTTATAACGTTATAAAAACACATCAACAGAGAGATAGACTACCCAGGAGTTGGGGCAGGGGGCTTCTGGGAAGGAGACGCCCTTGAAGGACAGGCTATGAAGGCAAACATTGTGTACCGACATGACACATCCTGGGGCTGAATGCACACAACACGTGTAGTGACTGGTTATTTCATATCAAGCATGATGCTAAGTATTTTGCATGTACAAGATTCCTGGAGTAGGTGTGGTATTTTCACCATTTGCCCACAAGGAAACTAAGGCACAGAGCGTTAAGTCAATTAAACAAGAAATTACATGTAGGAAGAGGGGGAGCTGGGTTACCAGTGCAGCTGTCAGACTGCACAACCTGTAATCCTAGCTCCAGAGCTATAACACTGCTATGCTGCACGCACACGAACACACACACACACACACACACACACACACACACATGCACACACACTTGAGAAATGGCGTGACCTGACCCCAATGCAAGTCATTCCCAGGAGGGTAGATCAGACACACAGGCAGAGCCATAAGTATATGCAGAGGCATTGGAATCTAAATGGACATATTGATCATCATGTTCAGACAGATGTCAGGATCCCAGGACCTTAACAACCACCATGTTCTACCAAGGTCATCTCTCACTGTGAAGTTCACGAGGGAAATTTATACACAGAAGACAAGGTCAGCCAAGTTCCACTTTATAACTGCAAGGACTGAGTTCCAGGGCAGCCCCTGCTGACTTGGGCTGGACCACATGCTGAACTTTTTCTGCCTAGACCACAGGAAGTCCTTTGTCCCTCTCATCTGCATTTTGTCTCTCTAAGACTGAAAAATATCTAGGAAGACTATGCCATCCAGAGAGAGGCAAGAGCCAGAGAAAGCCTGCCCGCCGGCAGGGTGTGCTCCACAGACCCTGGGCACACACCCAGCCATGGAGGTCTTTCCAGACCTCACCTCCATATGCAAACTGTCCACCTGGTAGCCCCATCTGGACAGTTGAGAGACAGCTTACACTTAACAAGCCTAAACCCAAACATAGGACCTCCTCTGCAAGCTGGACCTTCTTCAGGTGGTCCCTCCTTCCAGGCAAGGCCCCACTACTCCACAAACTGTACAAATCATCCTTGACACCTACCTTTCCCCTATGCCCCAGATCCTACCCATCAGCAAGTTATGTCAATGTTATCCCCAAACAGCATTTGAATCCATTCACTTTGCCGCATTCCACTGCTTTCACCTAAGCTACAGTCCTGTCTCACCACCTTTGGGGGTCCCCAAGACCAGCACCCTGTGTCACTTTACAATTCTAGGTATTCTCCAGGAAGCAGGTGGGCATGACTTTGCAGACAGGGTGATGCCCTCACTCTCTCCCATCTGACATGCTGCGTCATGGTGTGCTCCGTTTATAATGGTATTTTCTTAGATGGTCTCGGGATCTTCTCAACTTTTCTTAACGAGACGGTCAAGGGACCTTGACAATCTTTTGTACCTTGTTTACCACCCAGAGATTAGCACCTGCTCAAACGCATAGGGTCATATAAATTAGTGATTACTTATTTTTCCTTTACAAAAAGACAAGTGCTCTCTCAATTAGCTGATCCTCTGTGATGGCATGTGGCTACTAATAATATGCTTCCTGGCAGATAGTTTTAAAACAAAAACACACTGAATTAACCTCCTTCGAAGTTTAATGCTTTAGGAATGAACGAAGAGGATTCTTTTCAAAGAAACTTGAGCTAAGGAGAGAGTATTTGTAATATTGTTACACAATTTTTTTTCTTTTTTACAAAAAATGATATGTGTTTTACTACTGAAATATATCATGTAGACATATTTTTTTAAAAATGAAAATGGACTGTTCTAGCCTATCTAAAATGTTTCAAATTAAGTATTTAATTTTTAATCCATTTATTTAAATAACAAAAATACAACTTCTGATTTGTTTTAAAGAACAATTGGCTGACATCAAGGAAAATAGATATTTACTAGGCAAATCTCAACAAAGCCCTTCATAATAAATAATAAATATCAAAAATAATAAATATCATGTTTTAGAGAAAGCAGCCAATGATGTATTTCTTGCATTTGAATCTACGTGTCTTTACAAGATGTCTTTTTTTTTTCCAGCAATAGAGAATAAAAGTAAGTATTGAAATAAACTGTACTTAAAATCAAATTCATGTATCACAAAGTAATACACAAAGATTCAGTAAACACTATAAAGCATATTCAATTATGTTTGTGAACTATTCACAACTAAAATAAAACAAAAAATATTTTAAGTACTATTTCATCTTTATATCAATATTATTGGGTTTTATTATATGTGTTTTACAAAGCATATAATACGTTGGTATAGTTGTTGGAAGTAAATCAACAATTACATATTCGGGGGCATCTGTTCAATTTATTTTATTGCTAGAGTGCGTGATCTAATGACATGGAGACCGCTCCTGTGGTCATCGCCCTTGCACCACTCCTGCCTGCTCTCCATCCCACAGCCCGATGCATCTGTTCACACTCGGCTCTTCTGATTGCCCTCAGGACAGAGACCCACATCTCATGCCTTGTTCCTTCATTGTCTGTGGTTCCTCCAGTTCCTTTAAGATCCGCCCTTTGCATGTGCTGTTCCCTCTGCCTGAGATGTTCCTTCCCTAACTCTCTGATGAAAGGGAACTGAAAGGCTCGTTGGTCCATGACCTCTGCCACTTCCAGCTGTGCCATGGTGCTGCTATTGTAGACGAAGACAGACTAGAGCAAACAAGGTGTGTTCACAGCACAGTGAGGACCCAGGCCCCACTAGAATGGTAGGAACGCCCTAGGCCTGGATCCTCACCTCAGCCTCACGCTTAGCAGTGGTGCTCTGAACACAGCCACACTGTAAACGCTGCCAGGCTAGAGTCCACACAGGCTTCACCCTTCAGTGTACCTGCAAAGCCCAGCACTGTACCTGGCATATTCAATAAGAATCCGATCAATATTTGTTGAATAAATTAATCACTGTGTGGGGAAGTCAGGTCCAGCGGGGCTTTTGCTATCAACCCCATGCTGTATCAAAACAGCTTTCCTTCCGTGATGAGCCTGGCCCAGCCTTGGCAACTTTTCCTAAATGCTGTTTCGTCTCAGGACCTGTGTGCCCCTCCCTGCATCTGGAACACCCCTTACAGTGCTCTCTGGGTCCAACTCCCAGGGGAAGGGATGGGGGGGGGTCCATCCCTTTCCTCCCCCGGACCCTGGCTCTTCATGCAAATCAAACCGCCTTCTCCTGAGAGCCAGGAAATAGATCACATTACCAAGGTTCCTGCAATTCCAGGATAATGGAGACACACTGGCCTTTGCAAAACCAGTAGAGCCACTCAAGCCACCCTCAGCTGACTAGAGGTCAGAAACTTTCCCCTGACACCTTTCCAGCTGACCTCAGTCCCAGGGGGTTGGGGTGAGGGAGCAGATCCTTGTTGGAAACTCTTGTCAGATGGGTGTGACCTGCAGCTATGTGCAGGCAGTGTCATGTGAGGCATTGGGCTTGGCTAGCCCACAGAAGCACTCTGCCTTGCGGGAATGACCCAAGGCCTTCCTCTAACCTAGTGGATCCCAAAGTGACTTTTGAGAGCAATAGAAACAGAGAGAGAAAGAGAGGAACAGAACAGCAGCCACCAGGAAAACAAGTTAAATCCTCCTTCCCCATCACAAAACAAGTGATGTACTTAGTTCAGGTACAGAGCCCGCGGGGCTGCAGTCCATGGGCTGCATGATCCATGATTTACTGAGGGTGGGAAGTGCAGACCACATGCGCAGGCAGGCCAACTGCTGCAGAGAGAAGAGATGGCTAGATGTTCCAAGAGGATTGTTCTCCAATTGCAGAGACCGGGACTGGGGAACCTCTGGTGGGATGTGCCGAGAATGACTCTAGAGACAGGAGGACGAAAACCAGTAGATGCGTGGAATTCTACAAAAACTGGGAAGGTTAATGGCCTGGCTAAAGAAGCAAGCCTTTCCCAAGGTCTTCTATGTCACTCTGGGATGGCATAAAGAAATATCAATGGCTGTGGGTGAAGTGAATGAATTTCTAAGCATGGGGCTGCCTAGAAATTGGTTTCTCTATACAGACTACGTGTATAATGTTTAATATTCTTACTATGGAGTATTTTCTATTCTGAATTCAAGTTCCAAATATAGCTATGTGGTAAGATTTATTTTTCGGTAGTTCAAAGATCCCAGGAGTGCTTGCAAAGAGGGGAGGAGCTGTGCCAAATGGCAAAACTCCATAAAACTAATTACCTAGGAAATGTTGTAGGGGAAATGCATTGTGATACAGGTGTTAAGTGTGCCATTTGTAAGTCAGGACAAGCCCTGCATTAATGAGCCATAAATGAAAATATTGAATCTGCAATGTCTATTAGCCTCGAGGCTCCAACCTGAATCACTTGTTAAATGTGCCCTCAACGCCTGAATGCCACCCGCCACGGTGATTAGACTACCAGTCCCACCCCCGCTCCGTCTCGAGCTGGCAGTGTCCTTTCAGTGTGCAAGTGGTTTGGGGTTTGATTTTTCCCTTTGATCCAGACCTGAGCGGGTCATCTGATCCTCACCTGCGATGTGCCAGCCTGGCATCTGACCACTCTGTGACAGAGCCTCAAGCTACCAACTCAACCCCAATGGCCCTAAACATTCTCTTTTCCCTCTCTGTAAGAATACATTACAGTGATGATGTAAACACATTATAATGCATAGATAAATATATATTAACCATATGATAAGAAATGTGAACACATATTAAAATAAACCTCCAACATCTCCTGCACTCTCCCTCACTCCCTCTCAGCTGATGCCCTTGCTCCTTATCTCACTAAGAACAGTAGAAAGGAGAAAGGAGAGAGGAGAGAGGCTTCCCCAAGCTCTGCCATTGTGCTTGTACAACTATAGGCCTCCAGTTACTCGGCCTCCCTTCCTGTACTAGTGCGTGGTCAGCTGGACCCCAAACTCAGCCCAACGTCTCTACTTGTGCCCTGAACCCCACTCTTCTCACCTACTTAAGGACATTGCTCCTGCCTTCTCCCCCTTTCTCTCCTCCGTCACCAAATGCTTTCCTTTCCCTAGCATTATTCCCATAGATATCTATGTTAGACACACCCTCAGGTGACTCGCAGTGATTCACCTTCCTGTGAAATCCCCACAGGGAGAATCTGTGACTTGATTCCAGACAACAGAATATGACAATGGCAATGGGATATAACCCCTGGATGATGTTATGTTATGTTATCTGGCAAAGGTGACAGGCTCAGTCAATCAAAAGGGAGCTTATACAGAGTGGGTCTGACTGATCTAAGGGAAATCCTTTAACAAGGGTAGACATAGGCCTTGGCTGAGTCCCGAGGTTCTCCTGTTGGCCTTGCAGTGAGCTGGACTGTGAGGGGCCAACGGGCAAAAGACCAGGGTAGAACCTCGGAGCTGAGAGTGGTGACAGCCAGCAAGGAAGCAGGGACCTCAGTCCTACAACTGCAAGGAACTGAATGCAGCCAGCTTGGAAGCTTGGAAGGGGCATTCCCAGTGACACTCTGAAGGTGGCCCTGTGAGAAACCCTGAACCAGAGGCACCCAGCTCTGTTGTGACTGCACTGCTGACCTACAAAAACCATGAGTTAATACACGTGTATTAGATTAAGCCCCTAAGTTTGTGGTTCTTTGTTACTTAACGATAAAGGACTAATACAAAAACAAACACATTATTTCTTCCACTAAGAAAACCCGCTCCTGAACTCACTTCTACTCCAGGTCCCACCCCTTTTCTCTTTTTTCCTTGAACAGCAAAAGCTCTTTAAAAAGTAGACTGCCTTGTGTCTCCAATTTCCGCCAATTCTCTCTCGAACCCACTCCAATCAGCCTTCCGCTTCCATCACTCCTCAGAAACTGCTCTTATCGGAGACACCAATGACCCCTCTGTTGCCAAATCCAGTGGTAAATTCTCAGTTCTCAATTACTTGACCTGTCAGCAGCATTTGGTACGGCTGCTCACTCTCTCCTGTGTCACTTCCTTTTACCTTGGTATCCGCCACAATTGCCTGGTTTCCTTTCAATCTTTCAGCCACTCCTCAGTCTCCTTTATTTGTGACTCTTGGCCCCTGTCCTATAAGCACTGATATGCCCCCAGCCTCAGTCACTGCCTTGCAGCTTCAGTCTCGTGGCTTTAAATACCACAGGAGTTAATGACTCCCAAGTGTACATCTCGGCCTAACCCTTTCACTCAAAGTCCAGACTCATATCTGCCTGCTCACTCGTTATCTCACTCGGGTCTCTAATACACAGCTCAAATTCAATATGTCTAAACCGGAGCTAAGATTCTTCCTCACAAAGCCTGCTGCATTTCTTCACTGCAGTTCATGGTAACATAGTACTCTCAATGGCAGCGTCCTAAACCCCTGGAGTTAGTCTTAGCCTTCTCTTCATCACAAACACCATATCCAATGTATCAGAAAACCCTTTCTGTCCCCACAGGTTATCTAAATTCAGACCATTTCTCACAACCTCTATTGCTAACCCTTCTGCCAAAGCCACTATAATGGTTCCCAGATTGTTGCAATAGGTTCCTAGGTGGTTCCTCATCTTCTGCCCCTCCGCACTAGTCTATTCTCCACACACCAGCCAGACTGGACAATCAAAATATGATGTCACCTCTGTTCCAACTCCTCCAGTAGTGATCCATCATGCTCAGAGTTGGAGTAGTGATATGACATCATATTTATATGGAACTCTAGCCTCCGCTCCATCACTAACATCAGTTCTTATCACTTCCCCCTTTGCTGTCTCTGCTCTATCCTCATTGGCATCCTTGTTGTTCTTAGTACTTGCCAAGCAAGTTTCTGCCTCAGGGCCTTTGCACTAGATATTGTTGCCTCTCTTTCACATCTTTCCCCTTAGGTTTCCCTCATTCACACCTTTATTCAATCTCACCTGCTTCTCTGGTCTCTCTAGCTAAAATTTCAACTTCTTCTGACACTGCTTATTGCTTTTCTCTGTTTTAATTTTTCTCCTTAACATTCATCACTATTTAACATACTCTTTACTTTTTTAAATTCTGTTTAATGTCAGTGTCTATCACTGGAATGTAAGCTCCATGAGGACAAAGATTTTTGTCTGTTTTGTTAACTAATGTGTCCCTAGTGCCTAGAACAGCCTGGCGCGTACTACTTAATACATATTTGTTAAGTGAATCATTAATTGAATAGGAAAACTTCAAAAGCATTCTGCAGCACAGGAGAGCAAAGCGTTCCACTGAGAAGAATCCTAGTTGTGAAGTGAATTCACTGTAGGGAACAGAAGAAAATTATAAACAATACATTTTCCACGTTTGAAATAAAATCGTGGGAGGGCTGAGCCAATTTTAGACAAAATAATTTAAAACTCATGAAGAAACATAATGAGTAAATTATATTCCACACTTGATTCAATACTGTAAAAAAAAAATCAATCAGTGTTTAAATGATAGACTTGATAACAATCTCTAACCAGAAAGAAAAAAAAAAATCTATAGAGGAAAAGTGATGCGACCCAATTATTTTATGCACAAAGACATCAGTCTCTTAAAATTTGAAGTTTAGAAAATATACTTGTCTCCAGCTTCTCAAAAATATTTATTTAAAACACTCTCCAGATCACTGGAATTAATAATAGGGGCGTTGTTGTGAGACCGGGGGTTGGGGGAGGAGGAGGAGGGGAAAGGAAGGAATACTGAAAAAGCCTGGCAATGAACACCAAAACTAAGTAGAAAGAAGTCTAAATATTTTGCTTTAAGTGTAGTTATAACATTAATGAAAAAAGACAAACCAAGTTTAAAGTGACAAAGAGCAGAAAGAGGGGAGAAGCAAGGGAAAAAAAGCCCAACATTGTTTAGGAAGGTCAGAGTCTTTTTTCTGGCTTTGACTTTAAATAATTAGAAATATAAAGTTTTTCTTTCTTTTTTTTTTAAGCTTTAAGGTATCCAATACATTCATTAAAAATGGGATGTTAACTCTATCAAATCATCGTAGATGATAAAAGCACATAATACATAATCTACTTAATTAACAAAGACATGATTAAAAAATCTTTAAGTACAAAGTTTTATAATGCTTAATAAAACAAAGTTATTTATTTATCAGTCAAGCCCTCTAAATTTTTGTTATGTAATCTACTTGATCAAAGCCCGAAAATGATTTATTAAAAAATCCCTCTATGGTTGTCGTCCTGTCACATGTAAGCATATCTGATGTCTACTGGAGATATTTTGTATGCAGAAGTAATTTTCGATAAAGAAGAGAGGGCATTTAACCTACCATCCATTTCAAAAGAAGGGAGATCAATGGCTAGAGGAGGGAAATGGGGCTCTCTCTGGCTAAGGAATGGGACAGAAAGAGCTCATCTAAGATAACAGGATACCTGGAGGTCAGAGGAGGACAGAAAGGTGGCGAAGGTGTGATGCTAAAAGCTTGTGAGAAAGATCAGGCCTGGTGGGAGGTCAGAGACAGGTGTGAAAGTCACGAAGTGAAGCCAGTGCTTGGAGCAAGAAGCAAGGAGAAGAAGCTGGTCTCGAGTAAACTCTGGCAAAAGGTGTATCAGTAGGGATGGCCTAAAAATGGCCTGGAGAAGAAAATCCAAATGGTTTTAGCAGCAAAGCCCTTCCTTCCAGTGAAACTCGATAGCAACACGGATAAAAAGAGCAGTGACTCTATCAAGAGCTGCAGGGGGTCTGGAACTCACCCACTTGAGCTCTCTCCTATCCAGGGGTAGTCTAGAAGTTGCTGTCATTAAACCCCTATGGCTCCTGAAGCCAAGTTTAAAAGCTGTAGGTAGGGTTACCTGGGCAAATAATTTTTGTGGCATCTTGACTATATAAAAAATTTTGATTTTAAAATGTGCTATAAAATTCATGGATGTAGTGTCCATTTCCTTGTTTGAAATTATACTACAGCTATGCAAGTCATTACCATGGGAGGTGTGGTAGTTAATTTTATGTGTCAAATTGGAAAGCATTTTTGAATGTGATTAACATTTAAATGAGTGAATATTAAGTAAGCAGATTCCCCACCATAATCTGGGTGGGCCTCATCTAATAAGTTGAAGGTCTGAAGGAATATAAAGATCAGCCTCCCAGAGCAAAAGGGAATTCTCCAGCAGACTGCCTTTCAATTCATCTGGCCCATCAGCATTCCTGGGTCTCAAGTCAGCCGGTCCATACTGCACGTTTTGGATTCACCAGCCTCCATAAGTACAGAAGCTAATTCTTTATATTAAACCTTTTTCTATATATATAAATACACATACTCTATTGGTTCTGTTTCTCTTGAGAACCTGACTAATAGATGGGGAAGCTGGGCAAAGGGTACATGAGCCCCCTCTACTATTTTTGAAACTCCTGGTGACTCTCTAACCATTTCAAAATAAAGCGGGGAAAAAAAATGTCAGAGACATGAAGTGAAGAAGGGGCTGAGAAACTATTCCAGATGGAAGGAGACATGGCAGTTGGGTACAGCTCATGACCCTGGACTGGACCCTTTTGCTATCAAGGCCATTACTGGCACAATTGGAGAAAATTGAAAGGGGCTCCTGTGTGAAGAATATATGAGAGTTATCAGTATTGTACATGTGTTTGGGTTTTTTTCTTCCGTAAAATTAAAATTGTTTCAAAATAGCAAGTTAAAAAAATAATCCATGGGTCTTATCGATCAAGAACTAGGACAGAGGCCAGGTAATAAATATTTTTCCACTCCTTGAACCATGTGGTCTCTGCTGCTGTTGTTATAGTGCAGAAAGCAGCCAGTGGAAATATGCAAACAAGCAGGGGTGGCCAGGTGTGTCCTGTGGTGGGCACAGGTTGTATTTGTCAGCCCCTGATTGTGAACAATGGGTGTTCCTTTATTGCCCAATTAGTGAGCATGAAGGTTCTCCATAAAGAAATACTCTACATGAATTAAAATGATGGACACATGCCCTTTACACATTTGTCCAAACTTAAAGAACACCCAGCACCAAGGGAGGACCCTACTGTAAACTAGGAACTCAGAGTGGTAACGACGTCAGTATAGGCTCGTTTTTTGGTAACAAATGATCCCCTCTGGTGGGGATGTTGGTAATGCGGGAGGCCATGCATGTGAGGGGCAGGGGGTGTATGCAAAATCTCTGTATCTCCCAATTTTATTGTAAACCTAAAACAATGCTCTAAAAATTTCTATTACAGGCCCTATAGCTCAGGGGTTAGAGCACTGGTCTTGTAAAAATTTCTGTTACATTGTTTGGTGTACCTGAAAAGAATAATAAATAAAAAAATAAAAGAAAATTAAGTCTAAAAAAAAAAAAGAGGTCTGGCCGAGTGTTGCAGTGGTTAAGCGCTGGCTTGGGAAGCCAGCGGCTCCGGTTCGGGTCCCACAGATGAGGGCCAGGGACACTGCCCTCAAAAAAAAACACAAAAGATTCTCCATTAAGTCCAAGTAGCATCTTCTCCTTTCAGGTCTAGACATCAGCTCCCCATATTCTTTATTCTCAGATGTGTTGTTCTTGGCTGATTTTATGTCTTTCCCCACTTAAGGAAAAGATAGTAGTGTTATGATTTGCTCACAGGGCTGAAACCTGTGTGCATTGTGAAACCTGTTTGAAACTTGTTTGCATTGAAATAGTGAAGATTCCCTTGCCTCTGCAGGTCTCTAAAAACAATGATTGTAAAGCTGGTTACCTCATTCATATGATGCTGCATGACCCCCACAGCCCTGAAAGCTGGCTTCTACCAGCTCTCAAAGCTGTGTAGTGCTTCACCGGAGCTGATCACGAACACAAGCCTACCCACAGTGCACAGGAAAGCGGAACTGCTAGTTTGTTTGCTGGTCATGTTAGATTTACCATTTGGCATTTTATAGAATAAATGCAAAACAACACGTCTTCCAACTAGACCTTCTGTTGAACTTTTGAAGTCTTAATTGCAGAATTGCTAGTATGTGATCTCTTGATGTCTTGGACTGTTTATTGCACACTTGTCTTTCTATACTACCTCCTGGGGCAAGGATCGGCAAGGGGCCATGGGCGGGGGAGCAAAGAGGTGTCCTTCACACAAGGCATGTCCGTTGCTCCTCAGGCATAGTGTCAGCATAGTGTCAGTACCCCAATCGGGTCAAGAGAGAAGCAGCAAAAAGGCCACTGGCACTGTGAAGCGCAGTCCCAGGCCATCCAGACAGCTGCCTAGCACATGGCACAGTGGGGGCCACCTGGGGTGCCAGCAGCAAGGGTGCCCAGTGTAAAGACACCTGCCACCCGCCCCATCATCCTTGGGTCCTGAGCCCAGAGGCGGCACTGCAAGCAGAATGCATGTCAGCAAGAGTCAGTGCACAGGCCCCTCCATGGGGCTCAAGCCCAGGGGTTAGTGGGGACCACAGGGTTGCCCAGGCCCAGAACTCATGTCTGACATGAGTGAGACTCAGCGGCCCAAATCACGCACTTCCAAGAAACAAACACCATGCCTGTCAGTCGGGGAGACCCACTCACCAGGACGCCATCCCCAAGGCCAGCCACAGGGTTCTGGGACAGCCTGTAAGTATGAGTCCTGGAGCTACTCAAGGCATCGCTTCATCCCTGGGCAGGGCATGGAGGGTCAGAGAGTGTCCCCAGAGGGGAGAACAAAGGACTGGGGCCCATGTGGTCCTGGCCCAGGCTTGCGGCACCCAGCCTGGACACACTGTCAGCCCCAGTTGGCTCCCCCATATGGGGGGCATTTAGGGTTCTAGAGCAGAGATGAGCAGGGCAGTTTTCCTAACCTACATCCTGCTGCTTTTGCCCCATCCCAGGAAAATCATCTCAAAATGTAAGACAAGTTGAATGGTAACAGACAAATCAGCAGCACCACGGGGGCTTAGCGGGTGGGGTTATTTAGTTCTGCTTAGAGGCCTGGGGTGAGCTGTGTGGAGGTTAACCAGAGCCTCTAAGTAGGAACAGCCTGTGACTAGCTGGAGAGAGTCAACAGAAGACTTTTCAGGTGGCGAGATGACCCTTAAGTGCTGCTGGTGGAGCAAAGGGAACTTGGGAGATGAGCCTCGATGGGCGATGGGGTCAGAGGGTAGAGGATCTTAAACACTAAGCCAGGTTTGGCACTGGGTTCTGAAGATGGCTTAGAAACACTGAAAGAAGAGACTAATGTGAGAGCAGGAGAGCTGGAGAAAAAATGAGATAGAGCCCATAACGAGCCAGTGAGGAGCAACTGCAACCCAAGCCTTGTCCAGCTGGCAATCTCCTCAGGACACACATCATTAGCTCTACGGAAGGAGCCGAGTTCTCCAAAGGGCTGTCAGCATCCCATCGTGTGAGAGCAGAGGATAATAACTGACCAGGCATTGGGTGTGGGGAATACGGGGAAAGGAAGGACTGTTGTGTTAATCATGGGGTTTTTCATATTTTATGATGTTTTGGTATCTTAAAACGTTTGCTGGCAGGGGAGAGTCTGCCCCTCCCAGGGCCAGTCAATTCTTAGAGATTACTAGGGACTCACTGGGGGCACTGGTTTCATGAGTCTATACTCCTCCTCCCCCAACTCACTGCCTTATCTGACACACCAAAGCAATATTCCTCCCACCCTAAATCACTCCAGGGCCAAGTACAAGGTAATTAGAGACACCCTTATAGCCCAGAGCCAGCTACAATTATTCAAACTTGCTTTCCATTCCCATAGAAACCCCAGACAGGTTTCAGCCTTTCTCCTCACTCCTGTCTTCTCCCTCTTGACCAGAACCTGGGGCTCTCCCTGTGGCCCTGCGTACTGTGCAATGACCCCCCCTCTAAGACTCGTGAGAATAATGAACATTCCCTTCCAAGCCTCGCTCTCGCTTCCTCCTGTGGCCGCACCATCGTGATCATACCACACCCAACATGTACGTTCTTAAAATAACCATTAGTAAATGAGCATCAGGTGTCATTTTCTAAGTGCCTTCTCTTGCAATTTTAGGCTGGGGAAATAGACAGACTGTGGCTCCTTTCATAGAAATACAGTAACTCCCCGACTTACGAATACTCGAGTTGCGAACTTTCACAGATACAAAAGGACCTCACATTACGAACATTCGTAGATGCGAACAAATCGTGGAAGTGGCTCATGTGTCTGCCGGACATTGTCACAGTTGTGCTGCTGTGTGCTTATTGTACAGTGCTCAATCAGAGCCCACGATGTCCGGAAGCAAGAGGAAAAGCAGTGGTGATGTGGAGGGGACAGCTAGGAAGTGCAAAGCAATAACCATGGAAACAAAAGTGAAAATAATTGAGAGATTGGACCGAGGCAAAAAGATGGTAGACATCGTTCGTTCTTATAACATGAATCGTTCAACCATTGGCTTTACATTGTATGTTTGTGTCAAAGGTGTATAAGACTCACTTTGTCTGACTTATGAACGAATCTGACTTATGAACTTTCTCCCAGAACGGAACTCGTTTGTAAATCAGGGACTTACTGTAATAAATGAGGAAGCTGACTAAGTTTGAGGGTCAAGATAATGAGTTTGATTTGGGGATGCTGGGTTTTGAGGTGCTAAGAGGACACACAAGTGTAGGAACCCCCACCAAAAAAAAAAAAAATGGGAAATGCAAGCCTGGAGCAAACAAGTAAAAAGTTTCCCTAGGACTTACTCCAATCATTCAGAAATTCCGAACTCTGGATAAGCACATACTCAAATGTGCAGGGAACATGGTGGGTGCTGGGGAAGTGTTTGGTGAATGAAAGGATGAATTAAAAAGGTCAATGGACTGACCACTGAGAAGCGGATATGTCCTGCCATCATTGTCCCTAGTCCTCAGTAAAATAACTCTCCTTGGCTAGACCTCTGTAAAATACCGAAGTTGAACCACTTGATGTCTAATGCTCCTCTAGCTATAATCCCCACCCCTGCCCCTGTAGTGACTCTTGTCTTTGAACTGAGCATTCAACTGAGCCCAAGTGTGAAGAGGAAGATTGGAAGGAGACTTCCCAAACTTCAAATATGTGGTGCCTCTTCATTGGCCCACCCCATCTGCAACCCCAAACTGTGCGATAAAGCGCCTGTGACTCCTTACCTGGCAAACAGGGCCCTTTGCAAGCTCACCCCAACCTAACTCTCCAGCCTGTCCCCTCCATGTGCCCTGTGTTCCAGTTGGACCCACTGGAACATCCCCAGTCCGCTGTCTGCTCATCCACACCTTAGGGCTCTATACATCCCGGAGCAACCATGCTCCCTCTAGGCAACTCATCCTGGTCTAGGCACCAGATCACCTGTGTCCTCTTCCAAGCCTGATTGAAGCCCATCAAGAAGTTAGTCACTCACTCTCTTTAGTGGTAAATCTACATTGTTTGGTGTGATTATTCCATTAATATCGGACTTCCATGCCTGCACTAGAATCTCCATGAAATCCAGATAGCCGAATGTTTCCATCCTTTGGTTTCACCCCCTTTAACCATCATACCTCAAGCACACAGCCTGGAACTCTCAAGAAGAATTTGTTGCATGAATGGGTGGATAATACCCCATGAACTGTGGAACAGCTCTATCAGAGTACCTACGCTGTGTGCTGTAGTTATTTACGTTCCTCTCCCTCCTTCCCCAGGAAACTAAACACTGCAGCCGCTGCTGGCTGTCTCTGTAGAGGGGTGTGGACAGCACAGCTGCAGCGCTGGCTGGGGGCTCAGCTGTCTGAGTTTGAGACCCTTGCTCTCCTACTTCCAAATGGTGCCCTTAGGCAGGTGACCTCTCCAAGCCTCGGTTTCTTCATGTAAAAACAGACTAATGAGAGCTCCTACATCACAGAGACATTCAGAGCATGACTTGTAATAATCTGCGTAAATCACTTAGCATAGGGCCCGGTAAGCACTCAGTAAATATTAGCCCATATTAGACGTTGCAGAGACAGTACTGGCAGCAGCAGAGGTTTCCTCACACTTTGCAAGGCTGGGATGTGCAGTAAGCAATCGATACTATCCACCTGTGTCTGAGTGAGAGAGAAGGCACTCGCTTTGCTGGGTTCTGCTCGCTGGTGCAGCCCCAGGAGTTGCCATGTGTGTTCCCAACAGCACTGAGAGCTGGGAGGGTCCCAGTCTCGCTTCTAGTCTGAGTCGGCAGAACACGTGCCCACCAAGCAACTGCAGCTCACAGCTGAAACTCAGCTCTGCACCTTCAGCTCTGCCTCTTCTCTGTTGAATTTGATTCCATAGATTGGTTGCTCTAAAAGGTTGAAATTATAGTGTTCATATTGCAATGAAAGTCCTTGCCTCGGTGCTCCCGTTATTCGTTAAAATGTATAATAGTGTCTCTAAGAACCTTGCATTAGAGGACAGAGGGAACACACCTGGGCCCTTGGCTGCTGGCAGTAGCTGAAGCATCTCTGAGCTGCAGGGGGTTGGGGAGGGAGGTGCGGGGAGCTTGGGACAGGCTTGGATGCAGGGAGGGGTGAGAAGCACACCAAGGCTGATCTGGGCTGGGGGGCAGGGCTCAGATTCTGTTCAGGAGTTTAGGGTCCTGGAAATGAGGGATGGAAAGTGGGGGCTGCATAAAGTTGAATACTGAGCTAAATTTCCTACTGGAGGAATGCCAGCAGGGCCCTCCAGGCCTCAGCAAAACTGCAATGTTGGCCCAGATGGCTCATCTGCAGAAATAGTGGTCATACCCAGAACCTCACTGAGGCCTATCTGCCCCACCCCCACTCCAGATTTTCCCATCCCCCAGCTAGTATCAGAAAGTATCTACCTGATTCACTGTGTCCTCAGCCAGCTGCCTCTTTGGAAAGTTGCATGATAAACTAAATTCTTCAGACAATGAGTGCCAAAAATCATGATAACTAGAAACATCTAAATTCATTAATGTCTCACCTAAAGGGATGACTTTCTAATGATGAAATTTCAAGCTAGAAGAGCATCAGTCCAGGAGAGATTTGGGAGCAGATCAGCCAATAAAAATAGCTCAAATCACACTGGGAGAAGACCACTCACCCTTGCTGTGTATATTCACCCAGCCCTGCTTCCTCTAGGAATTTTGCAGCAAGGAAATAGTAATGCTGCTTGAGAGAAAGGAGGGTATTTCTATTTGCAGAGTTCCTTGTAAGATGCCCTTCCAGCCCCAACCCACATTAAAAGTGCAGAACTCTCAGAAAACCAAAGGGCTGTAAGGGGCCTTTTCAGATGAAGAATCACAAATCTGTGACTTATCCAAAAATCACACCGTTCACGAACTGGTTCCCTGACTCTTTCCACTATGTGTGAAAGACAGGTAATGCCTCCCTACGCCACCCTCACCCCCACCGCCACCACCAGGGACCACAGTCATGTAACCACGAGATACAAAACTTTGTTACACCCACCCTCTTCTTTAAGTCATTTAGTATGCAATCAAAGAGTAAACATTTCCTCTGCCACACTTTTCCTGCTAACTGCTAACTGTTTAGTGTTAAACACTAAACAAGAAAATTCCAAGAGAAATTGGAGCACCAAGGCAGCTTAAAAAGATGGCGCTGCAGCTCATCTTTTTCAATAATTGGAGGAGTCACCCTGACCCACATTAAGCAAAGAACCTGAATGTTACAACCCTGCTTTGAAGAAGATCTGCCTTCATCCGAGTTCAAAGGGAATGAAAAACTAGGTCAGTTGCCTGGAGTTTTTAAAGAAGAAAAACGGAAAGGGGGAAATGTTATTTTACTATTGAAGTTGGTATCTTCCATCTCCATTGTTTTGGTTCCTAAGCAGATGAAATAAATAAACTAGTCAGTTCTGAGTTTATAGATAAGGTATAAGACCCAAGATCAGCAGCTAATGTCAGTCACTTCTGTGTTGGCCCACCCTCTTTTCCTCTAGGTCCCTGTGTGGGAACAATCTGCAGTAAGAACACCATAGTGAGTGGGAGAATTGTTCTGTCTGATGCTGGAGTCCAGCCTCCAGGCCACTCACTATGGAGCCCTCTCATATCCACTGGGCAGCTGCTACTCTCTTCTCTTTATTCATTCATTCATTCATTCATTCATTCATTTGGTCCCTGCTCACAGCATCTCACTTAAGTCTTAAAACCATTCTACAATAAGGCGTTATTCTTCCCAGTTCACCAACAAGGCTCAGAGGATAATTAAAGACCCCAGGGCCCCAGCACATCTTCCTCCTCTGAAGCAAGAGTTCTTTCCGCATCAGGCTCCATTCTAGTCTGGAGGTATGTGGCTAGTGGCTTCCTCATCCAGCTACACCTGCCATCCCCACCTGTCCCTCTCACCCCACCCCCACCCAAACGGAACTTTTTCGTGTGCCTCTCATTCCTACTACACTATAAGCTTCTTGGAGAGTAGTGACATCTTACTCGTTTATTGAATGAATGTGTCTTTAATGAAATAAAAGCACCCCCCAAAAGACGGGTGACCCCAATAAAGCCAGCTAAGAGCAGGGGAGGGTGGGGCATCCTCTTCTACCTCACACTCTCCTCCAAGGCTAACCCCGAAGGCAGGTTCAATGGCACTGTGCACACTCAGGTGTTCCTGAACATCTGGCATTATTGCCAAAGACATGGTCCAGGATTTTCTTCCCCACCAGTCCGGTTTGGTGAATTTCCTTAAAACCTTGTATCAAACAAATTCCCAGCAGAACAGATGGTGGGACCCATTAGAGGGTGTGGGGAACCAGCCAACAGAAAGCCAGCACTGCCATGGTGCCTGAGGGGGTACAGGGGAAGGGCTGTGTAACCAGGTAAGAGCTGGAGCATGAGAAAGCAGCCATCTGTGGAAATGCAGCCAGGACAGAGGTGGAGGCAGGCATGGAGGGATGGAGCCGAGGGGATAAACATCCTGACTGCCACTCCTCTCTCCACTGGCTGAGTCCATCAGATGCCAGGCAGCAGGGTAGTCCAGGTGCTGCCCTTCAGGTGACGTCACCCCCCAGAACACAAAGTGGGAGGACGGGTTGGGGTGGGCACGTGGAGCAAAACAGCGCAGACCCCTTCCTTCTGAGGACCCTGAGACACTTCTGAATGATGTCCCAGACCTGCCTCCTGGGAGACCCTGCTCAGGCAGGCCCCTGCTCTGACTCTCACTGTGCACTCCTGAATCAATGGTCTTGTCCGCAGGCCATCACTGCCTTAATGAACAGAGCAGAAGCTAATGGAGAGCAAAGAAGTGTTTCTTTTTTTTTTTTTAAAGATTTTTTTTATTGGGGAATTGGGAGAGGGGAACAGCGCTGGGGAATCAGGGAAGGGGAACAGACAAGTTGGTGTCTTTTTATTCTTCAGTCTAGTTGCAGAGGACGTTGCTTCACTGGTCCATGTTGGTATCGTCATTGCGCTCTTCCTGGATGAGGCAGATGGGTCGCCGGCCTCTGGATGGTCACTCACCACGGCTCTTGGCAGCTCTCGCTGGCTGCCAGCCGCTCACGCTGGCTGACGGCCACTCGCTGTAACCTATGGCCGCCCACTGCAGCAGGGGCTGCAGCCTACACCATCGCCAGGGCTCGCAGCCCAGCTCCAGGTGGAGCTGTTGTTAGCTGTAGAGGGCAGTGTCACTGGCTCTCATGTGGGATCCGAACCGGGGCCGCTGGCGTCCCAAGCCAGCTCTTAACCAATGCACCACTCGGCCGGCCCAAGAAGTGTTTCTTATCTGAAATGTCTTGCGTCAACAATACTTCATTGAACAACTACTATGTACCAGACATTTATACTCAGATAAATGAGTTTCTCTGGAGTCCAGGTCTCCCAGGAGCTCATGATTTTATTGGAGAAATTGGACATGTGCTGAAAAGTTAAATAATACCCAAGGCCCTGTGTAGAGGGCCTGGTTAGGCAGGGCTGTGTTTGGAAAAGCAATGGGTTTGGGCTCGGCCATCCGGACTGTGGTCCTGGTCTTGACACTCCCCAGCTATATGACCTTAACAATTTGTGCTTCCTCAGTTTCCCCTCCTGTTAAAAAGGAGCTGGGCCCCAATGACCTCCATGGCCTATCTCTAAGATTCCATGAGCCTTAGAAGGGCAGAGAACTTGACCGTTTTGTGAGGTTCGCAGAGCAAGGTGGCCAGCAGGGATCAAGGAGGCTCCCCATGGAGGAAGTGGGCCTTAACATGGCCAAGAAGAACAGGCAGTGTTGGGAAAGGCAGAGATGGGAGGAAGAGATCTCTGGGCAGGGGGAGAAGCATGAGCAGTGGCATGAAGGCAGGCGGGCACTGAGCCCATGAAGTGGAACACCAGGGGCACGATTTAAAGGGGAGCCTTTGAGGAGTAGCGTGGAGTCGAGGCGACGAGAGGTGACAAGCAAAAGATGATGTGCCCTTCTCAAGTTTTGAACCTGCCCAACACTGAAACCCGATACTTGTTTTCTTTCATTCTGCTTAACTGGAAGAGTGAGAACCTGGGAAATCAAATAAGAGCCAAGTTGTCGGATGGTTAACTCGGGAGTCAATTGCCCTAAAGTTACATTTCTAAAACACGAATCAGATTAAGTCAGTCTTCTGCTCGTAAGCCTTCCATGGTTTCTTTTGCCCATGGGACTAAAATCCAAACTCCTTAGCCTGACATGCAGTCTCGCCCAGTTCCCCACGGCAAGGCTGCTCATCCTGCACTAAGCAAGCTGCCTAACTAGCCCGTCACCATTTCCAGGAACTCGCCTCTTCACGTATGAGCCCCTCCTTCCCTCCCTCATTCACTCAGCAAAGATCTGTGCAGTCTTTATCAAGCATCTATTGTGGACCAGGCCCTGATATTAACGAAGTGATCCAGATGAATACAGTCCCTCTTTTCTTGGCAATGAAAGTCTGGAGAGGGAGGTGGGTTTCAAACAATAATTACAACGGGGGAGCAGCCAGATGGTTGTGGTCTCTGAGATGTAACTGGAGGGCTGAACCCATTCTGATAAACCAGGAAAAGTCTGTCTATAGATGCCTCAAGGGTGAGTAGGGCTCATCAGCCGGGCAGTGGCAGGGGCAGGCCTGGGGGGCGTGAGGGCCAAGAACCCCGTCAGAGGGACTAGCACGCATCAAGCCCCTGAGGCTGGACCAGGCTCCGTGAAGCCGTGCCAGCTTTCACTGGTGTGAATGTCAGGGGACCCATCCTAGATGTGGCTGCCGCGTTTCTCTGGTAAAACGTGTCTTGTATGTTAGTCTGAGGGCAATGGAACGGCCTTGGGGTTGTAAGCATGGGACTAACATGATCATATTTTTATCTGATTGCTGTATGAAGCACGGAATATGAGGGAGAACAAAATTCTTTTGCAATCTGCTTCCAATCCCTTCTCCTTATGGCAAGTGGTTGGTGTGTCTTCCACTTATGGGGCCTTTCTCAGCCCCATCAAGCCAAGCAATCACTTCCTCCTTTGCTCCCCATCCTCACCCACAGACTGCAAAAGTACGTATATATGAGCCAGTCTATTGTGAATTCTTTTATTTTTTTTTTATTGTGAATTCTTATTCTACCAGCCGCCCCCCAATAGATTATCTGGGCTGGGGCTGCATTGTTTGTTTTTCTTTTTGCCCTTGAGAGCTAGCAGAGCTACTGGAACCCTGCAGATGACCAGTAAATAACTATAAATTAGATTAAGTGAATGAAATACCCAAATCTCTATGGAACACCTCCTGTGGCTGACCCATGGAACTGCATCTCCATGCAAATATCGGAATGTCCGAATTTCTCCGAGACTGAAAGAGCCTTTCATGCCTGCATTGATAGATTCCCCGTACCAGCCAGAGCCTGCTGACCCAGAGAAGAGGCTCGCCTTAGCGGGGGTGAGGGATGCAGCTGGGGTACAGCAGGGCACAGCCCAGGGGAAAAAAAAAAATATTAGTGAGACTGATATCCAATGGTGAATGTGTTTAGGTTAAAGGAGGGATGGGAGTAAGATGTCTTTCCAGTGGCTGTGAGCAAGAAAAACAAAAACACTGATTGCTTTGGTGGCTCGGGTTCAAGGCCACCAGACAATGGCCAGTCCCTTTGACTTTCTCAGGCCCTTCATTCTCTGGATCAAAAGGACAGGAGCCCACATGCTCGCCTATGTGGAAAGGGAGACACACAACCGCTGCACTGACATTCCTGTGTGCACAGTGTTTTCAGGCCTGGGATGTGATGTTGATGAAAGACAGTTAATTCAATTTCTACGGAGAAATTGATTAATGGACTGGATTAAAAGAAGTCCCTTGTGTCCGCAGCCTGCGCCCAGCATACCAATTCCTTGTTATCTCTCTGGGTTTCTCCTTTCCCTGCTCACTTGACACTTTGACAGTACGCACTGGGGCCCAGTGGGAAGGAGGAGGGAGGCGAGGAAAAGATGAGAAGCCGCAGATTAGGGCTGGAGCACACCTCTATATTTAATTAGTTCTATTAATGTATTTTTTTTAAAAAAATAATAATAATAAAAGGGTGCTGTGGGGAATATACTGATCTTGGGTTTGTTCTCGCGATTGACAGCTGTTCTGAAGCGGGGACTCTGCCAGAGTCCCACAGGGCCTCCCAACCTATTCTTCGGTGGGAAGGAAAGAAGGCGCCCTTCCCTGCTCACCCGGGAATCACCAGAAGTCACAGCCTCCTTGAAGCCCATTGGTGTGAGAGCAAGACCCAGAATCACAACGAGCCCTTCCCCAGGCTGCCCCCTCAGAGCTTGCGGCCCTCGGAGAAGGTCGTTGCCCACCCACCACAACAGGTTCTGGAAATGGCCCAATGAGGGGCAGGCAGCTCACTCCCCAGGAGAGCGGTCTCTTTGGACTCCAAGTTACCTGCTCACGTTGAAAGGGCTGGAAGCCAGGGTTGGATGACATAGCTCCAGACAACCCTTCCAGGCCACCGCTTAGGGGTGTAGTTAGGGCAACTTTCATTGGTGGACTAATATTTGTATGATCAGTGTCGTTTTCATAGTCCTCCCAAATCTGTGATCAGCTTTGAATCTCCATTCTGAATCCTAAAAGTAGAACCGGGTGCTATGGTCTAAATGTCTGTGTCCCCCCCCAAATTCATACGTTGAAGCCCCCAATCTCCAACAGGCTGAGGTGGAGCATTTGGGAGATGACTAGGTCATGAGGGTGGAGCCCTTGTGAATAAGATTAGGCCTTCTCACCCCAGAGAGCTCACTAGGCCCCTTCTACTATGTGAGGACCCTGTCTGTGTGACAAGAGGCAGATCCTCACCAAACATCAAATGTACCGGTACCTTGGTTTTGGACTTGGGGCCTCCAGACAGTGAGTGATAAATTTTTGTTGTTTTAGCCCCCCAGTCTATGGTATTTTGTTATAGCAGCCCAAACATATTAAGACACAAAGAGAATTTCTTTCATCCTCCTAAAGAAATTAATAAATATCCTGTCCTTTGTGCATGCACTTGATGGGCCTACCTTCACGATGCAACTAATTGCAAGGAAGTACACCTTAGGATAATAAAACATGACAGGTGCACTGGTGGGCACCACCTCCTGACGCCTCCCTTTCCGCCTGCATTAGAAATGGGATCCATCAAGTAACAACTAGTCACAAGCCTTTAGGTAAAGAAAAGCCACAAGATAGCTCTTCTTGTAATGTGTCCTTAGTCATGACCTAGTCCTTTGTGGCTTTAGTTATGAGCAACTGGCTCTGGGTTTTGATTCACGCTCCTCACAAGGCTGTGCCGTCCCATTTCCCATCGGTAGGTGGCAAGAAGGGGGACAATGGAGCTCCAGCAGGCACAGACTGATACATCATTAAAAAAAATGCCGATGAATAATTATTCAAATGAACCTGTGAATGTTAGACAATATTACATAAGAACATAAATCAATTATGATTTGTAAAAAAAAGAACGAAATCTCAGTTTGTCGAAAAACATGGCAAAAAAAACGGGTGATTTTCTCTTTATTAAAAAGAAAAAAAAAAGGAAAAGTGAAATCTCATTTAAATAAGAATTTGTTATAACAGCTACAAAGCCGTTTCAGTGGCTTCTTAATAGAAGGCCCCCCTAAACAAACCAATCTGCCAGATGCCCGCCTTACCTTTTTCAATTAAAATTCTGCTCTTATTGTGGGAAGGTTAACTTTGAACTTACAAGGCTATGTAGCTCACTAGAGTTTGGAGTTAGTTGCCTGTAAATATGCATAAAGTAGCATCATTTATCCCATATGGGGTTTCCTAGACTCCTTGTGAGTACCTCTGTAAGTATCTGGATGGATCACTTTTTTCCTAATACCAGGAAAAGGACAATGTCATTCAAGAATACTGAGAATCTCAGTGGGGTTACACTTTTGAGAGAAAAAAATAAGAATTCCATTTTTGCTGCAGTTAAAATACAGGTAGGAGTAGAGGTCCCTTTGTTCAAACATGTGCATGGCCCCACCTCACACCTGTCCAGCCAGCACAGCCCTGAGGTGTTGGCAGTACCGCCACAGAGAGCTCATAGGCCATGACCACTGTCTGCCCCGGCCAGCCTGCTTCCGGGCAAAGGGACGTCCTATGAGGTGGTCTCATAAATCCTAGAGATCCATGACTCCTAATTCACCTCTATGCCTTCAGCAAGGACGTTTCCCATGTGAATGGTTATGAATGAAAATGTCTGGCAGGATGGGCTGGCCGAGTGGCTCAGTTGGTTAAGAGCTCACTCAAGAGTGCGAGCTGAGCTCTGAGCAACAGCAGTTTGATGCCCAGCATGAGCTGAGCTGTTGCTAAGCTGCCAATAGGTGGCAGGATGGCTCAACTAAAAAAAAAAAATGATGTCTGGCAGGACAGCTACACAGGTGAGGAAACCCTCAATGCCATATCTGGAAGCAGGGATAGACAAAAGGAAGGCGAAGCCCACCAGAATAGGGAATTTGGAGTCATTGCTGAAGACAAACTTTAGTTAATGTACAGTCTTGCTTTGGGTGGATTTGGTTCTCTCTGTCCCTTCCCAAAGGCAGCGACTCAAGACAACTGAGATATCTTCCACCCTCAGAAGAGGAACCACTTTCCTACCATTTCATCCCAACAGTCACGAAGCACTCACTTTGTAACAGGCCCTGGAAGAACAACTATGGACAAGAGGCATGCATGGGCTGATGGAGACTTCAGAGATGGAAGACTCATGAACGCACCAGGCAATCCTGGGGCAGCTGGGAGGAAGGCCCTAGCCAAGCCCCTTGCCCCCACGAAGGGGGTACTGCCCACAGGGAGGTCTGGACCCATGGCAGGAGTGAGCCCCGGCAGAGCCCTGGGGCACAGGCAGAGATGGGCAGGAGCAGAGCGAGTTCTGGGAACCAGCAGGAAGAATGCACAGGGCAGAGAGAGGATTTGGGGGTTTGTCTTGGCTGAATGTTTTAAGGGAATTGGTTCATCTCTTTATCTAGCCAACACTCTACCCCATCTCTAAACTCCTCCACCCTTTGGTTCTTCTTCACCTAATGGTTTGTGACAATCCTTATACCTTTGTATGCTCTCATTTCGCTTTGCCCAGAGGTCCAGTGGAATGCTGGGAAGCACCTAATCTAGGCTGTGACAAAGTATGTGCTGGGAGAGAAGAGATGATTCAAGCCAGAAGTATGTCAGGCTCTAGAAAGCTCCTGAAGGGGGAAGGAGGCCAGGATTTATTCTGGGGCATAGGAGGGACAGTGGGGACTCACTGGGACATCCTAGCTGCCCCTGCACACCTCGCTTGATGTAGTTCAGGCAGCCATCATTTCTGGTGAACTCTCCACAGACGGGCTCAGCAGGAGCCAGCAGCCCTTTGGTTGGGGTTGGGGAGGGGTGTAGTCCTCACAGCAGACCTCCAACCACCGACAAGATGTGGGAAATCAGGTCTATGGTCTGGGAAGTCACAGGACAAATCCAATATGTCATTATGGCCTCAGCCACTGGGCTGGGGTTCATGCATGGGGAGCCTGGCGAGGACATTCCTATTGCAAACTAGTGGACAGAGAAGGGAGGGGAGACAGGCATTGAGGGTACTTGTTTCAATCAAACCTTAAACTTCACAAAAGCAAGAATCGTCCCTCTTATACCTCTTTAAATATCTTTAACACTGGAAACTACCCAGTTTGTGGGTAGCTGCCCAGGCTTCTCAGTCTCTTTCTGCTGTGGTGTCAGTGCAGCTCAGTCCAGTTCAATACGTTTTCATTGAAAACTTCCTCTACTATGCAATGCGCACTGAGAGACAAGCCTGAGTTAAGATGGGGCCCCTATTCCCTCTGCATATGTAGTAGGAGGAGAAAAAGTCATGACAATAGCCTGGGGAGGTGAGTGGGGAATGGAGCACCGGGGTGTCTGCAGGAGAAGACTAATGAGGGGAGCCTAGAAGTGAGGGTCAGGACACAGAGGAGGAAAGTGGCTGGCATTTCACACTTGGAAAACAATGTAAACCAGGGTACAGAGATAGAGGCCCACCTGTCTGTGTGGGAAGGGAGGGCAGGAGGGAGGGAGGGAGGATTGGTGGGTAGATGGATAGATAGATGAAGACAATAGTTTCACTTGGTCTTTGCAAAAATATAAGGAAATGAGTAAAAGGGTCATTTTAGTTCCCATTTTATTGATGGGAAAACCGAGGCATAGAAGGTTAAATGACTTGCCCAGTCTCCTGCATATATTTCTGTCTTAACTCCCTGCCCAGGATTTCTCCTCTGAAGGGATGCTGCCCCACTGCAGGAGAGACATGGCGGGTCTGGAGCTACCACAGCCACTGGCCTGGGACTTGCCTGCCAGCCCAGGTCTGGTCCTGAAAGCCAGCTTCTGCCCTTGGAGCTGCAGCACCCACTGTGACCAACCCATTTAAGGAAAGAGAGGGCCTCTGGGCTGCCCAACTCTGCCTCTTCTTTGGAGGTTAAATGGCAGAGCCACAATCGTTCCAAAAACATTAAATATTTTTCTAGGATTTTTCTCAGTCACCTGTTTGGGTTCCCTTTCCCAAGCAGTTGGATTTGTGCCAAATTTACCCCCAATTTTCTTCCTTCTTCCTAGGTAGCCTTTCCCTGTTAGTTGTGCCCACTAACCAAGATCTCGCTACTCGTCTTTCTCCTTCCTCTTCATCCTCTTCCCTACCCCCCTTCCTCTCTCTGTCCCCCTCTAGCACAGACACCCCATCCTGCTAAGTCCACCTTCTTAGACCTTCTGGCTCTACCTTAGCATCTGCCTGACCCTCAAAGAACTGGTGGCTAGACCTCCACTTGTCTAGAACTCTGGCTGTGACCTCACTGTCCCCACGGCTGCCCCTGCCAACCCAGACTTGAGCAGGGCTGGGGAGCGAGGGCTGTCAGCGGGCAGTGTTGCCAGGGAGCAGGTTATGCAGTGTGGACTCTTTGTCTCATCTAGTGACTGACCACATAATGAACTCCCCTCCGTGGAGCCTGCTGGCCCCGGGGCTCCCATTATACTCACCACGTTACATTTCAAGGTCGTTCCAGAGCCCATATCTGCCACAGCAACATGTTCAGGCTGCCTTCCTGCCACCTCCCAGCAGGACCAAGGCTCGTAATCACTATCTGCTTCTTTGTAGGCCAGAGTTGCCTGCCCTACGGGGTTTGCTCCCCAGAGCAGAGAAAGTTCTCTCAGCCTAGACCCCAGGAGGGCCTCTACCCCACTCTTATCCTGAGCCAAGACCTAGAAGGCAGGAAAGGCAGCAGGGGAGACAAAGGATTTCAGTTCACAGAGCTCCTCAGCCTACCCACTTTATGTCACAGAAATGGAAATCTTAGTCCTCTATTTTCTCTTTTGCAGAGCTCCCCAGAAAACCAGATCCCTCATTTGGGTATCACTTTCTAGATCAGGAAAATTTCTTGGTCCTTTTCAGCCTTAAGGCTGAATATGGACTTGCAGGGACTAGTGGAGGGTAAATATTCAAGCCAAAGGACTCAGGGAAAAGGGAGGCCGCCAAGCTCTGTCATTGTTCCAGATTAGAATTATGTGGTTTGTGTTCTGCATTATTTGTTACTGGAATTGCACATTGCATCAGGCCCTGAGAGGAACAAAACAGGAGGGCACACGTGTCCTCTACGTACCAGCAATGAGGTCAAGGAAATCACAGTTAACTCTTCAGAACAACCCATTTCATGGCAGAAGCCCTGTTCTCCTAAGCAAGTAGGACAGAGGTAAGACTTGGAATTTGCGAGTGGATATGGTGAAGTCTTCTCATTTGTGGCATGTTCTGCTCTTTGCTTTGACTGCAGACTCTTAGCCAAGCCTGCAGCTCTCTTCTAGCCGTGCCCAGGTCACTAACTTTACCCTGCCTTCATCTCACCACTGCATCCTTGTTCTCCCCCTTGCTCCCATTTGCTTCTCTACAAACCCAGGGATGGAAAACCTGTCAGCCATGGCTGCCTCAGTGCAGGGCAGCCTGGGCTGGCGGCGTGGCAGGCAGCTCATGAGACCATTCTTTTCTGTCTTTCTTTTCTTTTGTTTTTTTTTTCCTTGCCTTTTTTATTCATGTATTTTTAAAGATTTTTGTTAAAACTATAGCTAACATAAAATACCATTGGCTTTCTGGAAGGATCCCTTTCTCTGCCACATCTCCAGGCAGAGGAAGGCAGGGCACCAAGGGGTCACAGGGAGCCTGCCCAGCCCATCCGCCAGGCGTGGCCCTCAGATCTCCTCCCTCATTCATTTCCCTCTTCCTTTCTCCAAACTTTTATGACACAGTAAATTCTTCAAAGGCCAAACAATGCCTAGAAACACCCGAAGGCTGGGTGTCTGAGCCAATCCAATCCTAGGCCCTGCAGGCCACCTTTTTGGTTCACATCTGTCAAGCTGCTGAGCCCAAGAAAATCTATGGCAGGGAGGCTTCCAGGGCTTGCCGGAGAAACATGTCCCCATCTCAGTGCAGCGACAGCAACATCTATCACCCTGTCATTCTGGGCCCATCAGTGGAAATGACAGGGAGTAATGCCTCGGGGCTAAGAAGTCCTTCTAGGTTCTGCGCTGCAGCTCAGGACACTCCGGAGAAAACGCTGGGGGAAAGGTGAGAGGGGAGAAGGCCAAGGTCAAGGTTCCTCCTACCCATTTCAATCCAATACCTACCTGGAAACCAGTTGCAATAGGGGAGGATATAAAGAATCTTTTTATTTGTTGTTTGCTTGTTCCATATCCATACATGATAACAATACCTTGCAACTTTATTATATGTATATAATTTATTATATAAATATATATAGTAGTGGATTTGTGCCAAAGTTACCCCCAGTGTATGTATGTGTATACATACACACGCACATGCATGCACACACACACACACACACATAGATATAAAATACACATGGCCTTTAGTATGCCCTTGTACATTCTGAACCTCTAGGGTGAGAATAGTGTATATCTCTATTATTTTAGGAACAAAGTTAAAGATAATAAACATGGTTTAGCACAGTCACAGATTTACCGGGTGGCCAAACAAAACCTATCATCCCGGTTCCCTGGCTTCCAGTTCAAATACACAGCACCCCCACCCCCAGCATCTCTGAGCTCAATGAGAGTAGTTCACACACCCCAGCCTGCAGCTGCTCTGACTCCTAAGGGTCTGAGAACCCAGGGGCAAGAGAGAAGATGTATGGAAAAATAAGAATGAAATGCAGAATGAAATGCAGAAAGGAAGCCAAGGCTTGGGGACCAGAGACAAATTTCTACTGAGTTATTAATACTGAATTGTGCTACCCCTTCCAGAGCTACTGGCTGCCAATCCCCATGTAGATTTGCCATGTCCTTGTTTCATTGAACATCTTTCCATCTTCCATCAAGCACAGAGTTGGTCAATATGGGGGAAATATATTTTTTGGTCTCAAGAAGGTCATTCAAATGAGGAAGACAGATAGTACTTTGACAACAACCACTAATTGCCCCTTGGTATTAACCACTTCCCTCTTTCTTAGAAATACAGCACCCGGTTTTAGCTGAGATTAAAGAGCATATTTCCCAGCTTTGCCTGAAGCTAGAACCAATGGCAGAAGTAGAAGGGTTGTGTGCAATTTCTAAAGAATGTGCTTAAAGGGGATGAATGTGCCCTTTTTAAGCGCTTCGCTTTCCAGCTGGCTGGAATGTGGACATGAAGACTGGACCTCTAGCTGCCACCCTTGACCTTGAGGTGACCCTGGCAATGGAACCTACACACAATAGAGCACAAAACAGAGTCTTGGCCCTGACACTGCAGGGTACCTACCAGCCCTAGACTGGACTCCTTCCCTCCAGGCATCCTCTATATGAGAGGAAGAGTTCCACCTTGTTTAAGGTGCTATTATTTCAGAGTTTTCTATTCTAATCAATTAAATAGAATCCTAACTAGTAAAGCACCCAGCAATCAGGTCAGACTCCAGTAAGAACTACAATGGCAGCATCCTGAGCCATGCACTGTTGGAACAAAGCAAGGATTGACTCTGCCCGGGCAGGTTCAAAAAAGAAGCATCACAGAGATGCATGAATGAGTCTTTACAATGAAGTAGGGTTTCCTCTGGTCGACAAGAGGGGTGGGGGATTGAAGGCAGGGAGACAGGAAAGCGCAGGGTTTATTCAAGGCATGGAGAGTTCCTGGATGCTGGCGAATTCCCGGAGCAGGAGGGGCCTTCCCAAGGCCATCCAGTCCCTCCCAGCCATGGCCCTTGAGCACAGCCTGGATCCCCCAGCACCTGCTCACTGCTAAGTAATTACACTCCCAGTGCTTTTCTGTCTTGCAGCTGTTTCTGCCAGCTGCTGTGACTGTTCTGACTCTATCCCCTCAAGTCCATGGGGAACAAGCTGCTGTGTAGGGCAGGGTAGGAGACTCCAGGGAGAGCTATTAACCACCTGCTGGGCCCCAATCAGAAAGGTTTGGGAAGATCATTTCTGGGCCTTGCAAAGATAACTACAGCTTCCACAAGCATTCCAAGGACTGAGAGTCTGAGATCCCAAAATCAAGGCCTAGTTTCCTATGTCAGTGACCTCATGCTGCATAACAACTACTCCAAACAAGCAACATTTCCTTCTCATGGTTCTGTGGGTGGGCTGGGCTCAGCTGGGCATCCTGCTCCCTGTGTCTCCAGCTGGAGTTACTCATGTGGCTGTCATCACAGGGAAGTTTGGCCAGGGTTAGATGGTCACAGGTGGCCTTATGGACTTGTCTGGTTAGCACTGCTGCCAGGTCTGGCCTCTCTCTTCATGTTATGTCTCTAAAAAGAGCCAAATTTCTTTGCAAGGTGGCTTAAGGCCCCAAGAGAGGGGAACAGCAGAATGCAAGTTGTCTTTCACCTCACTCGATTGTCAAAGCAAGACCCTGGGTCAGCTTCGATTCAAGGGGAGGAGAAACAGACTTCACCTCTTGATGGCATCACACCTAGTCACACTGCAAGAAAGTAAGAAAGCATGCACGGGAATTTTGTGGCCACCTTAGAAAACAATTTGCCATTGTTTACCCTCTAACCACACGATTCACATCCTTTAAACGCGCAAAACACATGAACCTCTGTACCCCAAAATCTAATCCCTATCACCACATCATCTTGAAGTTCAGAATCTCACCATCTGAATCAGATCAGATGGAGATAAGGATTCTTGGGTCCAGTTCCTCAGGTGCAGCTGAAGCAGAAATGTGTGAACTAAAAAGAGTTACCTGCCTTACTACAGGGCCAACACACAATGTGAGCGGGACGGCAGCCTCCAAATTCCTTACTCTCTTCCAGTCTCTACTAATACTCTTCTTGCTATCCTACCCACCTCTGTCAGCCACGTGTTTTAACTTTGGTAGGGCAATACTCCATTTTCAGGCCCCAATTTATAATGGCTGAGAAAAGGGAGATTCGGATTTATGTAAAAGCGGAATATTTGGCAACTCTGTGGAAAGAAGAAACAATGCCTAATTGTATTAGTCAGGGTTCTCCAGTGAAACAGAACCAATAGGAGATTTTATATATATATATATATATATATATATATATATATATATATATATATCTCACATGAGCTAATTCTTTTCAATAAATCATATATATATATATATACAAATAGATAGATATCTATCTATCTACCTATCTATCTCTCTCTCTCTATATGAATGATTTATCAAAAGGAATTGGCTCATGTGATTACAGAGGCTGGGAAGTCTGCCATCTGCCAGATGGGGGTCCAGGAAAGCCCATGGTGTAGCTCCAGACCAAGCCTGAAGTCCTGAGAACCAGAGGAGCCAAAGGTGTAAGTCCCAGCCCAACGGCAGGGGAAGACTTTTATCTCAGTTCACATAGGCAGGCGGAAAGTGACAAGGAATGAATTCTCCTTCCTCCACTTCTTTCAGGCCCTCAGTAGATGGGATGAGGCCCACCCACACTGAGGAGGGCCACCTAGTTTACCGAGTTCAAATGTTCACCTCATCCAGACACACCCTCACAGCCACACACAGAAATCATGTTCCACCTGGGCACCACCTGGCCCAGTAAGTGGACACAGAAAATTAGCCACCACACTAATGAATTTGTGGATCTGGCTAAAGAGATTTCCAGGCAGAATGGAGAAAGTGCCATTTGACTTCTTGGAACTGCATAAAGTACATAGAGAGAGAAATGAATGAAGCAAGGAACTATTTTCAAGAAAAATCTAGAGAACTCGAGGTAGCCTGTCTAACCTGCAAAAGATTCTCAAAGAAAGAAATGGCCTCAGAGTAAAGATAAAATCAAGAGTGTGGCCGTAAGACCCTTTGTTAAGAACTCAGGAAGATTTACAACAATGCACTGTAGGCCCTTTCAGCATCACAAGAGGGCTTCTAAGAATCCCACAACACCATAACTCACAGCCCAAGACAGAGAGAAGCCTCCCTCAGAAGACAATTTGGGAGTGGACAATAATCTCATACATAGGGAACTCACAAAGTCTTTTAAAGAGATGTATTAGTTCTCACTAAACTGTCAGTGACAATTCCCAAAGAAAAGGGGTCTCTGCCCACATCCCAACTTCCTATAGGCAGGAAGCGGATTGAAAAAGCTTCTCAGCTAAGAACATAAGCCACTTTTTATAGAAAAGGAGGCATCTCAAGCAGAGTGCCAAGAGTCCAAAGGACAGAACCAAACATGCAGAGGACACAGCCAGAGCTAAAAGGATCAGGGATTCTCCTTCAAGTTTGCAGAACTGGGTTCTAGTTAAGGGGAGTCCTCATGCCCCAGGAGTTGGGGGAACTGGCAGCGTGTGCTTGGCTGGATTTCAGAATTTTATAGACCTTTGTCTGTGAATGTCTGTCAACGGTGACTGTCCTTCTTTGGCTCTCCAGTGTGTATCGGTACATTGTGTATTGGCTGTGTGGATGGTAAATAACTTGTCTTTTTAATTCACTAGTAGCCCCATGGGAGCAACAACACACAAGGAACCTCATCTCTATCTGGACCTGATATAGAATAAGATCCAGGACATCAATCCCGAGCCTATGAAGGTAAGGCTTTTAGGGTCTTGTGAATGGGATGAAGTGGAAGTGACATTTTGGAACTTGTGGGCCTACACATGTCTTGAGGCTTCTATTTCACTTGTTTAGAATCCTGAATCATTATATAAAAAGTCCAAGCCATCTAAGGAGAGAATCAAGGCACCCCGGCCCACAATCAGCACCTATACACTTTGTCAGAGTGAGGTTGGTGGGAGGCTGGATGCAGCCATGTGAAGAGTCCAGGCAAGACTCCCAGCCCTGACAGCCAATCCACAGAATCACAAGAAATAGTTGTTTTAATTTAAGCCACTAAGTTTTGATGGGTAGACTGACACACAGGCTTATATTAGTGACCTCATCTTCCTGCCCATTTTGTATTCTTTCTGCTGGATTACATGAAGAAGTCGAAGCTATAGAATGATATTGATAGAAAGGGCCTCTGTGGTGCTGAAAGAAAGGACTTCACAATGTGTCCCTTCCCAGTGGACTGGTCAAGTCACCCCAGACCAGTCAGAAGTGGTTCAACAGTCTCATTTTACAGAGGACACAGATACAGAGATGATTTGTCCAAGAGAGGCCTGCAGGATGCATAGTTCTAATATCCTTGTGAGTTCAAGTTTACAGGAAACCCAGGACTAGAACTGCAGACACTGACATCTAATCGAGGGCTCTTAATGACAACCACATGGCTTCTTAACCAAGAAATTCCCCTGTGAGCAAAGTGGAGTGCTGAAAAAATTTCCATATATTTTTCATCACTTAGGACTATGCTTGACTGAGAGTCATCTAAAACCCAACAGTGGTTTAAAGAAGTGGAGTTTTGTTTCTGCAGGTAATAAGATGCTCAGAGGTGGCAATCCAGGGGCTGTTCAGCCGCTCGCAAGTGTCACCAGGGAACCAGGCTCTGCCTACGTTTGTGCTCTGTCATCTTTAACATGTGGCTTTCAATTTCACCGTGACTGCAAAAAGACTGCCACACCTTCAGGCACTGCTTCCCCATCACAAGCAGGACGAAGAGACATAGGCTAACATATAAGCAAGATCTTTCTTGTTGCAAGCCTTGGTGTTTCTACCCAGGAATGGAAGACCTCATTGGGACTTCTGCCAATGTCCAGTGGTCCAGAATGCAAACAAAGCTAGAAATTGAGGTGTTTTGCTTTCTAGAGTCTATCAGAGAGAAGAAGAGAGAAAGAAATAAAATGGGTTTTAGTGAACCCACCAGTAGCATCTGTCATACATCTTTCAAAAGAGGGAAAACAAAGCAAGGAGAAAAGAAAGTACAACACTAAGCCTTTATATCCTCATGTTTAATTCCTGAACCCACCTGTGGCTGGCCAGCCTACCTGGATGAGTAGCTTGGCCTGCCTCCAAAATGGTGTGTGTGTGTGTGTGTGTGTGTGTGTGTGTGTGTGTGTGTGTGGTGGGGGCATGTAGAAACATGCAGAGACCCAGAGACCTTCTGAGAAAGGCTTCCAGCGTGCATGTATTAATTCCCTTGAGGTTTCATGGGATCCCATGCATTATGCATATGCCAATAGATCATCATTATGTTGGGAGTAAGCAAAGAGACTACTCCATTTAAAATACATTTCTAATTCACCTAAATTATACATGCCTGGTAAATGGGACCCTTTTGTGAGGCAAGAAGCTCTGTCTATCTAGAACATGCATGGCAGGTCTCTGGGGCAGGATACGATGTAAGAGGAATACTCCACCCTCCCAGCTTTGTTTTTAGGCATCATTCTCTCACAAACCCCGTTCAGCATCCAGTGGCCTAACTAGGTCCAATTCCTCATCAGTGCTGCTTAGGAGAAGCTCAGAAACTTCTGTTCTTTGGCATATGGTTAACACGTGTGAATATAGAGATGAAGTGTTACCAGAGGGACAGATAGAAGCTCAAGGAAGATCTACTATAAAAACAAAAAAGAAGAAAGACAGCCGGCTGGGGAGCCAGCAATCATCATTGTATAGTTAATGAGGCCGGCAATGGGAACGCACTGAGCTCTGGATGAAGGCTGGAAAATTAGCCGCTTTCCAGCCCAGAGAGCTCGGGCCTGACTTGGAGGCCAGTTCTGGGGCAGAGACTCAAGTCCAAGGGAAGGAAAAACCACGACTACCTTCTGATGATTCTTTCTTGGTCCTTGGAGTTGGCAAGTCAGAGTCACAGGGAAAGCCTGGTAGTGCAGAAAGCATCACCTCTGAACTGTAAACTTGAAGGTCATGTGGCAGGCAGGTGTGTCCTGCCCCTGAATTCCTCCCAGCACCTCAGCTCCCAGGAAGCAGCCATAACCTGCAATCAACCGGACTGTGCTATGTCCCCTGCAGTGAGCCAGGCAATGGACCGCATCAGACCCCAGCTCTCCCTCCTGCAGCCAGCAGCCCAGCTGGGGCAGCCAGACACATAGCACACCAAGATAATTAATAGTGAGCGGGTGAAAGGAATGCTGCCCAGGTCAGGAGACACGGCTTCTCATTGCAGCTCTCTTGCTAATTGGCCATATTAACTTGGAAAGTTCAGACCCTGCACCCCCTGGACCTCAGTCTCATCATTTATGAAGTGAGAGGGCTGAACGAGAATCAGTTTTCAAAACCTTTCAAAAAAGGTTTTGAAACTTTTTTAAAAGTGGGAACAATTCTTTTTTTCCAGAGGAATGTTCTCAAGGAAACCAACGTATATAAAACAGATAAAAATGAAGTTAATCTGTCTGACGCAGCAGAAGGACCCCAGAGCTAGGCTGCCCCAGCCTCCCCAGAACATGGTTCCGAAAACACTGAAATAGGACCCCCACACACACACACCAGCTCTGAATGGTTTGGAGGTCCACCAATCTTGCTCTAACGCAAAACATATGTGCTACCTGACTATGACTGGAATAGACTTATGGTATTGCATGAGGTCAGATCCCAACCAGCAGACGAGCTGAGCAGGTCCAGGTCCAAAGATATAGAATGACAATAATTAATGACCAATAGATGCAGTGTCCAGCATAGATGAGAAATCTATGTGTGAAAGACTCCTCATGCTGGAAGACTGTCTGGCCCCCAGGTCCTAGCCTGCTGCTGGGTCACGTTCTCTCTTTGAACACCCCATAACCGTGACACACAGTAGGACTTCCCTGTGATGAAGCAAATGGTCTGATTCTATGCTGTGCGATACCGTCCATTGGTCTTCATCCACCTGATGTGGCTCCTGGGCACTTGAACCGCGGCTATTTCGACAAAAAAGCTGAATTTTTTAATTTCCTTTCATTTAAATAGACATTTGGAGCTAGCGGCTACCACATCGGATAGCACACTCCTAAGAGAACTGTGTTTCCTTTCCTTTTCCAACTTCCCTCTACCCTTAATCTACATCTAAGTTGAATTATCACTGAAAGCACCACTCAGAAAGCAGGAATTCGAATGCTGTCCCCCATTATTTACTCCCAGGGGTCGACTGAGTCCCCCAACCCCTGGCTACTCCAAGTATGGTCCTCGGACCAGCAGCACTGGGAACTTGGTAGCAATGCAGACCTCCAGGCCCCACCCTAGACCTACAGGGTCATCATCTGTATTTTTAAAAGAACCCCAAGTGACTTGTTTGCATATTGAACCTGAGAAGCACCGCTCTCCCCAGTGAGTTTTGCAGGGCACAGAAGGGCACCGGAGGCCCAGAAAGTGGTCCCACAGCCAAGAATGGGCTGAAATAGTGGTTTAGTCCACATCATCCAATGTGGATTCGCTGGACAGTTTACAGCCTCTCTTTATTTATCTGGCCTTTGCGCCTGCCCAGGGGGAACCATTCACAAATTTTTAACAGGCGTCATTTAGTCTCCCAGACTGCCTGCCTCCCCATTACCACTAAGCTGCTTGCACTTCAGTCCAGCTATTAATGAAGCTATTTAGCATAAACAGAAGGTGGTATCCTGGCCTCCAGCACAGAGTCAGTGTAGCTAGGCCGGTGCTTGGCCACCTCAGAGATCCTTCAGGGGCTTTGCACACATTGGATTCTTATTATGAACATACCTATTAATATTTTAAAAGCATATAATGCCACCTAGCAAGGGCATGAACGTGTGCAACATAATGCATTTCAGCACAGAGAAGACTTCCAGCAAGTCAATTTCTGATGCCCGGTCAAATCATCGCTGGGTAGACCTCAGAATAATTTCTGCCATCTGTGAAAAATATTTAAACTTCTGGTAAATGTGTCATCGATTAGGAACGTGGCTTTGCTTTGGCATCCTTTTTTTCCACAGTGCTTTTTGGTGTTTTAACTTAGATCCTCACGTGCCTCGTTGTGTGAGTTAATAGAGAAAACACGGTACTGCTGTATATGCGTGCAGTGATGGGTTCAGTACAGGGCAGGGCTCAGGGTCTATGGCTGGGAGTATCCTCTCCTTCCCTGGTATCGTGCAGTCATGACTGAAGAATGACTGAGAGCATCACGGTAACATCCTCTGGTGATAGTTTAAGTGCTTAGGATCCCTGAAGCATGATTCTCAATTGGCATTTTGGGTTATTGTTGTGGAAGTGAAATTCGCACACAATGAAATGCACAGATCTTAATAGTTAAATTGAGAATCTTGACACACACATATATATACACATCTGAGGAAACAACACCCAAATTAAGTATAAAACATTTTTGTCACCCCAGAAAATTCTCTCCTGTCCTTCTCCAACCCAATCCCCACCTCCATATGCCTGATTTCTATTACCATCGATTAGTTTTCCTCTGTTCTTGAACTTCATATACGAGATGGATTCACACAATAGGTATTTGTTTGTGTCTGCCTTCTTTCACTCAACATAACGTTTTTTTGAGATTTATCTATGTTGTTACATAGATCCATGCTCAGTCTTTTTCATGGCTGAGTAGTATTCCATTATATGTCACATTTTGTATATCCATTCACTTGTAGATGGACTTACGCTTGCACCAAGTTTGGGGCTATTATAAATAAAGCTATTATTCATATACTTTTATAGGTCTTTTTGCAGGCATATGTTTTCATTTCTCTTGGGAAAACATCTAGGAATGGAATTTCTGAGTAATAGGTGAGACGAAAGTTACACCTTATAAGAAACTCTAAACAGTTTTCTGAAGCACTTGGGAAGTTCCCACCAACAAAAGTATGAGGATTCAAGTCAGTCTTGCCAACGTTTGGTGGTGTCAGTCTTGTTTCTTTTATCCATTCTACTAGACACAGAGAGGCTGCTAGATACATTTAGTGTTTTGGTTTTTGTTTGTAGAGCATTTTTTCTTATGCTTACTGGCCACTTGCATATCTTGTTTTGTGAAGTGTCCAAGTCTTTTCCCATTTCTTGGAGGCTTTTACTCTTTATTGTGCTGGAGTTCTAGTTTAGATTCTAAATACAAGTTCTTTGTCAGATACGTGTGTTATAAATATTGTTCCCCAGTCTATGTCTTGCCTTTTTAATTTCTTAATGGAATTTTTAGCTTTTTTGGTTTTTGAAAATGCAAATGGTGTTATATTGTTAGTATTTTGCTTTGATATAACAACTTCCTACTCTTCACAAGACAGTCCCTGGAGTTATTATTATTATTATTATTATTACTATTTCTAAAATAAAGGCAGGGTTGGGGGAAAAGAGGAATGAATAAGTGAAGCACAGGGAATTTTTAGGGCCGTGAAACTACTCTATATGATATGAAAATGGTGGATACAGTTATTATATACTTGTCAAGACCCATAGAATGTATACCACCAGGAGTAAGCCCTAATATGTACTATGGGTGATAATGTGTCAGTGTAGGCTCATGGACTGTAACAAATGCACCACTCTGAGAGGAGATGTCGATAGTGCAGGAGGCTGCAGGGAAGGGGGAAGGGACATAGGGAACTCTCTGTACTTTCAGCTCAGTGTTGATGTGAATCTGAGAAGGCTCTAAAAAAAGTCTATGTAAAAAATAAATTAAATAAAGGAGTTATTACCATTTGCGTCTATGTAAAAAATAAATTAAATAAAGGAGTTATTACCATTTGCAACCACACATTCATGTAAATCTAGATTTTTATAACTAGTTTCATTTACTGACTTTATAATAAGTAAGTGTTAAACTTTTCTCCAATAAAGTGACACCTCTGACTTTTTTATATATCATAACTTCCCATTATTATTTCTTTATTTGAAAGACTCTGGTGTTAAAACAAAAATGTTTTAAGAAATCCAAAAACATTTAGGCCCATAGGCTCCTGTGTCATTCAGACCACTCTGGTTTGTTATAACAAATGTATTCATTCTCTTCATGCTTGTAATTCTCTGATCAAGCATCAACCAAATAAAAACACTTCTATGTTGACACATACTATACCTCACCATGCAATTCGATTATAAAACAAAAAGTGGCAAATGCTGTAGGAGGGCCCTAGGATGCCAATCGGTTTGGGTGGTTCTGTGGCTTGAGATCTTTTAATAAGTCATTCAATACCAGTCATTTACACCCCAGGAGTCCCTCATGCCTCCATGAGGGCAACTACTGGGTCACAAAGCTCCAGAACTTCTCACCAGGACAGGCTGAGCTTTCCTGGCTGGGAAAGCCCCTTTCAGCATAATTTGGTACATTGGGGGTACATTGATCATGGATCAAAAAGGGGTACAAGCACACCTCAACTAAATCTTGGGGTCCCCTCTTTCAGAAATTCCCCTGTGACCTACCAAAAAGTGAATTTCTCAAATAGAGGAGTTGCTGTTTTATATCGGAGGTACATTCTAAAATCAAAGGAGAGAGAGGAAATAGAATATGGACAATAAATTCCTTAAATTTTTCACAAAGTGCATTAAAATGTTTGATGAATGCAGCTCTGTATATTATTATATAAGTACAAATGGATAATATATACACACATAGTTTTTATATATGTATATATGTATACAAGGTCTGACAATTACTTTCACGAACTCATCCCAGAAAAAGTGTTACGTACCTCATTGCTGAATAACACTATGGACACCTTTGAAGTACTTACCTTGGGAATCTATGCACCGATGCCAGCGGCTAATCCACCCTTCAAAGCAATTTTGGAACTCTTTTTCTGGAATGGCCACCAGAGCTGCCATCGTATTACCCTTGATGTCCTGAATGTCATCAAAATATCTTTCTTTCAATATTCCCTTTATCTTCAGTAAAGAAAGAAGTCATTGGGGGCCGGATCAGGTGAGTAGGGAGTGTGCTCCAATACAGTTATTTGTTTACTGGCTAAAAACTCCTTCACAGACAGTGCCGTGTGAGCTGGTGCATTGTCGTCATACAAGAGCCATGAATTGTTGGAGAAAAGTTCAGGTCGTCTAACTTTTTCATGCAACCTTTTCAGCACGTCCAAATAATAAACTTTGTTAAATGTTTGTCCAGTTAGTACAAATTCATAGTGAATAATCCCTCTGATATCAAAAATGGTTAACAGCATCATCACAACATATTCGCAAACTTAATCACCAGGCCTCGTATATACACACATTATATACTGCATATATATTATATAAAAGATATACATATAAAAATTATTTCTATATGTATATACATATATACATGTCTGTATATATATATATATATATATATGTGTGTATATATATATATTATATCTAATCAATAGAAAGTAATGATGAGAAAGCTGTGGAGCAATGAAAACTCTCATGCCTTGCTGATGAGACTATAAACTGATATAACCATTTTGACAGCTTGGCATAACCTAGTAAAGTTGAACAGGTAGATATCCCAGGTCCCAGAACTACCACTCCTAAGAACAAACACTAGAGAAACCCTTGTACTTGTACACCAGGAGCCATGAAAGAATGCTCACATCAGCGTTGTTCACAGTAGTCAAAGACTGTACAACACACAAATGTCTGTCAACAGTAGAGTTGACAAGCAAATGATGGGCTAGGCATGCAGTGGAACAGTATGCAGCAATGAAATCAGCTGACTACGGCCCACATCCCGAGTGAGAAACAAAAGAAGAAAGTCACAAAAAAGACTCACAGTAGGAATCCATGTATATAAAGTTCAAAAACAAACAAACCCAGCAATATGGTATTTAGGGATATGGCCATCAGTAAAACACTGTAAAGAAAAGGAAGGGAATGGTATCACAAAAGTCAGGATAGTGTTTGCTTCAGGGGGAAGGCAGGGAATGTGATGGAGAGATGGAGACAGAATGTAGGAGGTTTGGAGGTGCAGGCACTGATCGGTTTCTTAACCTGGGTGGGGGCTTCAGGAGTCAATTTTCTTCTTCTTTAACGTGTGTGTGTGTGTGTGTGTGTCCTCTCTACTCTTTGATATATTTTCCTATGTAACATGTAGCAATACATAGTTGTGAAGTGTGTGATATAGTATGTCCATGTGAACTACACCTTTACAGGACTGTATCTTTCTTTATATACTAGAATCCCCATCAACTAAGAAAAGGCTTGCACTCTAGGATGTATGAAGAAGGAAACCTGAGAACAACCAAGCAAACAGCGATTCATGTCTCCCATGTCAGGTTCACTCTGGGACATATGCTCCTTGTGTGGGATGACTGCTGGCATTAGCAGCATTTAAATGACTTTCCCCTGAAAGGTTTTTAGCAAAATTACTTTACGTTCAATATGCATGTGAGAAAACCTCATGGTGACAGGGCTCCTGGTGCTCACAGCTGCTTAGACAACTGCCTATCTGCCCCGGTGCCCAACGTCTACATGTCTTGCCAGCTGGACACAGACTCAGGACCTTGCAGTGACCTTATCCCTCCAACGGCAGGTCCTGCTGGCTTAAGCTAGTCATACATAAAAGATGTGGATAATGACACCTGCTCTGTAGGTTGGTGAGCATTTAATTTTAAGGTATGGAAAGCACTTAATACAGACTGGCACAGAGTAAGGATTCAAGAAACAAGAGGGCAGAGGGACAATGAGGAAGGGGACTCCACTCAGAGTCAAGAGGTTCCTGGGTGAGCTCCACCGGAAGTAGGAAAATGGAGCTGGGGATAGCAAGGGAGGGGAAAAATAGGCAGGGATGGGAGGAAGGCCTTCAAAAGAAATGGAGGACAAGTGGTGGCATCCAGAAATGGAGCGTAAAGGGCAGCTGAATGTGGACACAGGCGTGATGAGCACGGCAGTGAGTAATTAATGCCTCTGTGTGCAGGCACTGCCGTAGGGGCCAGGATGTACATATAAAGAAGACAGTGTCTGCCCTCAAGGAACAGCTTTCTGACTAGCTCTGGGGATCTTATTGCAAAAAGAAAATGTAGAAACAAGAAAAAGGGAAAAAAAGAAAATTGAGTTTATTAGGTACATTGACGTGCAAGGGAATTGTGTAATTTGCCAACCCAGGGCATGTGCCAACATAGGGCTGACTGACCCTAAAATCCACCCCTCTATACAGCTTCTCACCATTTGTGCCCCCAATATTCCTGCCCTCTTACCCTGGCCAGCCCTGCACCACTATCCTCTCCGTTGGGAAGATCTGCCTGGCTCGCCACAAAAAGCACCCACGTGAGTGGCTAGAATCAGCCACTTCTTGCCATAGCGCTATCTCACACTGACATTCACCAGTCCAAACCCCCAAGTGATCTGCATCTTTTCTCAGATCTGTCAACACTGCACAGTGTCTTTCTAATGCCGACACAGTGTCTCCTGTAACAAGTGTTTCATTTCTTGAAGAGAATGAGCACAGCCTTTAGCCTAGCTCTGATCTAGTCAATCACTTCAATTTCTCCCAGTGGCTCTGGTCCTTTTCCTCCTGATACAGTGTCCAAAATAAATCCAATTTCTCTGCTGATTTGAAGCTTCCATCAAACGCCTTTCTTCCAGGCATGTGATTTACCGCAAATATGCCCCTTGGGTTCATCCCAACTGAGCTACCTGATTCACAGTGCTGACAATTTTGTCTCTCAAAAAGAAAAGGATATAAGAATGGAGCTGCTGCTGTAGACTTAATTCCAACCAACCAGGAAGAACAAATTGGTGAAGCAGAAGCGACGGGGACCCGGGGAGAAAGGGACCGCGTCAGGTTGTTATTGAGAGTGAAAGAAACACTGGAGATAGTCAGACATGTCGCTTTTGAAAAGCAGGTTTGGAAATATTCAGATCAGCCTAGTGCCGTGGACAGACTTCAAAAAAACAGTGACCCTATTTCCCAACCTCAAATCAGGAGGGGCCATAGGCCAACAGATTTTACACAGCAGCCAGTGCAATGGGCACCCTGAGGAAGAGACATCTGGAGGCCAAAACAATGATTCTTGCACACATTTCAATAGTCAATGGGACTAACAGGGCAAAGGATCTAAAATACTGCAGGTCTCAAAGTTTGTAACACTGGAATATTGAAAAAGATGTTGGGAAGCCCTAGAACAAGAAATTCTCAGGATGCAATTATACTTGAGACCAATTAAAAAGACATGGAAACATCTAAAGAAACCAATGTGTCTGCCAAAGGAGCTCTTTGTGCACACAGATTTCAAAAATATGTAATAAGGGGAAAAGTAGAAGGAAGGTGTCAGACAAAGGATGGCTTTGAAAAACAGAGAAAGCACCAACTCAAATTAACTTGAAGGAAGGAGACACACTACATCACAGCAGTTCATTAGGTGGCAGGCTCCAGGCGTGAGGTGAGAGGGCTGCTTCCTGTGACTCTCTCAATCCCGCCCTCCCCTGTGTGTTGGCTTTGTCCTGAGGCTGGGTGAAATTGGATAGCATGGTCATCACTAACACAATCACTGGTCAGAGTTGTTTCACAAAATCATAGTAGAATAATCATCTAGGATATAATGTACATTGAGGAATAAGCCAGAATAATCACATTGACACGTCACCAGGGAGAAATGCCAGAGTGGTATATACTGATAAGAGCAGTATCTAGAGGTCACAGCTAATAATGAGCTGGGTGACACTGGAAAGGCCAGCACAAATATGCTCCTGGATACATTTGTGTTAATAGGTCAAGGAAGCTCCCTGCTTGGGGCAAACAGTGCAATGTTAGTCGAAGACACAGGACAGGCATTGTCACTCAGTCCCTGTTTTGTCTCTGTCTTCATCAGAAATGGAGCAACCATCAGTCGGAAGATGTTGGTCAGAAAGTAGTATGAAATGTTAAAAGCTGATACTCTCGGGCCGGCCAAGTGGCGCATTGGTTAAGAGTTGGCTTGGGGAGCCATCTCTGAGCAGCAGGGCCACCAGTTCGGATCCCACATGAGGGCCAGTGACACTGCCCTCTACAGCTAAGATGGTGAACCATAGCTCGACCTGGAGCTGGGCTGCCGTGAGTCGCCAGTGATGGCGTAGGCTGCAGTGGGGCTGGCCAGCAGCTGGCGTGTGCTTTCGTGAGCTGCTGTGAGCTGCCATGAGTGGCCGTCCAATGGCCGGCGAGCGATTGCCTCACCCAGGAAGAGCGCAATGATAATACCAACATAGGCCAGTGAAGCAATATCCTCCACAACTAGACTTAAGAACAAAAGGACCGCAACTTGTCTGTTCCCCTTCCCCGATTCCCCAATGTTGTTCCCCTCCCCCAATTCCCCAATAAAATCTTTAACAAACAAACAGTGATATTCTCAATGAGTCCTGGGTTTAGACACAGACCAATTTCATCACAGAGCACCAAAAGAACTTAAGATTGGGAATACAGGGCCTCTAATTGTATCTTTAAATATTCAAAGAATAGAGAGACAAACGACCTAATTTTCTAAAAGATGTCAGGAAAAGATATGACCCATTAACATGGACCACCAACTCCATTCTTCTTCTTCACCATCAAATGCCCCCTCTTCCTTTCATCTTTCCCAGTGGCTCACAAAATGCCCTGCTGTCTCCCATTCTTTAGAAACCTTCACACAGCCCCTCATCCCTCTTCAGCTAACGCGCCTTTCTGTGCTCCTCTTCAGAGTCAATTTTTTGAGAAATTTTTTATCCAGAGTAATTTTTATACATATCACTCTTGTTTTTCCTCCTCCGTTCACCTCTCACCAATCCACCCTAAATTGGTTCTGCCTCCCAACAACTGGTTCTGTCAAGGTCACTAACATCTGAATGTACAATTCCTCTGTCTTGTTTTCTCTGAGTCTTGCTGGCATTACACATGCTTGCCCAGGACTTCCTTCCTAAACAGCCCCCACTCTTGGCTTCCACCTTCTTGTATTTCTTCTACTCAACAAGCTCTATGCTCTACTCTCTTCCTATCTCCCTCTCCTCTCTCCTTCTCCTGTATCTCACATCCTGTAAAATTCTATACTAGCCTCTACTTTCATCATCTCCTCAATCCCATGGCTCAATCATATGTATACAATAAATATTTCAGACTTTATATTTCCAGCCCAAACCCCTCTTTTGGACTTCAGATTGATACATCTAACAACCCAGGTGACATCTCCATTTGAATGTCTCACAGATATCTCAAACTTCACATTTTTGAAGGGGAACCCATGCTGTCCTCTCCTAAAATTATTTCTTCTTCCTTCTCCCCTATGTGTGTAAATGAACTCCCACATACTCAGTGGTTTGAACAAGATACCTGGGCATGAGGTTTGAGTATTTCTTTTACATTATACCCAACATCTAATCTATTAGTAAGTCTTATCATGTCTACTTCCTAAATACAGAGTGTGCCCCAAAAAAGTATACATATTTTAAGAAAACATCTATTAAAATTGTAATACTCAATATATACCGATAACAAAAGATAAATACAAGTCACGTTTGACTTCTGCAATTACAAGAAGTGCTCAAAATGGTTACCATCAGAGTCCAGACACTTTTGATTACAGCAAACTATTGCTTGAGCAACATTAACCGAAGTGTCTACTTGGATGCATTCTTTTGACACCCCTGGTATATTCTGAGTCTTGTTTACTTCTCTCCATTCCTGATATGAATGCTTTTGCTCAAGCCACTTTCTTTCACCTAGGTTAATTCAATAGCCTTCCAGCTAGTTTCCCTGCTTTGACTCATGTCCTCATAAAATCCATTCCCCATACAGCAGAGTGAGGTTTTTAACACCTAAATAAGATCATGTCACTTCCTTGCTCAAAACCATTCAATGGCTTCCTCCTGCACCCTGAATGAAATCCAGAGTCCTCATTGCTGTTTAGCAAGCTCCACATGCTGACTTCAGCCACCGTCGTGGGAGCTTGAAGGGCTCAGGCAAAGCACACAGTACAAGCCAGACCCACAGGCAGAGGTCCTGCCACCATGCCATGGGGGCCTCCAGCCTAGCAGCATCCTAGATTGTACCTAGGAGAGGGACACCATGCCCTGCTGTGCTCCCTGTCCTTTAGGCTTTGGGAAAGGTGGCCTTGAAGGAGCAGGGTGCTCAGGGGAGTTGCATGCTACTGCTGGGAAAGCCAGCCACACTTGGAGTCCTGTGTGACACTGAGGTCATGCACAGCCTTCCACTGAGGGGAAGAGTCACCAGTCCCCACTAGATGGTTGCAGGCAACCTGGGGAGTGTCTTGGCCATCACTCAGATCTAATCCCGCTGTCTCTCCACACTCTGCAGCCTTTAGCACTGGATGCTTCTCCTTGCTCCCTGTGCTCCAGCTCAACTAGCCTCCTCTCAGGAACCAAACACAACGAGCTGTCCCATCGGGAGTTTTGCACATGCTCTCCTCTCTCAGACTTTCCTAATAGTGAGGTCCCTTATATTCCTTCACAAATAAACTAAAAGGTCACTTCTTTAAAGGTCTTTCCTGGTTACTTCACTATTCTCTACTCTTGTACCCCGTTAGTTTCCTTCATAACAAGTCACAATATGTCCCTTGTATTCATTCATTCCTTTGTTTCTGTGTTTAAAATCTGGCTCTCATGAGATTGTAAACTCCGTGAAGGCAAGGACTGCGCCCTTTATATTATGAAATGACAGTGTTATTAGAAAAGTTTTCTAAAATAATATCCTTATTTGTAAAATTCCTAGTTGAAAAGAAAAACAACAACAACAACAACCCTGTTTGTATCACTCCCTTGTTATTTGTATTAAGATTTTTACTGTCCTATTAAATAAAAATTCCTGAAACCACAAGGCTAAACAATTGTACATTTGGGTGTATTTATCGCCTACCTGAATATTCAAGCACAAAAAAAAGTAAATAAATCGATTGATGTAAATCTGTATGAACAGTCATAGGAGCTTATGGTCATAAGACATTTCTTGTTCACTGCTATATCCCCAATGCAAGGCAGGCTGCCAGCAGATACTAGGTATTCAATAAATACTATTTGTTCAATTAGTAACACTAATGAGGCATGTCTCCTAATGGCATGTCTCAAGAACCTGTCTCTACCCTTGTCCTATCAATATTTTTATCCACATTGACCCAGCCCTATTCAATATTTTTATCAATACATTGAATAACAATGATAGAAAACTGGGAGGATAACACGGAATGAGAAATTAAGATTCAACATCTTGTCAAGTTGGAATGATGGGCCAAAACCAACATGATAGAATTAACCAGCAGCCTTTCTCTAGGATCAAAAGATAAGTTACACAGAACAACATAACAGGGACACGGGCAAATAAATTACATGAGAAAAACAACACGGATAGAAGGACACGAGGGTATGAGGTAAGTGATAACTGTAAGGATGATGGAACTGGGCAGCTGTTGTGAGTGCCACTGATGTGTTGAAGGACAGAGATAGGTTCAGTGTGATGCCAGACAAAATGTGAAAGCCGGAGGGTTCTTTTGGTAAAATTTAAGAAAGCCTTAATTTACTGCAGCTGCTGGGCACAGAGTGGTGAATCAGGCTCAGGAGGAGCTCAGGGAGGATTCAGAGAGAGTTGGGTTCCCAGCCCCAGCAAGTCTTCTGTGCAAAAGTCAGATCCCTAACAGGGAAGGAATAGGACCTGAGACTTGGGAAGGGGCACTGGAATATTGACATTTGAGAGTCTTGAACTCCCAGATTCCCCAGAACTTGTTAGACATATAAAAGTGGCCCACTCTGTTAGAGAACGGTGAGTCCCTCTTGCTTGAAGTCCATGCAGGAGCTTCACATGAGACCAAGACAATGCTTACCACTCTTAGCATCTCCACCACCTCCCCTCGCACCAACCAGACCAGTAACAAAGATGAGATCACATCACTAGCAGAACACCAAAGGCATCCATTCTATTGACCACAGTGGATAAGTAGCAAGTGGTAAGTACATTGCTGGCCTTAGTAAATACATGCATTGTACAGAGAGATGAACACATCCAAGATTCAGTAATTTTTTTAATGTTCAGGGATTTGGGATATGCTCAACCCCCTCAAAAGTAAAGGACAACTTATTACGTTGCCTAATGTTCCTAAGAAGGAAGCATAACGCTTACATAGACCTATTTCACTTCAGAAGACTGCATGTTCAACCCCCTTACTGGGTGACAGATGGCTGCCAGCTCTGAGCAGTGCCCAGAGCAGGGAGGGAATCTGCAGCAGGTCAAGGCTGCTGTACCCGCAGTCCTTGCTGCTTGGGTCACATGACCCAGTAGAAATAAGACCTATGGGAGCAAGAACAACAAAAATCCTAAAGAAACGTTTCCCAGAATGGGAAGCAAGTGAATCTGAGCAGAGCAAGAGGTGAACTCGAGTGGGTACTCAACTCGAGTGTGGTGCTCGCTCCAGCAACTTCCTTCCCTGGCCAAGGCACCTATTCCCCAGCTGTTAGATATATCAGTTGCAGAAGGCTCACAGCTGCATCCATTCTGGGAATAGCATGCAGCCATGGGAAACTGACTCACCCAGAGACCAGCCAATGGTGGCCTGAAATAATGCTTAGCCCTCTTTCTCTCATGGAGGACAAGTTTGAAGGGCCATCTCACTCCATATGGTCAGCTTTCCCCCTGGCCAGCTCTGCCTTTGCACTTCTTTAGTGATGCTGGTTGCCCTGAGAACACTCTTCAATAAGCCCTTTGTATGCAACTCTCTATCTTAGAGCCTATTTGCATCAGAGACACTATCACCTTCTCTATAATCATGATATCATTGCACTTTTCCATTTTGTTTAGTGTGATTTCTTCAAGCCACCAAGTCATTGTTTTCAGTTAGTTTCATTCTATTTTTATTGCTTTTAATGTAGCTTTCATCTCTGTAGTGTTTTTGTTTTATCTTCCATTTTTCTTCAGGAACACTACTAACTTATATGCCATTCCTTTCTTATTTTTTCTTCAAATCACCTATTTCTTTTTGAGCTCTGTTCTAGAGATATTATATTGTCTGTAATTTCTATACGAATTTGGAAAACTATTCAGATTGGACCATATGAAATTGTATTTTTGTGAGTCGAAAATGGTCAATCGTATGGTTCAAACTAATAGTTATCTGGCTTTCCTATAGTTTGGGCTCATTCTTCTTGACACATGTTTTTCATCTACTTTTAGCTTTTATATCCCTCTCTATCTTACTCCCTCTTTATATACCATTTTTATGCAACAATCTTATATTTGTTTCATTTTATAAAATAATAAAGTATATGTGAATGAGGTTAATTGCCTACTAAAGAGTAATGTAAGAGGAGGTGGGGGTGGGGGGAGGGTTGGGACCCTCTCTGTGTGCTTTTGGGCATATTGTGAACAATTTCTTCTCACAAATCTGGCATCTTTTCTTTCCTGCAAAGCAGGTCGACCCTCTCTTTTATGTGCTTAGTAGATCGTGGTAGCTCACATGCATCAGGTTCGCTGAAAGCAAAGACTAGGAAGGAAATTCTTGTGTAAGAAACCTGTAAGGAAGTGAGGGAGGCTGGACAGAGCAGAGGAAGCAGCTGAAGGATGTTCCCCTGAAGCCATGTCTCAGCCTGATCCTTTGGGCAGCTCTGGAGTAGGAACAGTATGGTATCACAGAATGGTCCAGCCTGAGGTTTCCCTCATACCATCAGTCCAGAGCTGGAGCCACACCCCAGCCCAGGGATAGGATATAACCTACCAGGCATCTCAGGATGAGACAGCTCCTCTGATGTTGTGAGAAATTTTCCTGGAGAAGGGCAGCTGTGCACCATAGCACCCAAAACAATCTCAGCAATTGCAGCATCGAGGCACTGGCCTATCACGGGAACCTGGGCTTTGTGTGCCTCCTCCTCTCTCTCCTTCTTCCAGCCCACTGTATCTCAAGCAGTCACCCTGGGCTAGGCAGCCAGGTCATCAATAACTTGGTCACAGAATTGACCCGCTATCTGGGGCTCCTTCTGTGTCCCTAGTTTTCCCTTTTTGCACACTCATACAATGTGCCTTACAGAGGTATTCCCACCTCTCCTGGGGCCCCTATCGCTCCCCCACTCTCTTTGTTTTAACCAAAGAATCATTGTCTTTCAGGATGGAGACTCTTGACATCCGGGGAAGTCTGCATCTAGCTCATAGATCAAGGCATTAAGTGTCAGCTTGGTCAACTTCCTCGGCTTGTTCCACTTTTTTTGTTTTTTGGGGGTTTTTTTTTTAGCTGAGCCATCGTGCTACCTGTTGGCAGCTCGGGCTGGGCATCAAACTGCTGTTGCTCAGAGCTCAGCTCGCACTCTTGAGTGATCTCTTAACCAACTTAGCCACTCGGCTGGCCCTTGGTCCACTTTTTTGACAGCGACATTTCATACGTGGCTGTGAGGGGGTGGGCAGTTTCCTCACTTCATTAAATATTGTGTTTTGTGGTTGTTTTTTGTTTTCTTTTGTTTTCCCTATTTTCCTTTTTGTGATGTCCTCAGGAACTTGGGGAATGTAAAATAGAAATTCTCTCCATAGACTGTTTTTCTCTTTCTCATTGGCAGTATATCATATGCACAGGACATTATCTATGAAGTATATGTAAAGTTTAAAGTATAAAAATAAGGAAGTAACAAAAATACAACAGTCTATACCCATTACCCAGATTAAGAAACAGAACATAACAAAGATCATCCAAAGCACATGTGTGCCCATCCCACTTCTCATTCTCCTACATCCTCCCCAGAGGAAACTGCTATCCTGCATTATGGTTACCATCACCTGGCTTTGCTTTATAACTTTACTGCATAGTTTTCTGTAATTCCTAAACAAAATAATATTTAGATTTTCCTGACTTCACTCCATAGAAATAGAATTATACCCTGTTTATTCTTCTGCAAATGCTTCTTAGGCTCAATATTATCCTTCTGAGATTTCTGCATAGGCAGCACTGAGCCATAATTCACTCATTTCCATCAGTGTATAGTATTCCTCTGTATGAATAAATCAAACATTTATTTATTCATCCTGCCATTGATGCACATTTGGGTTGTTTCCCATTTTGTAATATTAAGAAATGCTGCTGTTAACAATTCTTGTACTTTTGTCCCAAAGCACATTTGCAGGGATTTCTTGGGGAAGCATATGTCAGAGTAGAGTCATAGTGTATTCACATCTTCAACTTTTGACAGTGGTAATGAACAGTTACTCCCCAAAGTGGCTGTGTCCATTTCTATTCTCACCAGCAGTGTAGGTAAGTTCCCTTGACTTTGTAATTTCACTTGATATTATCAGACTTTCTCCTTGTTGTTTATAATAATCGCATCAGTAAGAAATTATATCACAATGTGATTTTAATTGTGCATTTCCTGATTCCAGTGATCATCATTTTGTATGCTTATTGGCCATTCATGTTCTCTACAGTGAAATTTCTGCTTATATCTTTTGCTTCACTTTCTTTTGAGCTGGTAGTCATTTTCTCATTTATTCACAGAAGTTCTTTATTAGATTCTGGACCCTGAGCCAGTGCCAGTTATGTGTGTTGCAAATCTCTTCTCTCACTTTGTGGCTAGTCTTTCTAGTCTGTGTTGTCTTCTACTAAATAGAAGTTATCAATTTTAATGTACCCTGCTTTTGCAATCTTTTTATTCATCCTTAGGGGGTTTTGTACTGCGTTTAAGAAATAACTACCCTGAGGTCATGAAGATATTCTTTCACATTTTCTTCTAAGAGTCAAACTTTTGCTTTTCACATTTAAGACCTTAACCCATCTGGAATTAATCTTTGTGTATGATGTGAAGTAGGAATCCGTTGTCACTGTATTCCATCTGGATAAACAGTGCCACATACCGAAGAGCCCATCTTTTCCCCACTGCACCACTCTGTCACCTATCAGTTTACACAAATGCACACATCAATTCCTAAGCTCTTTGTTGTGTCCCACTGGTCTATTTGTCTATCCCTGTGCCCAAACCACAGTCTTTATTTTTATAGTATTAACATTTTATGTTGTTATCTGATACGGCAAGTACCCTTCCCCTTCCCTGTTATTTTTCAGGAATGCACTGACTCTTCTTGACCCTTCATCATCCATATAAGTTTTATAATTAACTGGTCAAGTTCCATGGAAATCCTGTTGGGATTTTGATTGGAATTCACTTGATTCTATAGACCAATTTGGGGAGAATTGGTGTCTCTATGCTATTAAGTCACCTTATCCATATGTATCGTCTGGCTTTCTATTTATTTAGATATTTTGAAGTGTCTTTCAATAAATTTTTGTAACTTTCTCTGAAAGGAAATTGTAGAATAGTGGTTAAGAGCACATACTCTGGAAAGATGCTGCATCTGAATTTCTATCCCAAAATTTACTAACTATGCAATATGGACAACTTACATAGTCTCTTTGGCTATCAGTTTTCACAGCTGTAAAATGGAACTAATTTATAATGCCTACCTCACAGAGCTGTTATAAGGATTACATGGATTAATGTACAACAAATGCTTAGAATACTATATGGCCCATGGTAAATATCATATAAGCCTTTCCTTTTATTATCCCCAGAAACATTACATTTTGTTTTTCTATTATAAGTAGCATTTTAATTGCATTCTCAGATTCTTTCTAATGTCTATAAATATAACTGACATTTGTAGTAACCAAAACCTGAAAACCTGCTAAATTTTTTTGTTGATTTTAATCATTTTGTGTAGATTATTTTGAGCTTGTTATCATATTATCTGGTAATACTACTTCTTCCTTCCTAGTCCTTAGGTATTTTTTTTCATGACTTACTGCACTGACTAGGACTTCCAGTGCGTTGTTGAAGTAGTAGTGACTAGAATCTTTTCTTGTTCCTAACTTTAATGGGAATAATTTTAATTTTTAGCCACTGCATAAAGTGTTAACTATACATTTCAGGTAGACGTAATTTATCCAGCTAAGGAATGTTCCTTCTATTCTGAGTTTGTTAAAACTTCTTTCAGGCCGGCCAAGTGGTGCTAAGAGCTGGCTTGAGACTCCAGCAACCCCGGTTCAGATCCTACATATGAGGGCCAGTGACACTGCCCTCTACAGCTAAGATGGTGCATAACAGCTTGACCTGAAGCTGGGCTGCTGTAACTCACTGGGGACAGCGTTGCTTCAGCCCCTGCTGTGGTGGGCTGCCACAGGCTACAGTGAGTGGCCGGCAGCCAGCAGGAGCAGCTGGCAGCCAGTGTGAGCTGCCAAGAGCCGCTGTGAGCAGCAGTCCAAAGGCCAGCGCCCGATCTGCCTCACCCTAGAAGAACGCAATGATGATACCAACATGGGCCAGTGAAGCAATGTGCTCCACAACTAGACAGAAGAACAAAGGACAGCAACTTGTCTGTTCCCCTCCTCCAATTCCCCAATAAAATCTTTAAAAAAAAACAAACTTCTTTCAAATACATAATTGATGATTTTATCAAATGTTTTAATTGGCAAATATGGTAAACTACATTTACATATTTTCCTACTGTTGAACTAATCTTGTATTTCTGGAATAATGTAAACTTGGTCATAATGGGTTATCTTTGCTTTCAGATTCTGTTTTCTAGTACAGTAAAACCTTGGATTGCGAGCAACTTGGTTTGTGAATGTTCTGCAAGACAAGCAAGCATTTCTAACACATTTTAACATGGTAAACGAGTGATGACTTGCAATACGAGTAATTTGTTTCCAGAATGAATTATGCTCACAAACCAAGGTATTACTGTATTTTGTTTAGGATGTTTACAGCAATAGCCATGATTTACATTAGCCTGTAACTTTCCATTCTTGGGCTGGCTTTGTCAATATTTCATACTAAGGATATACTGGGCTCCTTTTGATTTTCTGAAACATTAAGTAAGCTTAGAATTATTTGTTCCTTGAAAGCTTTGTAAAGCTCACCTAACTCGTTGAACTATTTGTGATTGGTGTCTTCTTTCAAAAAATGTTTTGAAATATTGGATCAATGCCCTTCGAAAAATTATTTCTTCTTGAGTCAATTTTAGTGATTTTTATTTTCCTAGGAATTTATGCATATTGCATGAGTTTTGAAATTATTAGCATGAAAATTTTAATGATATTCTCTTATTACTTTTTAATCTCTGCTGCCTCAGTGCATAGTTATGCCCTTTTTCATTCCTAATGTTGTTTACTTGTTTCTTTTCACTTTTGTACTTAGTCTTGCAGAGGTGTGTCAATTTTATTAGGATTTTCAAATAAATAATGTATACTCTGTTGCTCCATTCTATGGAATCTTTGTTTTCCATTTCCTTAATTTGTGACCCATCCTTTACTTCTTTCTTTGGGGTTTTCTCTATTATCTTTATTTTAACTTTTAAAATCTGATGCTTAGCTACTCATTTCTTTTCAGCCTGTCTTCCTTCATAATAAAAGCATTTGAGGCCATAATTTTATCTGTAGGCACCAATTTAGCTGAATCCCACAGGTTTGTTTTATAATATTTTCACTGTTATTTTTTTTTACTATATATTCATTATAGAGTTTCTTTAATTTCTATTACAATTTCTTTTTTTATTCATTTCTAATATGATTTCATTGTTGCCTAAAATGCGGTCTGTTAGATATAGATGCTTTTAAACGCATACAGCCTAGTACTTGATCAATTTTTATAAATGTTCTACATGTGCTTGAAAAAAAATGTGTACTGTCTAATTATCAGTGCAGTGTCCTATAAACATTCTTAAATCATGCTTGTTAAATGTGTTGTTTAGATTTTCCCTGTCGTTATTGATTTTGATCTGCTTGACCTATCAGTCTCAGAGAGCAGGATGTTAACATCTCCCACTTAGATGGTGAATTTGTCAATTTGTCTTCATTGTTGGATCAATTTTTGTTTTATATGTGTTGAAGCTACACTATTAGATACTTCAGATTTAGAATTGTTACATATTTACAATAAATTGAACACTTTATCAATGTGTAGTGAGCTTTTTGTCATCTCTAAAAACATTTGTGGCCTTAAAGGCTGTTCTGGCTGAGATATGCATACTAAACCAGCTTTTCTTTAACATTTGCCTGGTGTATGATTTTTTTTTTCCATCTTTTAATTTCAGCTTTTCTATATCCTTGGATTTTGATATATATCTTGTAACTGGCATATATCTAGACTTTGTTGTCTGCTTTTTAATTCAGTTTGGCAGTCTTTATTTTCTAACTGAAGCATATAGTCCATCTACATTGATTGTGATTTCTCATACATTTGGCTTAATTTCTATCATCTTTTTTTAAACTTCTTTTACAAACTTCTTCCTTTCTTCTTTTAAATTAACTGAGCTTTCCTTGCATTTTATTTTTTCTTATACTGGTTTTAAAAGTTATTCACTCTATTTTTATCCTTTTAACAGTTGTTAAATTTGTTAAATTAAATTTGAAAGATATTAAAGTAAAAAGTTAATTGTCGGGCCGGCCGAGTGGCGTGGTGGTTAAGCGCTGGTTTGGGAAAACAGCGGCCCTGGCTCGGGTCCCACATATGAGGGCCAGTGACACTGCCCTCAAAACAAAACAAAAAAAAGTTAATTGTTTTAGTTTGAGCTCCCCAAACAACAGAATCTAAGACAAGGGCTCAGAGGCAGGTAGCATATTTGGCAGGCAACCCAAGGAAGCAGGACTAAGAGAATGGAGAGAGCGAGAAGAGAGAAAGCCCTTTAAGGGTCATTAAAAAGGTTACTGTCAAGAGCAGTGGGGGATTGACTCTGCCAGATTTTCTGAGAAGCATGAGAAATGACTTCTAGAATTATCCATCTAAATGATAAGAAATGTGGGCAGTTATCTATAATCTCCCATTCCTCATTGGTTGAAGTTGCCCCCAGGGCAATAACTCACCCAAACCTCTGTTGCATTTGCACATGGGCCTGTTGGTTTCGTTTCCCATTGCAGCATAGAGAGGCAAGAAGCATGGTGCCTCAAAGATAGGATGCTGTCAGCATGACTTTGATGTCACTGATAACTGTACTGTACCTGCGGTGTCTTCTACATAAATGGTTACCTTTACTCTTCTCTCAAAAAACAAAGATCTTAGAAGGATTTCAATCCCATCACTCTCATCCTGACTTTTATGTAATTGTCCAACATTTGGGTTCTGTGCTGATTTATGTAACATGACAAAATTAAGCATAATTAATATTGTTCTGTACAGTCAATGTTCATTTAGATTTACCCATCTATTATTTCTTTTGCTCACCAATCCTAGTATTTTAGACCCTTCTTTTGAAGTCATTTTCCATCTTTCTAAGTTAAGAACTTTCTAAAAGTCTGTTGGTAAAACCCATTGTCAGTAAACCCTCCCAGTTTTTGGTTGTCTTGAATTTCTTTTTGTTGTCCTTATTCTTAAAAGAAGTCTCATTCAATATAGAATCATGTTGAGAGTCATATTGTCTTCAAAATTTGAAGATCTCATTCCCCTAATTTCTGAGTAGTCAGTGTTGAGAAATTATCTCTCAGTCTAATTTCCATTCCTTTGAGGTAATTTGTCCTTTTGTTCCTGGCTGCTTTTAAGGTTTCTTTCTCTGGTGTCCTGCAGTTTCACTATGGTATACCTAAATGTGGATTTAATAAACTTAAGCCTTGATGTCTTTGTCAAATTTGCAAAATTCTTAGTCATTATGTAGCTCAGCGTGGCCTCTCCCCTCTTCTCTCTTTTGTTTCCCTTTTAAATTCCAAGAATAGAGATGCTAGATCTCCCTATGCCATCCATGACTCTCAAACTCTGTCACATCTATCTTCAAGTTCACTAATCCTCTTTTCGATGGTCCACTAAGTTTTCATTTCATTTATAAGGCTGTCTCAGTTCTAGAATATCTATTTGGCTTTTTCTTTTAATCTCCCTGATCAATTTTTTAATCTCTTGATTTATTTTATTTATTTATTTTTTTATTGGGGAACAGTGTGTTTTTCCAGAACCCATCATCTCCAAGTCAAGTAGTTGTTTCAATCTAGTTGTGGAGGGCACAACTCAGTGGCCTATGTAAGGATCAAACCGGCAAACTTGGTGTTATAGGCATTGCGCTCTAACCAACTGAGCTAACCAGTCACTCCTCTCATAACTTATTTTTAATATATCTTTTTAATTTTTTTTTAATTCCAAGGATGTATTATTACATCCTTGCTTTAAATCCTGTATCTGTCAGTTCTAATATCTGCAGTTTTTGTGGTTCTGCTTATGTAGTTGGTTGTTCCTGCTGACTCTCGCCAATGGTAATTTGTGAACTCATGTGCTTATTGGTTTCCCATTGTGAGCCCATGTTCTGAGAATATTTATCTGAGGTAATTTTCCAGGATGGCATTTAGAGTTTTCCTCCAGAGAGTATTTATATTTGTTTCTCCCAGATGTCAAGAGGCACTACTAACCTGGGAACTACTTAAAACTAAATTTTCAGAATACAGTTTCTCAGCTCACATGTAATATAAATTCAGACCAAACCTGCATGAGGGAGGGTTTGTGAATACGAGTTCTCAGGGGAGAGATTCTTTTTTATTGTCATCATCTCCCTCTGTGGGGTGGACAACTTTTTAGGTCACCCACTGAGGGGCTCAGCCGTATGTGTGGATATTCCTCCTTTGTTTAGACCCCAGCCCTTTTCTCTTGTTTCCTATTGTGTAAACTAAAGGGACAAACGCCAGCTCCAGAGCTCACTAACTTGGATTAATTCTGACTTTCTTGGACCTGGCCTCTGAGGAATTCCATTATTTTCCACCAGCTCAGCCATGCATTTGAAAGACTTATGTTTTAAATCCAGTTTAAGCTCTACTGAGGCGAGTTCTTCCAAACATGTTTTCTCCATTCTTGCCCTACCTAGACTTCATTGGCCAGTTTCTTAGCATACCAACAAGACCCCCACACATAAACCAAGAAGGTAATATCCTTTCCAGTGTGCTACGGAAGACTGCAGGACCCACTTGTGCCAGTTACCCCACAATCTTGAAGTTTTTACCATCAGAGTCATAATTCTTTGGATCCAAGCACTAATCTCCAGAGGGCCTACTAAAGTTAGAGTTTCCTGGGAGGAGCAATGTATGAGCCATTGATACCTGCTCACCCAGAAGACAATAGAGAATACCCACACATAAATGCTCACCTCTCCGGACCTCCACAGAATATTTAGGATTGGTAGGCAAGGAGGAGGCAGGAGAGCTCTGGCATCTAGCACATTGCCTGGAGAGGGCAAGTGGGAGGTGACGATTAAGGACAGAGACACATGTCAGTGTTGGGGGTGAGAGACTAGATGCTAGGTGATAGCATGGGTTCCTAGGGAAACTGAGAGGGGGTTGGGGTAAGCAGCAAGAAAATATAAATCTGATAGTAAATGTAATCCATGGTGTCTCTACTAATTTGCTAAAATCCAGCCCTACCCCAGGGAGAAACATAAATGAACAAAATGAATAAAACTTGCAAATTGCACATTCAAGCCACAGAATAAACTAGTTTGACTCTCAGATAAGGAGACAAAACCCAGATAAGTAACAATATTTGACTAAGAGCCACTGTGGGAGCTCAATCCTAGGACTTCAGATTTCTAAATTCCAGAATTATTTCTGTCTTCCTACATATCCCACAGTGTGTTCTGTACAACACCAGTTCCAGAAGGTACTGTAAGGGTTCTATGTAGAAAAGCATCAGTAGCTAGATGAGATTGGGTGACATGAGGTGGACAGAACTAGATATGTTTTGAAGGGTTTTGCAAACTCCTTTTAATATGCAGCTGTGCTTTGTGATGCTCGAAGAGAGGGGGTGTAGAATACAGAGCTTTCCAAACTTATCTGACTGTGGAATCTGCTTTTAAGTTGAACATCAGAAGGGATTAATGTTCAGCAAAAAACAACTTGAAAGATGTTGGGCGATGTCATAATACTCTTCTAATTCGCCAATTCTTCCAAAATGTTTGTTGAGTTAATGACAGTGTTTATTAAACGCAGGCCATCTACCCAGCATTGTTCCGAGGCCATGGGAGATAGCAGGATAAATAAGATCCCCACACCACAGTGCATATAATGTCTTAACAACATTCAGATGCCTGTGTAAATAACTGACTCTTTGTGGAAACTTCACAACTGGACAGGAAATTTACATCACCTCATCACTTGGATGTCTGACAGATACCTAAAGGTAACTTTTCCAAAACTGAGCCTCTAATACCTCTCCACAACACACACACACACACACACACACACACACACACACACACCTGTTCTTTCAACCACCTTCCCCATCTCATTTAATGACATCTTTCTGTTTGCTCAGGCTAAACACTATGTAATCACTATTGACTAGTCTTTGACTCCCCAGCCTTACAACTAAAAGAGCAAATTCCATTGGCTCTACCCTATAAATACATCCAGAATGCACTCTCCACATTTGCAAGCATGCAGGTCTAAGGTGCCATCGCTGCTGCCATGGAGTCTCCCTGCCTCCACCTTGTCACTTCAACCTCTTTTCCCAACACTGATGTCACTCCCTTAGAACCCGGTCAGCTCATGTGGTCCCCTGCTAACCCAGGGGCAGGCACAGCCCTTATGATGACCTGAAAGATCCTAAATGATTTGACCCTATTACCTCTTAGTCTTTCTCATTATTCATCTTCCCGCTGAGTCCCTTATTCCACCTACACCAGCTTCATCACTCGTGGCTTCCTTAGCTCTCCAGGAGCATTCTGACCTCTGCACAGTCGCATTTACTCTTTCTTCTTCCTGGGCCGTCCATCAGCCAGACACCCTCATATGCTCTCCTTGCATCTCCTTCAAGTCAGCACTCATATGTCATCCTCCAGCAAGGGAACACCTATTTCCAATTGCAGTCTCATCCCATCCTGGCTTTCCGTTCCCAACATTTTTCTTCAAACACCTATCAAATTATTCATTTGTTGCTCGTTTCTCTCTCCACTAGAATATAAGCTCTGAGACAGCAAAGATTTTCACATGTTTTGTCTCCTGCTGATTCCCCACAACATAAAGCAGTGCCTTGAACACAGGAGGAGCTCAACACACATTTGTTGCATGAAAAATGAAAAAGATGTATTGTGAGTATTGAGAGAGCCTTAATGATGAGGGTGGTATTTGGGAAGAGCCTTGGAAGAAGGGGCTGAGTGAATAGAATATTGACAAGAGTACTCAGAGCCACTGCAGCCCAGACCAGCTCTGCAAACCATGATATCTGAGCTTGGCCCAGTCACAGCCTCTCACAAGGGGCTTTGCTTGGTCATGGCTTTCGGCTGAGATTTGTAGAGGTCTGGGGTTCTGGAAAGAAGGCTTCTGGGTCTGGGGAAAAGAGAGGAAAGACAGAAGAAGAAATTACTTTGTTCTTCTCTCTTGGACATTTAGCATTCTGCACAAAACTTTCTTTGAAAAGTGTTACACTGCTAAAAGTAAAATGCCTAGAAACCCCTGCCTTTGGTGTTCTAAGGTGGCTGGCCCCCTTGGACATCAGGAAATCACGTGAACAACCCAGGCAATAGCATGAGAAGGATGAATGCCACCCTACCTGACGTGGTGAAGCCACGCTACAGTAAAAAGCCTTTCTCCTGAATCCTGAATTCTGGCCTGGTCAACTGGTCTCCCCAAAAGGCCAGTGTGGGGGAGCTGCAGAGCCGACATCCCACCATCCAGTTTAGCAGGTGAAGAATGGAGCAGACAGCCGACTTTGAGAATTTAGCAGCTGCCAAAATTCAGTTCATTCAACTTCCTGGATAAATTAAGAGCCCAGGATTCCAGGCTCACAATAATTAAATCATAAGAGAAAATGATAGGGAGAAGAAAGAAGACAGTGGAGTAGTTGAAAGCTGCCGAAAGTCTGTGCTAACGATGGCTGATTCTACATTAACATGAATGCCTTCGGTTAACAGGGGAAATGTGCTGAAGCAGAGGCTTTTGTCAGGCCAAACACATCTGTGAATAATTGAACAATATTCACGTTGAAGGAGTCAGCAATTTATCACTGATTTGGCCTCAACTTTTAGAAGGAGTGAATAACTTTTTGAGTAAGGAGATTAAAACCGTGTGTATATACACACGTACTACTCTTGTGCAGAAGGAAGTGCAGAATCCACCAGCTCTTGCGTGTGGCAATTTGAAATGGTCTGTGCAGGATTTTACCTCTGCAGGCTTCAGAATAAGATGCAACTAACCTGAACACATCCGCCCACTCCCTACTCAGCCCGCCAGCTCATCCCCAGGAGCCCTTAGGCACACAGGTCACTGCTCAGGCCCTGAAAGGCTCTTCCTATGCTGAGCGTGTTGTCCGCCAGCTCTGGCCATCAGCCCCCGTGCACCTCACATCTTAGTGGGGACACTCTTCCACCATTGCTGAGGCAGGACAGCTAGGAGAGTTGGAAGCAGCAAGGTATGAAAATTAAAATCCAGTGATGAGAGAAGAGACTAAGAGTCAAGGCTGAGAACCTCCAAGATAGACATGAACACAAAGAGGGAGACAACCTTTGTTGGTGAGAAACCCCAGGCCTGGAAAAGGCAATGACTTGCCCAGGATACTGCAGTGACAGAGCTGTGCTGCCTGTTCCTCGGCTCCTCATGACTTTCAAACACACAGACTCACACACCCTCTGCAAGCCAAGGGGTGGTCTGCAAAGCAGAGAGTGCTTTTCCCAACACCCACACAGGAGAGGTTTGGAGGCATAGAGAGGGACGGAAATGCTGACCTCTTGAGTGCATTGGGAAGCCCTGGGGGCTGCCTTCCTATGGGAGGGTGTTAACTAGAGATGGGCCCCAGAGGGAGAAGGGAAAGAAATGGCAGCACTCTAATTAAATGCTCCCTCCCTCTGTATGTGTGTGTATATGTATGTGTTTATGCATGTATGTGTATGTATATCATGTGTGTGTATATGTAACCATGTGTATGTGTACACATGTGTATATACGTATCCGTGTGTGCATATATGTGTGTATGTGTCCATGTGTGTATGAGTGTGTGTACGTGTGTATCCATGTGTGTATGTGTCCATGTGTGTATGAGTGTGTGTACGTGTGTATCCATGTGTGTATGTGTATGTGTGTGTACATATATATTTGAACATGTATGTGTGTGTGTCGTGTGTGTGCGTATATATGTTTCCATGTGTGTACGAGTGTGTGTATGTGTGTGTCCATGTGTGTGTGTATGTGTAGTGTGTGTGTGTGTGTGTGTGTGTATTAGTGTATTCATATCTTTGGCCATTTCTTTCAGAAAGTGAGACTACTGACTTAAACCTCAAGTGGAGGAAACTGCCCTCACAGGAGAGTGATTCTAAGAGGACATGGTGTTGATCTCCATGGATGCCTGGTATTGCTGGTGGGGTTCGGAAGCGCCTCTGAGCAGAGCTCCCTTTGATGACCCCTCCCGCCTGGACTTGCCCTCCCTGGCCATCAGCCCATAGCCAGTTCTCTCCCAGATCCACAGCCTGGGCTGTCCTCACACCCAGCGACTAATGCAGCTCCACTGGAAGGGAAGGACAAGGAGCCAGATGGAGCCAGGCAGTAATGTGATAGGATAAAAATAAAGTGGCAGTGGCTTGCTTTACACATGAACCCCAGGTGGGTGCAGTTTCCACTGAGTAGGACCCTGAAGGTCTTGAGTCCTCCCTTTAGAGACTGCCCCCTCCAACCCAGCACCAGTGCTGTCTCCCTGCAGCCCGCCTCCTGTAAGAAATGCACCCACATTGGTGGGTTTCCCAGTCCAGGGTCACCTTCATGGGCACAGAACTACTCATACCTGCTTTCCCTCAACCCCAACAATTCTGTACCCCAGAAAAATCAAGTTAAAATACAGAATTTGTCATTAACACACTGTGTGGTCTTGTACAAGTCATACTTTTTTTTTTCTGAATCTCTAGTTTTACAGCCATAAAATGAGGACTTAGGACAGCCTCCCACATTCCTGCCAGTTTTTGCACTCTCCTCCACTCAGTCATAACCAGTATGTTGACAGGCATACATGGGGGGTCCAAACCTCATGCTTCACCCTCACTGCCTGCTCCATCTCAGCAGATGGGTGCGTTTCTGAATAAATAACCCATGAGCAGCCTCGGGTCAGCAAGTTAGGATTTCTCTTTCTTTTATGTCACTTTGCCCCCTCACACCTCCACACCCCCATACTCACACACTCACATACTGAACTGCTCAGTTCACCAAACTGTGGTCAGCACTGTATCATTCAGGACTGTTTCACAGATACAAGTGACACAAACTGTTATGGAAAGGAGAAAAACAGAATCTATTATGTTACCCAACTGAGAGGTCCGAGGATTGACTAGCTTCATGCTCGATTTATCCAGGGTCTCAAATGATGTCACCAGGACCCCTGTTCATCATCTGTCAACTTAACACTCGTTCAAGGATCATTCTCAGACAGGTCCTCCTTCAGGGTGGCTGTGTGGCTCCTGCAGTCCCTCCATTATTGCTGGTTCAATTCTAGGAGGACATAATGGCTTTCTCATCCAGTCGCTCCCACAAAGTCATAGGTTTGCCCTGGGTAGATCAGCCACGGTCAGGAGCAAGCTCTGTGGGAAGGATGGCCTGGGGTGGGGGTAGATGTCATGGTTCATGGTACCCCTGGAGAATTACAGCCCAGGAGAAAGGAAATTCTAAAGGGAGAGATGACTGCCATCGCTCTGGGGTGCTAGTCGTACAATTTTGTATCACACGACGTGTACTATGCTGCCTGCACATCCTCTTGCCTCTTTGCCTCCCCTCAGGGGAAGGTGTTAAAGCTGTCAAATGAGGCCTGGGAAAAGAGAGCTCTACTTGACTAGGCTGAAGAAGGTAAGCGAGAATGCCTCAGGAAGAAAGGCAGGAGGCACACATAGCATCACCCAGAACACACACACACACACACACACACACACACACACACACACACACACACACTTCTCCCAGGCTCACCAACAGGAGCATGGCCGCTGCTCATCATCTCATTCATTCATTGCAACCAGATGGCGTGCTCGTGTCTGGATGACTGGATCCAGGCAACACCGCATGAAGATCTTCACTGCCCACTCTCTGCCTTCCGGTCCCCATCCCCTAAGCCCTGTCCCTCACAGCCTTCCCCTCTGCCACTAGGCAGGGCTGCTCGCTTCCCTTTCCTCCAAAGCCATCTGCCTCCAAAGACCCTGTGAATCATAACCGCGAGAAACCTTGCTCTGGCATCAGATGCCGCCTCTTTGCCCAGAAATCTCAATTTGTTTTCCTGCTGAACATTACAGTTTGTAAATAACCTAAAATAAATATATGTGGTTGTTTTTTACACGTAATACTGACAGCTGAAGAAAGCTGGGAATGGCAGTCTGCTCCAAGCAGGTGGTTTACATTTAGAAAGGCAGAGGAAAAAAGCAGAAAACATTCAGCAAGTCTGCAGTAAGGTTAAAGATGGGTCATGTCACCAGCCTGCCTGCCCAGGGTCCCCCACTTCAGCTCTGGTACCCCAAATAAGAGTCTGCATATCCTAGCCTCCTCCCAACAAAATGCCAGGAAACATATTGGGTGGATTGCATCCTTGTCCCTTCCTCATACCTCCTGCAGGCCAATGCACACACACACATGCGTACATATACGCACACAGAGACATGTGTGCACACATGTGTACACACGTACACACATGCATGCACATACTCCCACACTCTATCTTGCTCTAAAACCGTATCTCTTTTCAATCTTTCTGCCTATAATGATCCCTCTCTGTCACCTCCTTGAATCCTTCTGCTTCATGAAGACCCCACCCCAGTGCCCACTTCCCCAGGAAGACTGCTGCCCTCCCCAGACCCAGGAGAGCTCTTTGCTCCAGCTCTCCAGCCCACTCCCATGTGTGGCACTCACACATGCCTCACCATGGTGTTGGTTCCTCCAGGGGGGCCCAGACAGGGAGTGTGCAGTTAGTGCCACACTGCTGGGTCTGTGTCCTGGCTCTGCCACTGAGTAGCTTGGCACACTCGGGCCATTTACTCACCCTCACTGTTCCTCAGTTTCCCTGTCTGTAAAATGCTGAGGATGATAGTATCATTACCCAGCTGCTCACAAGAATTCAACGAGCACCTGCCTGCCAGGCACTCAGAGCAGCACCTGGCTTCTAAGAGAGCTGTTGGCCTGGTGCCATTATCCCAGCTGGACCGTGGGCTCTAAGGGGCGAAACTCTTTCCTCTATCTGCCCCACACAGCCTTGCACACAACTAGTGCTCAATACGTGCGTGTGGAGTGAGCACCGGCTGTATGCCTGGGAAGCCAGCACTAAGAAACTGTGGACATGGGGATTGCCCTGATGTGGGGGCTTTTGCAGACCTGGCCCCGGTGAACAAGACTGGCTCCACTGCCCCGTGGGGATGTGTGCACCTTCATTCCTGCTGCTAGCCCCATTGCTTTGGGAAGAAGGCTGCGCCTCTTGATGTGGATGTTATAAGCTGTTTTCTTTATATGCACCTGGGCCTACAGAACAGCAAATACACTTTTAGAAAGAAGCAGGCCATCAATGGAAACAATATTCATGACATTGAGTTGGGAAGGCAGGAGGTAAATGGTGAAATTGAAGATATTCATGGCAGGAGCCAAAGAGCAGAGACAGCATGGAGCAGGCACACAGGCTGTGCGGGCTCGGGCTACATCTGCAGGCTTCTGAGCAGGTTCACAGTGTAGGGATGGGGAGTGGAGGCCATCCAGGGAGACAGGGGGACACACCAGAGACGAGAAGTGAGGAAAGAAGGCTAGGAAGGGAAGTGGCACACAGCAAGGGAAAGAATGGAAATGAGCAGTAATTCTCAGTCAGTGATTTTTGTTTCCGATTAAGGATCAGAAGAGGAAGAACCTTCTCCCTCCTTTATTTTCCCTGCAATTACATCTTGATAAGATAGCTTGGAGATAATACCTGAGTGTGGGAAAGGAGACATGGAAAGATGACAAACTGAGAAACTATAAACCTGGGATTTTATGAGATTGGTTATGAAGACTAAATTAGTTATGATGTTTAAAATACCCAGAGTGCACAGTCAGTGTTATTTACACATCCTCATTGTCATCATCATTATTGCACTTGTAATGCTGACATCCATTCACCAAACATGTGTTGAGTCCCTCCATCACCCGGAGGCCAGGTACTGGGGATAGACAGGAGGATAAGAGAAAGCCTCCACCCTGAGGAGGAGAGAAGACAGCCATGCAGCGAGTTCATTCTCAGACAGGCTAAGTGGGAAGTAGGAACCACCGGAACATGAGGGCTGGTCTGTGGGGTCTCAGCCTGTTTCCTCCTCTGTGTCCACCCAGGATTGAGGTGGATAAGTCCTAAGGCTCCCTGGCTGCAGTATCCTGTGCCACTCGTACCTGAGTGGTTCCTCACTCAGCCTGAGCTGCCCTAGACCTTGGATGAGGCTCCCTCTTATCAAGGTCGCTTTGGAAACTGCCTTCCATTTGTTTCCCTGGTACAATCCACTTCCACTCTCATAATACAACAGAGACCTACAGGGCCGTGGAGCCGAAAGCGTCTGTGGCTTTTCATTTCCTGGCATGATTAGGGTCATAATCACTGTGCCGGGAAAAATAATAAAGCCAGAGTCTGATGTGGGATCAAAGCAAAGGGGCCAACCACACACCCAGTCTCAAGCCTCCCCGGAGGGGCAGCTGAGGGAAGAGGCCCTCTCGAAACCAGCCTGGGGCGAGGGCTGCAAATCAAGCCCTCAGTTGCCCACTCAGCATCAGCACCAATTCCACCAGCAGGAAAATGTCTTCAGCGCTGGCACTTGGGCCCTCATCCTGGGAAGGCAGAGAGCTGAGCACACTGGCCGGCCAGAGGGAAAGCTGTAGGCTCATCCCCTGAGAAGGAAAAGTGGAGATGGGAGCCTGCTGCTCACAGCTGCTCCTGGCCACCTGGAAGCTGGGACACACACAGCTGGGATGAGGGCTCAGCGTGATCACGCCAAGAGGTTCTTAGACCTAGGGGTAGAGGCAGGAGAGCTAAAGAATGGAGCCAAAGTAAAGAGTGGATGTTAGTTACAACCTCCTGGCTAAGTGTCCATGTAGGATCTCCTTTTCCCCGTCTGCCTGATGGAGGTAGCCATTCCAGCCCTGCCTCTGGGAGGCATGAGAAGTGAGAAGGCAGAGACAAAGGTAAACTATTCTACCTGAAGGGCTGCAGGACCTGAAAAGGACTCCGATGGGGCCAGCCAGACAGGGCTGTTCGCAGAGGGATCAGACGAAGGAAGTGGGGGGGGGTCGAGTTCCCAGGGAAATGGGGACACCCAATCTGCCCCAGAGCCCTGTGCTGGACCTTGGAGGTGTAGGAAGTGGCTGCAGTCCCACCAGGGAAGGATTTTTGCATACAAGCCCGAGTGAAGAACACGCTGTGCTCCAAGCCCTGGAGGGGGCACTGGGGCTGCACAGTCTGGTCCCCATTTTCCCCTTGACATTGAGCCACTCCCACCAGTCATTGTGCCTATAAGGACCAGCCCAGTGTCAGCCCCAGGAGCCCCTCAGCTGTGAGTTGCCTTCTCTCCACTCCCTGCTGGGCTCAGAACCCGCATTTGTAGAATGCAGGGATTCTGATGTCAATATCTGAGCTCCCCCAGGATACTCGCCACCAGGTTCACAGAGAAAGGTGGTTTTCCTGAAGGGCCGAACTATGAGAGGGGCTTATAGGGAATCGTGACTTTTTATTACCATTATTAATTTACCTGTTTCTCATCCTCAATATGCTTTCCCTGGAAGAAGGGACTTTGTCTTATTTGTCTCAGTGCCGCAGATACATAGGACATCGTCTGGTAGCCATAGTGCAAAAGCATTGTAGCCCGGATTTAAGGACGAATGACCCACATGTGTCAGGATTTGGCAAGTTACACCAAGTCAGAGTTCACCCAGACTCACTGCAGGGCTAGATGGCTTTCAAAAAACATAGGCAAGAAAAGATGTGGGATTGTGGGACTGAGCCTAAAACACCTGGCTTCAAGCCCCAGTGTAGTAACAGTTTCCTTGCAGATAAGGCATCTCTGGGGCGGGGGGATGAGAAGTGGGGAGTGCACTGAAATCTCCCTACCTGCTCTCAGGGAAAAAATCTGGGGGATCAGAGAGAAACTCCACACATGGTGCCTTTAACCCAGATGGCCCAGAGTTAATACAAAACCATTCTGTAATGAAAACCAGGCCAGGAGAAAAGGGAAAGGCTCCTTTAGCACAACAAGGTCAAGGTTATTATTTCTCAAAAACACATTAGCTGGCTTTCCCCGAGACTTGAAGGAGAGTTCCTCATGTGGCCCAGACTGAGGAGTCTATCAAGAAAATGTTTTTTCAAGGAGGCGAGTTCCACTTGCCTTGGGGAGCCCAGGAGGTTACCAGCAGCAGCTCTGTGGTGGAGACACAGGTCTGGACCAATGCTGCAGTGGCTTCTCTGGCTCCTGCCACCCCCACCGCCCTCTAAAGTAGCAAAGGCTCAGCCCTGAAGACCCCGCTGCTGGAGCCCGGGGGAAGCAGTGTACACAAGACACAGGGCTTGGGGCTGGGGCCTGTTTGGTGGTGGCCCACGAAGGCGGGACGTCCAGGGCAGAAGGCCAAGACCTGACAGGGAGGGCTTAAAGAGAGGGTGTTTGCGGAACATAAGAACCTAACAAAGGGGTGGCCAGGAAAAAGAGGAGCCCATTGGAACAAAGACATTTTGTAAAAATAACAGAGCAAGTTAACTCCTAATCCCTACTATAGTAAAGTAACTGCTGCAGTTTCCATGAGAGGCCAGGGTGTACCCTGCATGGGGAGGCCCAGTGGGGCAGAATTTGGACAGGGGTAGCATCCTCCATGGCCATCCAATGGGCACAGGCCTGTCCCTTGGCTGATCACCAGGCAAAAGGGGTTCCCACAAGCAGTCCGGTGGACACCCACTTAGAGGACATTGGTCTGCAAAGGGCCTTCTCTGAACCTAAGTTTCCTCATTTATAACTGTGGCTGATAAATGTCACACCTCCACACACACTAAGTGCGGGGGGCATGTGACAAGGTATGGGGAAGAACTGTACAAACATAAAGCCACTAAAGAATACAGTAATACCTTGGTTTGCGAGCATTATTCATTCCGGAAACAAACTACTCATATTGCAAGACATCACTCGTTTACCATGTTAAAATGTATTAGAAATGTTTGCTCGTTTTGTGGAACATTCGCAAACCGCTTTACTCACAATCCAAGGTTTTACTGTAATGAGAAAGACTACAACACATGATAATCGCCTGTTTTCTTGCTCTGCCCACCAGAAGAGTGCTGGGGGACCTCAGCACCCACTTCACCCAGGCCTGCTCGACAATGACTTGTCCATGTAACTTCTGACTCAATGCTACACCCTCCACTAGGTCTTATGGCAAAAGAGACATGTGGGAAGCCCGGTTCTCTACGATCGTTGGTGTCTCTCATTCTCTCCTGTTAACAGCCTCTCCCTGTGGCCTCTTGCCCACACCCCTGGATCCAGATACCCGCCATGTGTTCTGACTTCCAAAGCACTCCGGATGGGCACTACCTACTGGAATCTCTACTTGCATCAGCCTTAAGACCTGTATTAGTCAGCTTGGGCTGCCATGACAAAGCAACACCAATGGGTGGCTTCAGCAACAGATTCTATTTCTCACAGTCCTAGAGGCTGGAAGCGTAAGACCAAGGTGTCAGTGGGGTTGGCTTCTCCTGAAGCCTCATCTTAGCATGTGCATGCCCATTTCCTCCCTGTGTCTTCACGTGGTCTTCTTTCTGCGTATGTCTGCGTCCTAATCTCCTCTTCTTATAAAGACACCGGTCATTTGGATTAGAACTCAACCTAGTGACTTTACCTTAATCACCTCCGTAAAGTCTCTGCCTCCAAATACAGTCACATTCTGAGGCCCTGGGGGTTTGAATTTGGGGTGGGGGACACAAGACGGCCCCTAACAAGACTGGTCTCTGCCGTCAGCATCTCCAGGAAATCCCTGCTCAACACAGCCTCTTACATCCAGCCACATGACGCAGTATCTTTTATACACCTCTCTCACCACTGGGCCCCACCTAACCTTGACCGTGAGAAGGGCAGAACCCTGGGTCTTCATCTCTGGGTTCCCAGCATCTTACACAATACCAGGGAAACAGCGTGCTGCATAAACTTCCGGGAAACAAATGAGTGATGACAGATCCGCCATGTTCTGTTTTGGTCAAAGAGGAAATCTACCGTCTATCTTAGCATAGAGAGGGACCATTCCAGCACACACCATATTACAGATGAGTAAAGGCCAGGTTTGATTTCTTGCTCCCTCTTATTATGTGATCAATAACTTCTTAAAATCCTTAAAAATAAGCTGCAAGGCAAGGTTAGGGATCGTAGGAATGGAGAAGAGGATAGTATCTAAGGAGCCTGCAAGCTCTGTTCATGGGATACTGGCATTACAAGGGATATCAATATTAACAGTAACATTAGTGTCCAAAAGCATCAGCCTCAATAGTTTGCAATTGCTGACAAACACCTTTCCTGGGTGATGACAGACAGAGGACCACGGGTGGCATTCACCTGGGCTCTTATGAGAGCTGGGACAAGCAAAGCACCATGTATGTTTCTCCTCAAGAGGACCGGCCAGCTACTATTCCCACCCCCATATCTTCAGCAGGCTCTGGTGGTTTCAGAAACTCAGGCTGTGCCCTGAATGCCCCACCCACCAGGGTTGCAGATGGGGCGGGCGGGGGGGGGGGCGGGTTGTCAGAGGCTGAAAGGCAGACGGAAGAAACTACCCACCCTTGAGCTCTCATTCTCCTGAAGGCTCTTCCTACACATGAGGAAGGTGTTGATTGCAGGCTGGAGATGTGAACCTCGGCCCATCCCATTTTAAGCAGGAAATGTGCTCCTGCAAAAAGCATTGGGGAAATATGCATTCTTTGAAATTGCATCCTGTTGCAAATACACCAGGGGGCTTACCCTTTAAAGAGAGCCTGTAGCAAAATAATTTATATAGCCAAGAATCCTTTTGTGAAATGAATACAAGTGTGTTCTCCTTAAGTAAATCTAATTTACAAATTCAATTTAATTCAACAAATGTTTATTGATTACATTCTCTGTATGCAGGGCATCATGCCAGTGCAGGTAATAACAAAGATATTTAAGACATGATCCCTGCCCTTAGGAAACTCGTATTTTAACCGTGGGAGACAGACAAGTAAACAAATATTGCTACCAATGCGATAAGTGCCATGGTGTGCTGAGAATTCTCTGGGGAATCAAGATAAACCAAATAATTCACTAATAATGGAATAGCCAAGGAAAGCTGCAGAAAAGAGGGGACAACTGGAATGGGACTTGATGTTTAAATAGGAGCTCACCAGGCTGGAATGTGGCCATGCCCAGTATGATAAGGAACCAGAGTGCCATGAAAGAGAAATGGAGGAAAATATTTTCAACAGGCAGCATGCTCTATACTGAAGGCTCTGATTCAGCCAGACTCAAACCTTATTCCTCCCCAGCTGAGCTGAGGCACCTAAGAGCTCACCATGGAATTCCCGTAGCTAGCAAGCTCTCTAACCACACTGACAATATGCCTCAATTTACAAAAATTTGATTTATGTACTTAAGAGAGACTTACTGATTTTTGTGGAGAAAGGCACATTGGTAAGGAAAGGGTTGTCAAGTCCGGGTGTTCAGCCAGCCAGGATACAGAAAAGAAAGAGGCTCTGCTGGCGTCCAGGGCTATGCCAGCCATACAGCCAGCTCATGGCACTTGGACTGGGTATGAGTTAGGAGACAAATATCCATTTGAACTGAAACTCTTTTGAATATGGCAGAGCAAAGGACAACAAGGAGGCACTGGGTCCGTCCCGGGTAGGTTTGCAGTGTTGCATTTTGGAGGGACCACCCACATTTCTCTGAATGCTGCACTCAGCTGTGTTGGCATCTACCCCCTCGTAGCATTCAGATTTCCCACCTGTTCTGTGACCCTCTTCTGTCAACCTGCCATCCTCTCCAATTCGTGTTATTTTTATAATTCTACTGATGGCCAGATGGAGCAAGCTCTTTTTGTCGTCATCATCAATATTATCATCACCATCCCATCACCATCATCATCACCATCACCATCACCGTCTTACTGTATTTGGACTGCTACAACAAAAATACTATAGACTGGAGAACTTATCAACAACAGACATTTATTTATCACAGTTTGGGAGGCAGGGAGCCCATGATCTAGGTGCCAGCAGATTCCATGTCTAGTGAGGACCTGCCTCCTGCTTCATAGATGGCCTTCTTATTGCTGTGTCCTCACATGACAAAAGGAGCAAGGGAGCTCTCTGGGGTCTTTTTCATGAAGGCACTAATCACCTCCCAAAGTCCTCTCCTTCTAACACCATCACATTGGGGGTTAAGGCTTCAAGGTGTGAATTTGGAGAGATGGAAACATTCAGTCCATAGCACTAATCATCACCTTTTTGTCATACAGTTTGAAAAGTATATGCTCTCTATTTGATGCTAGTAAGGACCCTAAGCAGACTATTATCCCCATGTTCCAGAAAAGATATCTGTAGCTCAGAGAGGTTATTTAATTTGCCCAGGGTCACACAGCTAATTATTTGCAGAGATAAACCCAAGACTCTTGGCAACTAATACAAGGTACAGCCCCCACCACCACCATAGCACACTGCCCCCAGTAAAAGTTGAGTCAGCCGCATACATGAGCAAAGCAGCTGGTCTTAATAAGGTGTGAATTGAGAGAACTTACTGAAACCTTCCACCTCCCAATTTTCCCTTGGCTAACCAGTCACAAGGCATGAAATTGCACTAGTTGATACTGAAAGGGGAGGGGAGGGTAAAGAAAAATTGCTTCCACTTTTAGAGTTTTTAATTTTACACGTTTTATCGTAAAACTCACTTATGAGAGTGCAGAGGGTATCTATTTGAGATGTTTTTCACCGCCAAGTACAGATGACACAGGTAGAAGGATTCAACAATTTTGCATGAAGAAGTCTCAAGATAGAGGTGGGGCAGCTCCAGGGCTGTCAATAAATTACACAGAAAGACTGCCTTTCTATCTTTCTCTACATCTTCTGCAAGCTGGCAGCTCCCCTCTTGATCACAAAATGACTACAGCCAGCAGCTCCAGGTGTCTCTTCATATAGCTGCCATCAGAAGGGGAAAAGGTGGCTCTCCATTTTATAAGACTGAAGAAAGCAGTTTCAGACACCTCCCAGCAAGCATCCCCTCACATCTCATTAGCACAATAGGGTCATAAGCCCACACCTAACCAGTCCTGACTAAAGACATGGAATTTTCCTGATTGGCCTTGTCTGCTCAGCATTCTTCCTTGGAGAAAAAGACGGTCCATGAAGCACCCCTCCCTACCCCACCCCACCCCAGTACTTGAATAAAATCTAGGTTCTGTTAGCAGGAAGAAGGTGGAATGACCTCTGAATGGGCAACTAAGAGTGTCTGCCACACAGCCCCAGTTTTCAGAAGGAAAAACAAAAATTTAGAATCTTCCAGAGTCCCCTTGAACTTCAAACTATTGTCAGCTTATGAAAGTATTAATATAATAGATAAGCTTTATAATACGATCAGCTATTAACCTATGATCCTGAATCAGCTGTTATTAATCCTATCACGTTCTGGTTATAAAAAGCCTTGTTGTGATAAATCCCAACAAGTTCTGGATTGTGTTTCTAAACGCTCCACAAAACAAACGAAGCATAAAGCTAGGCCAGGCCTCCGCAGAACAGGAACTGAGACTAAAAGTGGCCAGAAAATGTCCCAGCAGTGAGAGTGGTGCAGACATAGAAGGGAGGAAGAGGCCACAAACAAAGTCCCTTCATCCATCACCCAGCATTGGTCCTGGTACCCCAAGTGGGGCTGTGAGGTTGAGAAAGAATATGAAACGAACACACAATAGCCAATAAGCAACTCACAGAGCAGATGAAGTCAGACCCCAAGGGGCTTACCCAGTCCTAAGTCCTCTGTCAGCACACTTCTTTTCATGGTGTTTCCACTGGTAGCATCAAATTGCAAGTCTTGCCCTTATCAGTCTGCTTTTCTGCTGTTGCACTTGTGATGGTTGGTTTGAATCAGGGCGATCAGCAGGGAAGAACATACAGGTATAGGACCCCATCCTCATGGGGTAGTGTTTCCTAATTGCCAGGAGATATTAATCTTTAGGATTTGAGAAAAAGAAATCAGAATTCCTAGTAATTCTTGGGAACCCCCCTCCAACTCATTTCATCAGTCATTCTTCATTCTTCATAACACTTTATTTGTGTGTTTTAAAATAATAATAATGAATGACTCTACAGCGAATTGGGTTAGGGTCACAGGATTAGCACATAAATTTTTTTATTACAAATATATAATAAATGCATGGTTGACTTTTATTATGAGCCAATATACTATGACAAGGTTATATATTTCAATAATATGTAAAAATCATCTCTCCCTGATAGAGACATTTGATAATCAGAGACATTAAAAGAAGATAATAGTAACAGAAATAAATGTCAAATAAAAGTCACTTAAAAATTAAAAGAAAGGGCTGGCCGAGTGACTCAGTTGGTTAAGAGTGTGAGCTCTGAGCAACAGGGTCGCCGGTGTGATTCCCACATGGGCCAGTGAGCTGTGCCCAAGCTGAGCTGCTGCTGAGCTGCCAACAGGTGGCAGGATGGCTCAGCTGGTGAGAGCTTGTGCTCCTAACAGCAATGTTGCGGGTTCGACTCCCTCATGGATGGTGGGCTACTCCCATCAGCAACTGAGATTGAACATGGCACCTTGAGCTGAGTGGCTGCGAGCTGCCTATGGGTGGCCGGATGTCAACTGGACTTGGAGCTGAGCTAGCCATGCCCTCCACAACTAAGATTAAAGGACAATGACTTGGCTGTCCCCTTCCCCAATTCCCCAATGCTGTTCCCCTTCCCCAATTCCCCAATAAAGTCTTAAAAAATAAAAGAAAATATCACGATATTTAATTTTAATATTTAAACAATATTTAAAAACCTTTTAAATGGAATTTTAAATCCTGCAAAGTATTAGTTGCCCTCTCCACAAGTCTTGATCTCTTTTGTGTGTGTGTGTGACAAATATTTCAGACATACAGAATGTCTTCTACATGGCATCGACCTTGCTCATATTGGTGAGAGTGTGTCCAAAAGCAACTCCAGGTTGGGCGTTAGGTAACTTGCTTTATATAAGCTCATCCCCTTTCTCACGACAAAAATAGTTTGTCTGCTTTGTCTGGTTTGGGTTTTGTCTTTAAATTCTTTATTACTTTTCCTAAAACCTGTTTCTGATTTAACGTTGCAGAATTCCCACAACCTCGTTCCCATCTTCTCTTTGCAGTTCTCTGTTCAAGGATTTGCAAAGAACTATAACCTACAGTGAATATTCAAGCCATAAACATTTGGGTTAGTAATGTAATAAAATGACATCCAGATCTCCTAGCAAGTGCTCCTAACAGCGCCACACAGAATTATGTGTCAAAATAGCCAACTTAAGGATGTATTTCACTTCCCAAACTTATTATTTCTTAGAATACCACCCATAAAGTATTCCATGGGTATAAAGCTTACTAGTATATTTATTTTATTTACAACAGTGAATCATCATTAGCAGCAGACAGGGAAACAAACACACCTTCTCTCATGGCAATTACTACGAGCACAATTAACAGATGGGACTTGGACACGGCTCAATGACCTGCTCCTGTCCAGTTCCTCTGACCTTCACCTTCAACTACTTAGGTCAGCATTTCCTGTTCTGGCTCTCAACTGTATGCCAGTGGATTCTTTCAAAGCAGTAACGTCTCTATGTTGATTGCTAAGCTTAAATTCCCTCAGGAGGCTTATAATACTTTTACCATGTTCTCATTTTCACAACTGAGTTTTCTCAGCACTTGGAAAAATGCTTTTCCTATGAGATGCTAAAAAGGAATTCTGCCTGGAATATGCTCACTAGGCCCAGGCTGGTCAGACCCTGGCTGAGGATGTGCTGAGCCCCTTTCCCAAGGCCCTGGATGCAGGAGGGCACCCCCTTCCCATTCAGTGCTTCTCCTCCCCGCTGCCCTCCATGGCTCCATGATTCCTGGCCCCTGTCTGCCTAGCCTATTCACCCCCAAACTCACCCAGACCTGCCTGCCTTCTCCCCTATTTCTTCTGCTCACATTTACCCTCCTGCTTCTCTGTACAGCCCCAGACCACACACAAGCAGCTCCACTTTTCACGTTCCGATTTCTGAGCAAACTCGGTGCCGGGCACACGATTGGTCTAGTCACCACTACGGCAATTTAATTACAGCAATTTAGATTACGGTATGACTCATACAGAAATGTCCACTCACTTTCAGTATGATGCCTAAAATATGACTTGATCATACTGAGCCTCTTTTTCCCCCCACCTATTAAAGGGAGATAAAACTTCCCAGCTCATAATAGTTTTGAGAAGATAAAATAACACAGGTAAAGCATAGAACTAAAGGCTAGGAGAATGTGGGTTTTGGTTCCCCTTCCCCAATGAGTGTAGTATTAAATTTTAAAGGAGGAGCTTTGCAGTACAAAAGGATCTTGGTATACACCACTAGAATTGCAGGCATAACCCCAGGAGCAGAATTAGCTGTATTTGCAAGTCCAAACATGATGAAGGCTCTGCAGATGCCTCTCTTTCCCTATTCACAATCCTGTGTCAAATCCAGTAACTTCTTCCTCTGCATGTTTCCAAAGGGACTTGGATGGAGAGAGGTCAGCCCACCAACCCCAACGCCTAGCCCACGGCTGCTGCCCCAGCCTGGCCTGAAGTAAATGCCCAATAAATGTTTGCCAAATTGAATTTCCTTCTTTCTGGATTAATCGGTGGCAGAAGCAAGGAGCCAGGCCCCCTGGGGTGGCTCCACTGCCCACAAGCTCCATGAGTCATGTCTTCAAAGGCTCAGCAGCTGCAAACCCCTTCCTTTGCCTCTGACCTCTCCTGCTTCTTCAGCATGTTTATGGACATAATTACAGCATGCTATTGATTTCCTGACAGCCGCCTTGATGTAACTATTTTACAGAATCAAGCTAATTTCATACATTGAGGTTTTTATGGTCTCTGGCAGACTCAACCCCAGAAGTCATTCCGTCCCCTCGGAGGGTGCCCTGCCCTCCTCAGAACACTGCTCCTCTCTGCCCCTCCTGCCTGCAGCTCAGCTGGGCTGTGCTGCCATCCAGACAGAGCCTGTCTTCTCCCACTCATGCTCACGAGAGGTGGCCGTGTCCTGAAGAAACAGAAATTTTCCAGGCCCCAAGAAGTCAGAATGGCGCATTTGGGGACAAAAGGGGGACCCAATTAGTCCCCTAACTTTTAAAGCCTGGGTCTGCCCTCCAGCTCCCTATTCCACTCTGAATACGTTTCTGGGCTCACGGAAACCCCCTCTTCCCTACACACAACCATGACTTCAAAGTTTACGGGGTCTTTGAAGAGATACAGTCTTGCCTAATCTGCATATCAGTCCTACGGTTGTGCTATTATATTCAGGTTACAGATGTGGAAAATGAGGCTCGGAAAGGAAAGCAACTTGATAATACAAAAAATTTAACAAGGGGCATTTGAGCACCCTTCACCAAAAGGCTCTCAATGGGTTTTGCTTCTTAATTGGGAGATGCGTTGCTGAGCCAAGATGTAGCAATGCGGCTTCTCATGCTGAGCCCTCCCCCTGCATGGCAACTCCTTGCTGCTCTTCCCCATTTCTACGCACGCAGCTCCCCTACACACAGGCGGGCCTTGGCCGCACTGTTTTTACACACCAAATGCAGTTGCACCGTTTCTGCCCATCCCGCCCACACCGATCCTTGAAGGGCCTCCTCTGGACCTGCCTCTCCCAGGAAACCTTCCTTTAATAAATCCATCTTTCAGTGCGTCTCCTTATTCTGAATGCAGTGAATATATTGTCTAGAATATTGGGTAATAAATGTGCATCAGTAGATATTTAATCAAGTTGTCCTATTCTTGGGAGTCCCTTAACATAGTGTTATCTGGCTTGGTTGAATCCCCATCATCCACTTCCCATTGGATGTAAATGTTCCAACCTCCCAACGGCCACCACCCTCGACTTGGGGAACTACAGGATGCCAGGAAAGTGGATTTCACCTCTGGTTCCAGAAATGGGACCCAAGACCAAGGCCAGGCCAATGAGTACATCCATGTGACCGAAGGTGGTCCAATCAGATGGGACATCTAGACTGTTGCTGGGGATGCTGAGCGAGAGACTTGCTCTTCCCTGATGGAGAGAGCCTGCTGACAGTACAGCCAATAGGAAGCAAAGTCAAGGAATGGAGACAAAAAGTGAGTCTAGGTTAAGCGCTTTGGGCACTTGGTAAAAATTTTTACCAAGATCAAGCTTTGCCTGAAGCTAACCAAGCCGTTTCTCCAGACTTTTCAGTTACATGAGCCAATGCACTTCTCTTTGTTTAAACCAGTTTCAGGCAGGATTTCTAGCCCCAAAGGGATTCCAGTACATACACTTGAATGATGATGTTTGTTCTATAATAATGCTTGCATATCAACCTGGAAATGGTATAACCTTCCATTAACACTTCTTAAGTTTTTAAAAGAGGTTACGAAGACTACATTTAGTTCCATTGATCCTGTTATATGACTTATTGGATTTCTGTCTTTCCTGATTACAAAATAACACAAGCCCATGAAAGACACTTTAGAAATCCCACCACTACTAACTACTGCATTATTTTCTTTTATTTACATGTGTATAATGTTTTATGCCCTTGGGATGGATCATGATATGAGTATGTAATTTCGAATCCTACTTTCTTACTTAACGGCAGCCAATTACCTCAGTGGGATTAAAAAAAAAAATAGTAGCCAGATTGTTTGGGTTCAAACCTCTATTATTAATACCTGTGTGGCTTAAACAACTTATATAACATCCGCCATGTCTCAATGACCTCATATGTGAAAGGGGTGTAATGATAGCTTTTGATTTATAGGGGTTTCATGAGAATTAAATAAGATTAATTCAATATTTGATATGGCATATAGTAAAAACTCAGTTTTCAAAAACTTGGATTTCAGATGCTTATGCTTGTTCAAGAGAGCAACCAATGAGTATTCTTTGTTAGGGAGTCTGTCCTGTGTATTATGAGATGTTTAGCAGCATCCCTGGCCCTCTACACACTAGATGCCAGGAGCATCCCTAACTCTACCAGTCAACCAGGCATCTTAACAACCAAAGATGTCTCCAGACATTGCCAAAAGTCCCCAGGGAGACAAAAATCACCCCCAGTTGAGAATCATGGCTACATAGTATTTCATCACATAACTACACTGTTCAATATCATTATATAGCTGAAATGTACAGAACATTGTTAGATGACAGTGGAATTGCAATATCTTTCTACTGCTACAACTTTAAAGGGAATTCCTCCTGTATTTTACCATCACATGTAATATTGAACTATTAGTTTGAGGTAAATGATCTTATGTTAATTTTTATTAAACTTTTACCAAGAGATTTTTTTTAATGATTGTTATTTTATCAAATCTCTTTAGGGCACCAGCTGAAATTTTCTCTGCTTCACTGATCTCTGGATTGTATTAATAGAATTAATAACATTAAGTTATTCTTGCATTACTGAGATAATACCCAACTAGACATGTTATAGTATTCATTTCTTAACGTAGCAATGGGTCTGATTTGATGACATTTTGTTTAAAGATTGTTATTTCAATTCCATAAAGAGTATTAAACTGTTTTCCTTTCTTTTATTATTAGGGTTATGTTGCTTTCATAAAATAATTTTGAAAGGTTTTCATCTTTGTATATAATTAGAAACAGTTAATGCTCCCCCCATCAAAAAAAATATTACATAGACCTTCAAATTTGATCAACAACACTAAGTCAAGAGCATTTTGGAAAGGTAGTTAATTCTACAGCAATTATTTTATACCATTTCTTTAACTTCTCTATTTTTGAGTCAATTTTGGTGATGAATATCTTGCTATAAAATCATGTGATATTCAAAATTTTTAAAACAACACTATAGAATACAATATATTAACCTCGTGCAATGTGTTATAATTTGGTAGCTGTAGTTCTATGCACTTCCTAACATCTAAGTTTGCACATTTCCTTCCTCCTTTTTCTATTGGAATTTCAAGATCTACAAACTACTATTCTAATTCAAGAGTGCTCCACTGTTTCTCCCATTTGGTTTGTTTGTTTATTTAGTTTCTTCATGAGTGCTTATTGAAATATATAATTAAATACTTCATATTTATTCCTAATTCATTAGTAAAAGCATTTAGCATATGAATTTGCCCTTTGTACAGCTTTAACTTCACCTCATAAACTTTTACATAAAGTGCTCTAATTTGTGTTAGTTTGTCGTCCATATTTCTTCTTTGACCGAAGAATTGTTAAGCTGAGCCATTTTTAGTTTTCAAGATCTCAAATGTGCCTTTTTAAGAACCTTTGTTATTTTATCTATTCATTATTGTATGGTGGTCAGTGAATATGTGCTACATAAATTCTGATTTTCAGTATTTAATGAGATTTTCTTTTAAATTTTGGCACTGTTCTAAGAGTGGTTGAAAGAAAGATTTCTTATTTGTTCGTAGAGTTAAACGTTTGTTATACATTTTTATTAAATAAAAGTTATTAATTTCATTTCCCATGTATACTACCCCCGCATTTACTTTTTACTTGCCTCATGTGCCATGTTCTAAGGAAAATACATTGTTATCCTGCCATGAATACTTTTTGTTATTTTCTCCTCGTATTTTCTAATGCCTTTACTTTAAATATTTTGGTATTAAATTATTTGGCATCATCTGCTATTTGGTTTATGACTGGTACATTTTTATTCTGGATTTTATGTTCTACCCACATTACATGATTCTCTTTGTGCATCCAGTTCAATTGTTGTTATATTGTCAATCTTGTATTTTGTATGTGTTTTCCAGATATGTTTTACCAAGCCTCTTATTTTTAATCTTTCCTGTCAATCATTCTGTATTAGATTTATATCTTGTAGATAGCATATAGTTGGCATTTATTATTTGACCTAATCTGAGAGTGTCTGTATTTTAATGGGAGGGTTGACCCTTTTATTTATTGCCATAAATTATATATCTGGATTTATTACTGCTACTTCATCTTATCATTTCTGACTATGGGACTTCCTTTTTCTTGTTTTCTTACTTTTTTGTTGTAATTTTCTATCTTTTTTAAATTTATATTTACTACAGAGACCATGATATTTTTTTTCTCAAATAGTAGAAAGCACTTGTTAAACTCTTTTAGTGGCTCTTTTAGGTTTTAGAAAATAATTTTTGAACTTCCTTCTTCTAATAATATCAAAAATAAAATATTGTCTATTCAGTTCCCCTTTAAGACGAGGAAACAAAGATGCTTTCTACTACTTTCTATTCTTCCTTCACCCAATTTGTTTTTCCTGGAACATAATGGGGTACTAGAACTAATTCTTTGCATATTTGTGGTATTTTGTGTTTTTTCTTTCACCTTTGAGAACGACCTTTTTACTTTCCATTCTGCTTTATACCCATGTTATCAAAGGTATTTAGACATTACTCCATAGCTAACCTATTCCGTGATTACCACCAAGCTGTTTATTTCATAACCTCCTGTGCTTAGGTCTTTATTCTGATACATCTCTTTATCAATTTGAATATATTCTCAAGTACCTTCCTCAGGAAAGAAAGAGATCTGTTATATATTCTGAACTATTATATTTTTGAAGCTGTGTTTCTCTTGTGTTCACACCTAAATGACAGCTTAACTAAATTTAAAAAAAAAATACTTGAATTATGATTGTACTCTCCCAGAACTCTATAGCCCTTAATATTAGAGCAAGTTGTAACAACCTTGGCGTTGCAGTGGCTTCACACTTACAAAACCCATTTTACAAGTCAAGGGCAGCCTTCCATAAGATGATTCAGGAACCCAGGCGCTTTCCACTTGTTACCTGGAGTCCTTGGGTATGCACTCTGCATTGGCTGACCAAGGAGCAGAGAAAGGAAGAAACACAAGAAAAGAATAGCAGATCTCATAGAAGATTTCGGAGAAATGGCATATGTCACTTCTGCCCACAGTCCATCAGCCAGAATGAGTCCATGCTCCCTCCCACCCTGCCCTCCCCGTCCCCTCAATTTATAGGTGTCTGGGAAACTATCTTCCTGTTTAGGAAGATAGTGAAATGTTTGATGAACACAGAGCATGGTCTGTGTCACATAGTTGCCCTGTTGTCCTTGGGTATTTACAGAGACCTTAGATGATATTTTAATTGTTGTTTATTTCTTCTAGAGTGCTAATAATACTTCGCCTTTTTAATTCAAAACTTTAGCCAGGATGTGTGTAGATGCAATTCCCTTTCAATTTATTTTGCCTGAATATTTAGGCCATTTTGCAAGACACATTTTTAAATTATGACTTTAATTGTTGTTTCTGAAGAAATTGTTCTGGTTTAATCCTCAGCAATACCGATAATTCCTAGGTTGGCTCTCCCTCTCTTCTCCATACTTATTATCGCCCATCACTTTCTTCTCCTTATTTTTCTCCTCTGAATACAAGGAGAATTTGTTCTTCTTATCAATTATTTGAGTTTTAGCAGTGTTAACACCTGCCTTTACCACCTTCATAGAAATTTTACGTATTCTGTTGGGCTTAGGTATCCTTTGATTTCATTGCTTAGCCATCATTTTTGCAATCTGCTTTCACCTCAACCTGTTTTTTTCTTCTTGTTTCTATTTCTATTGTCTTTTTCTATTGGAATTTCCCCTTCTGTTTATTCATGTCCAAGCATGACATAACCACCCAGACCAGTTGTTGCTACCAGGCAGGGCATGTGGTTTGCCCCTGGCCTCGCACACACACTCTTCAGTTGAGCAGGTCTGTAGAGAGTTTCAACACAAACACCAAATGGTATCGTCGTTCACCCTTTCGTGTCCTAACAGCACTCGGCAAAGTGGTACGTAGTCTGAGCTTCGATTGAGAGCGAGAACTGTCTGACGCAAGTCCCACATGGCATGCACTGGTATCCTGGGCTGACACACATTCTACGATAATTCAAGGCAGCCCATCAGCCAATTAATACTGGGGCATTTGTAAAAGCCTCTTGGTAGACACAGAGCTATAAAACATGTGCACGACATCTAGTCTCCTTTCCAGGACCCCAAGACCACCAAAATGGGGGCTTCCCTGAGTCTCAGCAGAAAACCAAGTCACTTTCTAAGGGTTCAAGGGGATTTCCCCAACAACCACATCCTGCAAATTCAGCAGAGAGAAGCAGAGTAGCCCCTCTGGCTATAGTGCACCCCTGTTAGCCAAAGACAACTTTAGCTGCCCCTGTGGCACCACACATAGTTTTCACGCATCTTACTGATTGTGAATTACAATGTTTCTTAATCTCACAGGGAGAAATGAAGGTTTTCAAAATCTGGGGCATTCCCCAATAAGGTTTTCTAATCTCCATTTCAACTCTCCAAATGAAGCCAAAAACCAGATTTTTTCTGATTTCTGGATGCAAAACAAGTATTTTAATCACTACTCAGGCATTGTTGAATGAATGAATGAATGAATGAACGAACTCAGAAACAAACCAGCAACTAAACAAATTCTGCTTGAGTGTAATGATCAGAAGTGACCCTCCTTTTTCTTTTTTTCTTACCCCTCTTTCTTGGAAGGAGTCAAGTAGCACTGTGAAGCTTTTCTTGTTGCAAATGTTAGAGAGGCTACTTAAGGGAGACACCCCCTGAGTCCCACCAAACACTAGACCGTTCAGGAAGTTGGGCCAGCCACCACCTTCTTGCTGCCCCAGCCCCTCTCCTAGCCACCGCCAGCCATGGCTACTGCCACCTCTCCACAGTCTCCACTGCCATCCTGCATCTGCCACCACCCCAAATCCTCATAGCTCAGCCCTGTACAGTTTCCTTTGGGGATGGGGGATGCTCCTTGCCCCTCCCCACCCTTGTTATAGCTAAAGATCTTCCTCCTAGGTCCTCTCCCCACCCCAGAAAGGTGAGACTTGCTGCAGATATAGACAGCCCCAGGTGTAGAGACATGAAGACCAGAGGAAAGATTGGGGTCAGGATCAGAGACTCGCAGTGAAGAATGGTGTGTTCTGTAAAAATGGCAGACTGTCAGCCCCTGAGCTTCTGCATCTGACAGCGAAATATGTGATCAAGGTGACAAGGTGACATAGTGACAGGAGCCTCTGACATAAATATAAGACAAAATGTAATGAGGATGTTGCCTAACCAGTAGCAAAGTCCCAGGCAAGATGCCCTACATGATACAAACTGAAGATCAGACAGGCAGCCCCGGTTTCTGATCAAGGTCGCTCCAGCACAGCCAGCTAGTGGGTCCAGAGGGCTGGGGCAGGTGGCAGGTTCTGAGCTGCTGTGAGCAGCCCTGATGAGCGGGGAGGGGAACTGACGTGTAGCCTGAGTCTCCCACTAACTAGCTTTGCAATCTCAGGCAAGTATTGACCTAGGCCTTGATATGTTGTCCTGTGAAATGGCATAATAACATCTGTTCTATCTTTTTTTTTTTTTCATTAAGACCAACCTAGTGCCTGTCCTGCATGCCCTCAACCCATCCCTGGAGCTATTTAACCACAATCCACAGGTAGAGTCCTACCCAGGACCGACAACCATTGTGCCTTCAGTCAGTGCATTCTAAGAGCTCTGATTTAATAAGACCTGTGATAACCACAATTCTGATGTCTAACTGCCTTCCATATATTAAATAATTTAATCCCCCAAGATAAGTACTATCATTATTCCCACTGTCCATTTTTGTAGATGAGGAAACTGAGGAACAGAGGACATAAGTAACCAGCCCAAGGCCACATGCTAGTAAATAGTAGAGCCAAGCCAGACCACACTGCCTTGGGGCCTAACCCTCAGCTGACGTCAGATTTTCCAATAGACAGCTCTTGCCTTGTGCCCAGCTGTCATTCCTGAGCTTCTGCTTCTTCTATAAACCATGTTCCTACCTCATATTCCACACATAGCCGGTGAATTCCATCCAGCTAGGACTCTGTCTTTGGAACTTGTCCAGGATCCCTTCCTACAAACAGGACTGGAGTCCTGCCCAGCTGGAGCTCTTACCTGTGGTCAACCATCTCCATACTGACGCCTGCCAGACCGCCCCATGCTCCAGGCAGGGGCTGGGTCTAGTCTACCTTCACTCTCAGGGGCTAATTCAGCAGGGACCAAAGCAGGCACTCAGTTAAGGCAGCTCAGCTGGCTTCGCTCTCAGTGGCTCCCCTTCCTGTGAGCATGGCCCTGATGCTGGTGGTTCACCTGGACCACCACCTGAGATTGACTGTAGATGGAAGTGCTTTATACCAAACAGCAGACAGAGCATGGCTTTGGGGTCAGTCACTTGAGTTGTGCATCCTATCTCTTCTGTTTCATCTGTTCTCTTATGCTTTTTCGGGTTTTAGAGGTCAAATTTACACATAAGAGGCAGAGGTCTTCAGTGTACAATTCAATGATTGTTTCCCAGTAGTTACAGTGATATGAGCACATCCCCGATCAAGATATAGAATGTCTCCCTCACCCCAGAAATTTCCCTCGTGTCCTCTTCCAGTCGATCCCCACCCGCCATGGGCAACCACAGTTTGTAAATTTATCACTGTGGATTTGTTTTCTCAATTCTTGGACTTCATATGAGTGGACTCCTGTAAAAGAGAATGCACTCTTGTGTGTCAGGCTCTTTTCCCTCAACACATTCTTTCTTTCTTTCTTTCTTTCTTTCTTTCTTTCTTTCTTTCTTTCTTTCTTTCTTTCTTTCTTTCTATTTTCAACTTTGTTGTTTCTTTCTTTCATTTGTTTTTTTTGTTGTTTTTTTTTACTGCCAACTAGTATTCCATTGTGTGGGGAGATCAGGCATAATTTGCTTGGTAAACTTGAGAAAGATATAGATTCTCTCTTTCATTCATTCATTCATTTAACCAAAATTTACCCTTTGCCTCAGTTTAACTTTATATAAGATCTCATTGTTAATCCCTGCTGTTCTGTGAATGTTTAACCAATAATAGAAAGTCTGTAGACACAAGGGTGGCCTCGGGAGCTAAACAGCTTACATTCCAATTCTGATTTCATCCCTCACTCGCTATATGATCTTGGGCAATGTACTTAACCTCTCTGTGCTCCGGTGCTCTCCTCTGTAAAAGGATTAACTGAAGATTAACAAACATAGAGTTAATGTTCATAAAGTTCTTAGAAGAGAGCTGGGCGCCAAGTCAGTGCTGTGTAAGTGGTCGCTGTTATCACCAAATATGTAACAGGCCGCAGTGCACAGTAAGCACCCACTGAATCAGAGCTCTTGTTTTCATTATTCTGTTAGTCTTCATAAACAAACAGTGAAGGGGGCACACTAGCACTTACCTGGTAATGGAGTGACGTAGGAAAGGACACCAGTCCCTCAGCCACTTAAATCAATCAACTGAGCTCCACCTGAACTAAGGTGACCAGCTTGTCATCGGACTTGCTGCTGAGCACTGAAAAGCCCAGGAACACCTCCTCAGTCTTGGACAATCCAGGGCAGTTAGCCACCCTAATCTGAACCTCACTGTTCTCATCTGTTAAATGGGCATAATATACTGGAGCTGCCTTTCTCATTGGACTGCTGGACAAACTGAATGAAACGTCTTTGGGGGTGCTATACAAAGGTGATGGGGATTTCTGTTCCTTTGATTGACTGTTTGCTCCTGGGAATACTAGAAAGCACCCTAAGCTTTGAATTCAAACCTAAAGTCCATCTCGAATTTGAGTCCTGGGTTCTGTGCTTCTAAGCTGAGTGGTGTGAGCCCTGTCACTTCTCTGGGATCAGCTTTCTCATCTGTAATGTGGGGATAGTCCCAGGGTTGGTGGGAGGTTGTGTAGGGGAAGGCACTGCCTCCACTGAAACACATGACATAAATTAAACAACAATAATGTGGTTTGGGGGCCCTTAGGGCCCTCTGTCCAAGGAAATCAATCTAAACCTCTACTCTCTCAGCTCTAGTCCTGCTGACCTTGCTGCTTGACCCCATGCCACCCCCTGGAGTCACCTGCTGTCACCCCATGTGTCTGATTTCCCAGTGTCTAACCTGATCCTGGAGCCTGACAAGCCCTGCAACTGCCCAGGCCTGAGGTGGTCTCCCCAGGGTTTGGCCTTTCAGCTCTCTCACAGGTTCCTCCACCAAACCCCGAATCCAAGAGAAACAGCTGCTGGAATGAGGAGGCCTCAGCGGTAATCAGCATGGGAGGCCCGAGGTAATGGAATAACCCTGATGCAATTATATATTGATTGCAAGTATTATGGCTGCTCCTGATTGCTTCTTATTGATACAAATCCACTGGGCTGCCTGTTTGGATAAAGCCAAGTGAGAACGAGGAGAGACAGGAGAGGAAAGAGGAAGAGAGAAGGACAGGAGGAGAAATGAGGAGCGATGACGGATGCCTCACAGGCCTGTTTGTCCCAGAACCACGAGGCAGCCCTGGGCCTCAGACGGGTCCCTACTACACAGAGGTGCCACCCTCCATTTTCTCCTAGGTCATCAGAGCTCCTGGATGGGCCCCTGCCTAGCAAGGATGCCATGGAGAGGCCTTAGCAACCCATGTTTCAGAGGCTGGAGAGGAAGGTCAAGAAGGATGGCTACCTCTGCCCCACAGCCCTGGCATGCCCAGTGGGAACAAGAACCCAAGGCAGCTGGGAACATGTCCAAACTGGAGACAAGGAGTGGGGTGGGGCACGATGCAGAGGACTCAGAGGTTATTCAACGCACATGTTCCCAGTGGCGGTCTGACATGATGGAGCTCTGCCTTCTTGTTTCAGCTCCTACATGGCAAAAAAAGGCCATTTTGAAACATATCTAGTACCACTTTTTTTTGCATTTTTGTGCTTTTTGGTGGCGATTGTGCTGTCTAAAATGGCCCCAAAACATAATGCTGGAGTGTTGTCTAGTGTTCCCAAGTGCAAGAAGGCTGTGATGCGCCTCATTGAGAAATTATGTGTGTTAGATAAGGGTCTTCCTTTGACTCTGACGAGCTTGGAGTGGGTGAAGCTGAGTTAGTAAAACATCCCTATCAATGTCGCCTGATTAGGCCCAGACAGCGGTCAGCAGGCACAGTGTGCTCAGAGGGCCCAAAGCTGATACACTCTTTCTTTCTGATTTCTATCCTCGTCCCCTGGGTAATGCCTTACACAGAGTGGGCGCTTCCATGCAAGGGCATGTCCTAGATAGGGTCCTTGGTTGCAAGCAACAAAAGCTAACCCAGTTAACTTAAATAATTACTGTCATGCTACTGGTACCTCCCAGAATTGACACAAGAAATGCGTGGGAATCAAGGAGGTTAGGAGACCGTACTCCAGATACAACAGTTCAAGGGCCAAGTGGCTAAGATGCTGCCCACACTGCTGCGGGCCAGCATACTGCGCAGCCCATGGCACCCCTGCCTCTGCTGTGGATGTTGCTGCAACGGCCCCTGTGGCCACCGCAACCCATTCCTCCCCTCCCCTGCTTCTCTGCGGCTCTTAATCCACACTCTGAGCCCTAAATGGGAGCATCCAATTGCCCAGAGGCCATTGTCCACAGCCCAGCTGCCCAGGCCTGGGAACCCAAGTCTAGACTTTCTTACTTCCCCCAGTGGAAGACTGGGCCTGTCCTCCCACCACATTGGCTTGGAGCAAAAGGTCAGCATTGCCAATGGAGAAAATGAATAAACTGAAAAGAAAAAAAAAACAGAGCAAGAACTGACATCCTTGAAAGAGTGCTTGGATGTGGAGAGCCAAACAGATCATGAGAATTGAAAATGGTGGCAATTCTTGAGTCAGGAAACAGCTCAGTTTGGACAAGTTGAATGTGAGATGCCTGTGGCTATTCAGTGGGCACTCTGCAAACCAAAGCGCTGTGTATTTGGGGAGGATTCTACTACTACTCTTGATGCTGTCACTATTATTACATATTAATGAAATTGCCTTCCTTAAAGAACCCAAGACGGAATCACTCTAGTAACCTGGGAAGAAAGCATTCCTTTGTCCATAAACAAGAAAGGGAGGATCCAATGTTTAACCTTCTTTTCCTTCTCTTGCCTTGGCTGAGAGGCATTCAGGACAAAACTGCCCAGGACAAACCAGGTAATTGCCAACAACTTTCAAATAAGTAGCTAAAAGGCAAATCATACATGTAAATCAGCAACCATATTCAAAGCTGTTGTATTGTAAGGCTTCATCTACATTGGGGACCATCTGGTGACCAAAGACTGGAAGTGGCACTTGCTTAGATGGTACGAGTAGCTAAGGAAGCAGGAGTCCCAAGAAATCTGAGTCCACTTTGCCCTCTCTACAGGTCAACTCAGAGCCTGCCCTGACTCCAGGTGTGAAGGGGTAGGGCGCCACAGCTGGTGGGTTTGAGACCAGCAGGGTGGTGTCCTTGAAATTTGCCGAAAGCATTCTGATGCAAATATTGTAATATTCAATCTTCTCAAACATGTGCCTGGAGTTTCGATTTACACACACACACACACACACACACACACACACACACACACACACAAACACACAAACGCTGCCGAAATTAAGGAAAGAGAATTAGGAGTCAGAAGACCTGAGATCAGAGCTCAGGTTTCACTACTGCCTGACCTTCAGCACATTTCGAAATTTTTCTTAGACTGAGTCTCAGTTGCCTTATCTGTAAAATGGGGCTAGTACCACCTACCTGTGTTACAGGAGGGTTATAAGGATTCATTGGGGAGTAGAGATATGTGACAACTCACTATTATATGTGTGTTATTTATCTTGTCAGTGATTATTCATACCTAACATCCCCCTTTATCTGGACAACACTCTCAAGCTTCCCATAAAATCACTCCTTAACATTTTTGACGAGAAGTACACTCATTGAACCCACCTAGAATGTATGACACTGGAGTGAGTTGGAGAGATAGTATGGTAGTATGTTAAACAAGGATGGAAAGTTCCAGAAGTACCAATGTCCTGCATTCGCTGCCCCCAAATGGAGGAGGCAGTGGGAAGGGTGGGTAGCAAGGGGGTCTCTGTCACATCCTTGCTCTTGTCTTTGAAGAAATGATGCAACCTGTTTTACAGAGCGGTTTCTAGAACAAAAGTACTTATTTAATTGCCTGTAAATTTTTTTTTCTTTTAATTCTGTTAGTGTAGCCTGCAGCCTAATAGTAAGCAGAGTGTATCTTTAATGAAGTCAGTAAATAACTTATTACAAAAAAAGTGGCCTGATTGACTGGGAAAGTACAATGCTCTAGAAATTCAAGATGTTGCTTTGCAGTCCCCTACCCGCTGCGGCCTCACTTCCTTGGTGGAGGGTCATTTCTGTACATCAGGCCATCAGTGATTTACAGGAGGACAGAGGCGACTCCCCAACTTGTAACTCAGTCCAGGCCCGGCAGCATTTATTGAGTACATACCACATTTGAGTATATACCCAAAATTAATGAATGCTTGTGTACATGAAAGGACTCAGCACACAGTAGGCATGCAATAAAGGTTTTTCTTCCTTCTTGGCTGTTTTTTATCTGTTGTGACCAAGAGTCACAATCTACATAAGGGAAGAGGCATTTCACTGGCATTTGTATACATCCTTTCCATAGGCTAAATACTGAACAAATCAGCTTTTTTAAAATATGGCCTCCATTTATTTTGCAAAAAGACATGCTGACAAGACACCCAGCCGCATCTGAAATTCCATCTAGACAAAGAGGACAAGGGAAGCCAGGAGCTCTATTTTCTCATTCTGCACTTCCGACTGCGTTCTTCCTACACTCGCCCAGGCACACACATCTGAGGACATGTGCATCACTGCGATAAGGAGACTTTCAAACGCCGCCATTCATCAGCCTGGCCCTGGATGTGCGAGCGTGTGTGTGCACGTGTGTCACACTCCCGTCTGCACATGCACCTGGAGGGCCTTTGTAGCCACTCTGACAATGGAGCAAAGTCAGCGAGCTTACAAAGGGAGAGGACAAGGCAGGGAAGGAAAGAAAGGTGCCCACTTGGGCTGCCTCCTTTCGGTTTTGGCTGTGTGATCTGAGCCTGTTAACCAGTTAAATATGATTTTTTTTTTTAATGGCAGGAAAGGAAAGAAGCTTCCAGCCTATAACCCTGATGCAAAGGAGACAAATATTAATCATTGTAATCCCCGTGGGAGCTGGGGTTGTTCCCTACTGTGTGTTGGTGGAGGATCCATGAAATCAGCACATGTGGCTGGGCAAGCTGATCCCCTTCCCAGAGTCCTCGGGGACCTTCCTGCTGAACCTGGTGTGTCTGTCAGCCACAGTAGGCACACGCGTGCACGCGCGCGCACACACACACACACACACACACACACACACACACACACACAGACTCTCCAGCCCTCACCTCATCTTCACTCCCAGAGCCAACCACTCCTTTTTGGGAGGTTCCTGGGAAAATGGGGATTAAATGAATTCACATGTAAGAAGATCTACCTCGTGCCAGGCACTTCTATTTGGTTACTTAATCTAAGCTTCACAAGAGTACTGGGGAAATATTTTTCTAGTTATTACCCCACTTGTACAGATGCAGAAAACTAAGGTGCAGAGAGCCTATGTGGCTTTAGCGCTTGTTTCAGACACACACAGCTGGTAAGTGTTGGATGGAGGATGCAAACCTAAATTTTTTTTTTTTTAATGTCCAAAGTAGTATGTTTTCCTTTTATAGCACATTCTGTCACAGATTCCTGGATCTCATATTATGTAGTAGTTCTGGGGTGGAGCCCAGAAATCTGCATTTCATTAATTTTCTTTTTCCTTGCTCTTGTTTTAACAGCTTTATTGGGGTATAAATGAATCAACTGCATATGTTTAAAGTGAAAATTTGGTAAGTTTGGACATATGTAGACACCCATGAAACCATCACCACAATGAAGATAGTGACTATACCTAGGTCCCGACAGTGTCTCCCACACCCCTTCTCCAGGCCACCACTGAATGACTTTCTGTCACTCTAGCTTAGTTTGCATTGTATGGAATTTCATATTGATGGAGTTGTCCACTGTGTGCTCTTTTTATCTGGCTCCTCTCACTCAGCATGACCATTTTGAGGCTCATCCAGGCTGCTCTATGTATCATTGCATTGTTTTCATTGCTGAGAGGGATCCATCCTAAGACAGGCCACAATTTGTTTATCCAATCACTTGTTAGTGACTATTTGGGTTGTGTTCAGTTTCCAGCTCTAACAAAACTTTGATGAACATTCACATTCAAACTCTCAAGCCCTAATAACAATCCAATTTAAAATTTGGGTGAAAACAAAAATTTGAATAGACGCTTTACCCAAGAAGATGATGGAGAATAATCATGAAAATGTTCCACACTGTTGTCATTAGGGAAATACAAATTAAAACCACAACGAGGCATCGTGACACACCTACTGGAATGGCTAGAATGAAAAAGACCAGGCATCCTGAGTGTTGGTGAGGAGTTGGAACAACTAGAACAGTCATACACCCCAGATGGGAATATAAACTGATACAGACACTTTAGGAAACTGTCTGGCAGGTTCTTAAAAAGTTAAATGCACACACCTACCCTATGATCCAGTCACTTCCCCCTTAGGTGCATATGCAAGAGGAATAAAAGCATACATCTCATCTCCACATAGCTGTTCATGAATGTTTATAGCAGCTTTGCTTGTAATAAGAGTTTGTGTTTTTAGAAACACAAGGTGATTCTGATGAGTCCAATTTGGGAACCGTTGCGCTATGGGTTTTGGAGGTACATGTATGCTCTAGAAAATCCTCCTCTTCGTCAAATAACTATATACAAATGAGAATATGGTTGAATTAACTAGAGAACTTAGCTAGTTGGTGCAGGAATGCCACTGAATGGACTTATGTGAGGTTGGACAGTCACTGAGGCTATTTAGCTCTTTGATTCATTTGACCCACAAGAGGTTGTTTCAATGACTCCCAGCCTCCAGGATTCTATACACCTAGGATCTCAAAGAACTCCCCAAGGAACCTACTCCCCCTTCTTGAAAGGGTGGAATTAATCACACCGACAAGTTTATGGGCCGCAGTCATCCCCTGCTGGGAGCATCCATCCCCTCCTCTTGGCAGGTACCCAGTCACACAGGTTGGTACACACACGCACACACACTTAGATTTTGAAATTTAAAAAGTAAATGTCTCCGAGATTGAGGGTGCCAGAATTGTCATTAAACCATTCCAGACACAAAAGCCCTCTGCTGCTTGCCACCTACGCAAGGCTGTATTTTTCTTATCTGGATCGCTTTGTCTGGGATTATTTCCTCATTTTGAATAACCTGCAAAATGTAAGTCTGAGAACAGAGAATCGCCGGCTTCCCTTATTTGGTAATAGATTTGTCATTTGCAGTCAGTGCCCGTACCTGGGGCAGTTTGGATCAAAACCTGTTTCAAGGCTTCATTTATTACCACTTTCTAAAGAGTCACCCTTTGATCAAGAGCCTGAGGATTCCATGCTCTGGCTCCCTCCGAGTGTGCTGCCACCCCCGAGATCCCAGTGCTGTTTTTGTTTCTTTTGAAAACCCTGTTTATTTCGGAAATTCAGCAATTGCTCCCAAAGTTCCTTTGATGTCTATTGAATTTAATATATTTTGCTGCATTATGGAAAAGCTATTTCAGCTCCTGATATCAGCATCTTCTTGATGTGCCGAGGGGACTTTTGGTTGGGTTTTGTGTGTGTGGTTGTGAGTTGCGTTGTTGAATTATTTTTTTTTTTTTAGAATGGTTTGAAATTTTTTTTGTTCTTTTTATTTAAAAAAAAAAAATCGCCAAAGGGTAAGCAATGAGATTGACAGCTCCTAGAAACTAGGATTCGCCACTGAGTCAAGAAAGAAATGAAAAGAGGAAATATTTTTTTCCTCCTCCTTGTTTTTCCTAATTGCATTGCCCCTGCATTGCCTCCACAACAAACTAACAAAGGCCATCTTTTAGGAACAATGTATCCATCAATAATGAATGGACTACCTACTATGTGCTTGTTAGTATGCCAAGTGTTGTGCTAGGTATAAAAGTCAAGTAGCTTAAAAGTGCAATTGAGAAATAAGATATGTATATCAGCACTGGGTTGAATAATGTTTCTGCAAAATTCATGTCCACCTGGCACCTGTGAGTGTAACCTTATTTGGAAACAAAACCTCTAGGCTTTGTTGATATAATCAAGTTAAGATGAGTTCATACTGGATTAAGATGAAAGCTAACCCAATGACTGGTGTCTTTATAAGAGCAGGGAAATTTAGACACAGATATGCACAGAGGGAAAATGGCCATGTGAATACACAGGCAAAGATTCAAGTGATGCTGCCATAAGCTAAGGAATGCCAAAGATTGCTGGCCACCATCAGAAGCTTGAAGAGGCATAAAATTCTTTCCCAAGGACTTTGAGAGCTGCTCACACCCTGATTTCAATCTTGTAGCTTCCAGAACTGCGAGAGAATAAATTCCTGTTGGTTTAAGCCATCTAGTTTGTAGTAATTTGCTATAGCAGCCTTAGGAAACAATACAATACACAATATATAATTAATAGCAGATGCTTATATTTTTTAAGACACTAATTGAAGCGCTTTCACATATTTAATTTTTGCAATCTGATGAGGTAGATAATAAATACTATTATTATCCCAACTTTAGGGTAACCATATGATTTATCATCCAGACAAAGACACTTTTAAAGGTGAAAGGGGGCACCATAGATAATTACACCAGGACCTCAGGTATTGGCCAAAGACTATTGGGGATGTATGATCACCCTACCCACATTACAGATGAGAAAACTGAAGTACAAAAAAGTTAAGTAACTTGCCCAAGGGTGCATGGCTAGTAGATGGCAGAGACAAGATTTGAGCCCTGAGTACTTGCCTGTAACCACCACTCTAGGCCACATTTAATTTGCCCAGCCTTCTGGGACCAAGCTACAAGAACAAAGGCCCACCTGAATATATGTCTCAGCCACAGATCTGCCATTAGGACAGGCAAGCCCAGGCGTCCAACAACCACCGGCCCAGGTATCCAAGACCTAGGAGGAATCAAGGAGGTTCTCTCTGGTTCTGTTAGAGTCACAGAAACTGAAGTTAAAAGACCTAGATTACGTGCCAATTCTTCCCTTCAATTACTGGGTCCTGGGGGCAAGTCATATCCCCTTACTTCATCTTTGGCCTCTTCCAGTTATACTGTTAGGCCATTTCCATCTACAACACTGCCCAGATGACCCTCAAATTAACCAGCTATCCAAAGGCTCATCTCTACAAAGGGTCCCAAACATGAATAAGCATTTGCAAAGAAATTTGAAGGTCAGGAGTCCTCTGCTGTCTTTGGAAGGACTTTAGAGTTCTTCTGTGGCTCTTTATCTAGGTGGTTTGGGTGCCCTGGGTGTAAACCTAGCCTTTACGCACATGTGGAAGCAATCAGCAGCCAATTCCGCTGCTTAAACAGCAGTGAGTGGGGGTCATCTGAACTATGGCTACATTCTGGGCTCTTCGCTAGTTCTGAAGGCAGGCCCTGAACCCTGAATTAGACTGAGGTCTTGGTGCCCTCACTGCCTCCCTGGGACCATCTAGTACGCTCTGTCCTTGTCCCCTGGCCTTCCCCTCAGGACTGACCCCTTGGGTAGGCTGGACCACCCTTGAGTTTGCTCAGATGCCTTAGGTCTGGCACTTGGATCACTGTGGCTAGCCTCTCTGTCTGGGACCACCAACACATCGCATTAGTCAGCACACCCTGCTCAATTGACTTCCCAAGTTACTTTGAGTCCCTACTCCCCATCTTCCATGCACCTGAGCTAATGCTTCCTGCTTCCTCGCTGGTCTCCTGGCTCCCAACTCTTCTTGCTTTGTGTCTTTCCTTTACCTCATGAATTCCCCCCTTCTCACCACTATAGGAGCCATGACTCTAAAACACTCATTTGACTCCATTCTCCCCTATGTGTAAACCTGCATTATATTCCTAGGGGGGCATTCCAGGCCTGCACCACCTGGATCCAAACTGCTTTGAAAATTATCTTCTCACACCTTCCCAGGCATACTATCCTACTTCCTCAAAGCACGCCCCTGGTGTTCCAGCCATATAGGATTAAGACCTCACACCAGACACAACATGCATTTAGCATCTCTCCTTTTTCACTGCCAAGAATGCCACCCCTCCCTTTTATAAGCTCAGACCCCTCCTCACTGCCTGTAAGGCACATCCTCATCCTACAGTGGGTTTTTCTTTGTTCCTCTTCCTGCACCCAGCCTTCACCAGAACAAGTCCCAAGTTCCCCCTGAATCCCAGTGCCCAGCCAAAAGGCTTATTTCACTGCTATCCCAGGCTGACTGGCAGTGCAGTTCCTACAGTGCTGGTCAATCTTCCCAGAGACTGGGCTTTCCCACATGGACACCCACACCTTCCCCAGCCCCATATGTAGCACCTAAAAGGGGATCCATCATGTGCACAGATTTGACCTTTGAGCCAGAGCAAAGAACAGCTCCGCACCTGGCTGCCTCCCCTTAGGATGGGCTTGAAACCAGCCTCACGGCAGATGCAGACTGCAAGCAAGAAGGGCCATGCAAAAGCTCACAAAAGCCTTTGAAGAAACCTGCTTAGAGGGGAGCCAGGATGCTATTAAGCCCTAACACGGGGAAAGAAAGGATAAGAAAGAACCCACTGCCTTGCTTTGTGCCTGTGCCCCCTCCTTTGAAAGCTTTTCCCTGCCAGCAGCCAGCAGAGCCCAGCTTTTGCTGCAGAGTCGGTGCTGGAAAATTCAGAGTTTTTCCAATGCCCCCCTCTCTCCAGTGCCCCAGTCCTCCTGTATTTGTTGCAATTTGGCTGCCAAACTTTTTTCAAATACACATCATTAATTCCGCTATGCAGCACAAGTGGAATCAGGCATTGGAGAAAGAAAAGAAATATGGAATTCAGGAGCTGGGCTGCCACATGCAAGAACCATCGGGAAAGGCAAACCAAAGAGAGCCTTTATATTTTTTTGTTTTTCAGCAGACATAAGGTCACTGCAAGCAGCAGCCATTAGTCTAATTAGACCCTCAGAATAAGAAGGGAGAGAGCACTCCAATGGGGAAGAGGAAAGGGAGGGAGCAAAGACAGTAATTGAAGCCAAATAATGAGTATTAAACTTTGTAAGTAATGTTTAATTAAGTTATTCTACGATTGAGGCTTTTTGGAAACATTACCATGGGATTCAAAGTAGTACATTAAGTGCCCAGAAAAATCACTACGTAGAGAACACAGGCTGCCTTCTTCTCCTCCGTTTTATCTGTGTAGAGATTCCCTGGGCTGCAGGCAAAGGAAAGTCACAGAAATCCGTGTTCCTGAGCTCCCTACTCTGTACCCCTGCCCCCAGTTTCCACAGTGTATCGCTTGGCATTGGAGCCTATGACAATGTGAGAGTTGAAAACTTGTATTTGTCAAAAGATTCCATCAAAAGTGAAAAAGAAAGACAAGCCAAAACTTGAGAGAGGATGTTTGCAAGCCATAAAAGTAACTGAGGATCACTTTTCAGAATATGTAAAGGTCTGCATACAGAAATGGGACAGACAGCCCAAATGAAAAATAAGCAAAGGAGATGAACCGGTAATTCACAGAGGAAAAAGATCCAGTTAAAATATGAAAAAAACAAACGAGAAAAGATCGAGCTCACTAGACATCATAAAAATGCACAATCTGAAATGCTACAGGTCATACCCATCAGATTAATAAAAACATAAATCAATAAAAATGGATGTCCGAGGATACCAAATGTTGATGAGGATGTGTAAGGATAGAAATGTATTTATGCAATGCACATAGGCACAGTAATTGGAGAGCAATTTGGCACCATACGACAAAGGTGAAGATGCACATATCCTAGAATCCAGGAAATCGGTTACAAAATAAGTAATCTAGATTTTGAGAAATGTGCACAAAACTATGCAGTGCAGCATTATTTATATATCAAAAATTGGAAACAACCAAATGTTCATCAACAAGAGAATGGATATATACATTGAGGTATATTCATATAAAGAAAAATTATTCCACAGGAAAAAATTAATATATGATATGCATAAATTTCTTAAACATATTTTAAATAAAAATCAAAACCAAAACAAAATTTTAAAAAATAGCAGAAGGCTATATACAATATGGTATAGTTTACATAAAATTTTAATATCCATAGAATATAATATTTAGAGACACATACATATGTATTAAAAATGAAATGCAGAGACCCAAGATGGCGGAGTAGATAAACACTGTGCCTACCTCCTTCTGTGAACACATTAAAATCACAACTAAATTATAGGACAATCAGCCTGGAGAACCATCTGAAGTCTGGCTGAACAGAAGTTTTATAACTAAGAATATAAAGAAGCCACATCGAGACTTATAGGAGGGGCAGAGATGCAGAACAGGCTGGTCCCAAACCTCCGTGTGGCAGATGAAAATTGGGAGGGATACCTTGGCCACAGAGTTTCCCCCCAGAGGAGCAAAGGACCCCAGCCTCACTCCAAGATCCCTAGCCTGGGTACTGGTGCCAGGAAAAGGAGCCCTCACAACATCGGCTGTGATAATCAGTGGGGATTCTAACCATCCAGGTGGGACAGAAAGCTGAGGGAAACCCAAATGTCCTCTTAAAGGTCCTGCACACAGACTCAATCGCAGACACTCACCTTGGGCTCCGGCAAGAGGATCGTGACTCCGGGGTGAGGGGGCAGGGCGGTGTCAGAGGCATATGGGAAGCAGACGGAGGTGTATGGCTTTGAGGCCAGGGATGGAGGACAGTCTTGTTTTCTTGTGAGGAGTCCTCCTCCCATGCAGCTGACAGGCAACCACCATCTTTAATGTATTGGGCCCTCCCCCTATGCTTATAGCCAAATCTGAATCTGATTGGTCTGGTGAGCTCCACCACTTTGCCAGGCCGACTCATTGGGATCCCACCCCACCCAACACCCCTAACGCTGGAGAGGCACTTTCTCCAAGAGCAGCCAACCCTGCCTGCATTGCACTCTATCTCGGAAAATTTTCAGAGTCCATGGGCCCCAAGTCAGCATCAACTGGCCACAGTGTACTCTGAGAATTCTGCTGAGTAGCTTCAGGCTCAGCACTGGCATCAAACCAGAGTTTACATTAACCTGGTGACCACAATGCTTCTCTATATAGTGACTCCCTGAGACCTTGCCTCACCCAACTTGCATACTTCACGAGGCTTTACTGGCAACTGAACTTTAAGGGGGCCAGCAGGTGGCAGCAGGCCTTGGGGTGTCATGGCTTTTTAAAGAACTACCCCAGGCCTGATATTGGTGGCAGCTGCCCTTGCTCTGCAGTGTGGCCTCTCCCACGTGACACCAGATTTAGCACAGGCAGTGAACAACTGTGGATCACTTTGTAGCTCCTACCAGGTTGTCCCCAGCTGGTCACAGGCAATGGGCCTGCACTGGATCTGGGCCTGCACTGGATCCCCTCCCAGAGGCTCCAGAACGAACACACCTGGAGGTTGGCTTCAGACCAAGCAGAGCACAGACCAATTAGCCCACAGGCAGCGTACATAAAAGGTAGGCTCAACAAGCACCAGAGCCTACTGGGGCAAATCCTTCCCTGTGTGGTAAGCCTTCCACAGAGCAGCCCGTAAGCTGTGGATGTGGCCAAACCCCACAGCCAATCAACCTGAGGGTCAATGCCACACACTGATGTGCCAATAACAATCAAGGCTCAACTATAGCAGGAGGGCACACACAATCCACACAAGGGACACTACTGGAGCACCCAGTGCAATTGACCAGGTAGACTGTGCCAGGGCCCCATAGAGCAACATAAGACCACCCAGTCAAGGCTGGGAACATAGCAGATCTACCTCATACATAGAAACAAAAACAGGGAGGCAGCCAAAATGAGGAAACAAAGAAATATGTCCCAAATGAAAGAACAGAAGAAAACTCTAGAAAAAGAACTAAATAAAATGGAGGCAAGCAACCTAATAGTCACAGAGTTCAAAACAATGGTTATAAGGATGCTCAAGGAACTTAATGAGAACTTCAACAAAGAGATAGCAAGCATAAATAAGGACACAGAAACCATAAAAAGAATGAGTCAGAAGTGAAAAATACAATAACTAAAATGAAGAATTCACTAAAAGAAATCCCCAACAAACTAAATGAAACAGAGGATCAAATCAGCAATCTAAAGGAAAAGGTAGCAGAATACACCCAACTGGAACAACAAAAAGAAAAAAGAATCCAAAAAATGAGGAGAGTTTAAGAGACCTCTGGGCTAAGAGATATCAAGCATAACAGCATTCACATCACAGGGGTACCAGAAGGAGAGAGAGAAAGCAAGGAAGGGATTGAAAACCTAATTGAAGAAATAATGACTGAAAATGTTCCAAACCTGGTGAAGGAAGTAGACTTACAAGCCCAGAAAGTGCAGAGACTCTCAAACAAGATAAACCCAAACAAACCCACACCAAGGCACATTATAATTAAAATGGCAAAGGTTAAAGACAGAGAGAATCCTAAAAGCAGCAAGACAGAGGCAATTAGTAACTTATAAGGGAACTCCCTCCCATAAGATTGTCAGCTGATTTCTCAACAGAAACTTTTCAGGCCAGAAGGGATTGACATAAAATAGTCAACATAGTGAAAAGAAAGGAACTACAATCAAGGGTACTCTATCCAGCAAGGCTATTATTTAAAATAGAATCATAGATAAGAGTTTCCCAGACAAGAAAAAGCTAAAGGAGTTTATCATCACCAAACCAATATTACAAGGAATGTTAGAGGGACTCATTAAGAAAGTGGGGAGGGCCAGCCTAGTGGCATGTTGGTTAAGAGCTGGCTTGGGATGCCAGCAGTCACAGTTCAGATCCCACATGGGGGCCAGTGACACTGTCCTCTACAGCTAAGATGGTGAACAACAGCTCTACCTGGAGCTGGGCTGCATGAGTCCCAGCAACAGTGTAGACTGCAGCCTTTGCTGCCGTGGGCTGCCGTAAGCTACAGTGAGTGGCTGACAGCCAGCGTGAACAGCTGGCAGCCAGCATGTGCTGCCAAGAGCTGTCATGAGCGGCCATCCAGAGGCCGGCGACTGATCTGCCTCACCCAGGAAGAGTGCAATGATGATACCAACATGGGCCAGTGAAGCAATGTCCTCCACAACTAGACTGAAGAACAAAAGGACAGCAACTTGTCTGTTCCCTCCCCCAATTCCCCAATAAAAGTCTTTACAAAAAAAGGGGGGGATCAAAATTGTGAATAATAAAATGGCAATAGCTACATACCTATCAACAATTATGACTTTCAATGTAAATGGATTAAATGCTCCAATCAAAAGACATAGGTGGGCTGAATGCATAAGAAAACAAAATGCTTACACATGCTGCCTACAAGAGAATCACTTCAGATTGAAAGACACATAGACAGAAAGTAAAAAGGTGGGAAAAGATATTTCATGAAAATGGAAATAAAGGAAAACAAATGAATGAAGAAGCTGAAGTAGCCACACTTATAGCAGACAAAATAGACTTTAAAACAAAGGCTAACAAGAGACAAAGAATGACCCAGTAATCTCACTTCTGGGTATTGATCCAAAGAAACCCAAAACACTATTTCAAGGGGACGTGTGCATCCATATGTTCATTGCAGCATTGTTTACAATGGCCAAGATGTGGAGACAGCCTGGGAGTCTGTTGATGGAAGAATGGATAGAGAGGAGGTGGTGAATATATTCAATGGAATATTGCTCAACCATGAAATGGAATGGGTTCTTGCCATCTGCTGCAGCATGGATGGACCTGGAGGGTACTGTGCTGAGTGGAGTAAGTCAGATAGAGAAAGACAGATTCAATGTGATTTCACTTATATGTAGAAGCTAAAGAACAAAATAAGCAAACAAACTCATAGATACAGAGAACATTTTAGTAGTTGCCAAATTGGGGCGTGGGGGATTGGGTGGGGGGGTGATGGGAATGAGTGAAAAGGGGAAAGGATTAAGTACAAATTGGTTGTTACAAAATAGTCATGGGGATGTAAAGTAATGCAATGCACAGGGAATATAGTCAATTGGTAATAACTATGTGTGAAGTGCCAGGTGGGTACTAGACTAACCAGGGGGATCACTTCTTAAATTTTATAAATGTCTAACCACTATGCTATACACCTGAAATTAATATAAAATAATATTGAATGCCAACTGTAATTGAAAAATCAAAAGGATGGGAGATGGTGAAGGGCAATAAGTGGTCCAAATTTCCAGGTATAAACAAATAAGTCATGGGGATGTAACGTACAGCATGGGGAATATAATCAATAATATTGTGACAGCATGAGACAGTGTCAGATGGTTGCTGGACTTATCATGGTGATCACTTCTTTAAGTATATAAATATTGAACAACTATGGCGTACCTCTGAAACTCATATAATATTGTATGCTAGTTATATTTTTAATAAAAATCTTAAAAATAAAATAATTAAAAATAAAAATAAATGAAATGCATGAGAATGATAAATACCAAAGTCAAGGTAGAGATTACCTGGGCAGTGGGTGGAGATATACAGTCGGGAATGACACACCAGGGATGTTTAATCATGAGTGCTGTGTACACAGACATTCTTATATTAATCTATAGACATTCTCAAGGCTCCAATGTTTCATAATATATTTTTAAATTGGTAATAATCATCTTCTCAAGCAGATAGAAACATGCCTCAATACAATCCTATCGAAGGAGGGACTTGAAACATTCACCAAAGAGAAGACCAGGTATGATTAGGGACCAAAATGCAAGGACATTTGGGACACCGTTAGGATGAGGGGTTTTAGGAAACATCAAATGTCCTTGTCAAAATCTCTACCTGGAGGGCATGTGAACTTCAAGTGGCTGATATTGAGATACACTTAGTCTTGGAGCAGCCATGAAAACAGACAGAACAGTCAGCATGCTGACCCACCCCCCACCCATCACTCCTGATGAGCAAAAGGCCTTGATGGTGGGAGATGAGACCTAGGCCAAGAAGGATAAATTAGGTATTTCTTGCCAACTGAATTGAAGTTAAATTTTAACCCTTCTCTCCATTCTGTATTTAACAGATCTGTCCAAATTAGCTGCCCAGAATATCAAGGTGTTTTCTGAGACCCAGAGAAGCCTCATTTTCTCCTTAGTGCTTCAGAATACCTACTAAGCAGAGTAAAAGTCTCTCATGGAGACTCAGCATTGGCCAGAAGTGGTGCTGCAGACCCAGGAATGTTTGAACCGTTTTTAGTTGGATTTAGACTTGGAGAAGTGTCTTTAGCCATGCTGACTTTAAACAGTCATGGAGTAGTGGTTTTATCCATCGAGGAACACTTAGTATCTTGCTCATTTATTGAAAAAGGGAGTAGATAAACCAGGTAGACGACCTAGTAAATTCCGGTGTCAGTTTACCATGACTTTGGGTAGCGCTCGCGCTCTCTCTCTGTCTCTCTCTCTCTCTGTCTCTCTCTCTGTCTCTCTCTCTGTCTCTCTGTCTCTCGCTCTCGCTCTCGCTCTCGCTCTCGCTCTCGCTCTCGCTCTCGCTCTCTCGCTTTCTCCAAGCACGATGACCCCAAATTTATAATTAAGGGATTAGGCTAAACCAGGGGTCAGCCCACTGTAACCTACAGGTCAAATTTAGCTCATCGCCTATTTTTGTTCGGCTCACGAGCAAAGAATGCTGTTTACGTTTTTAAATAATTTTTAAAACTCAAAAGAAGACTATTTCATGACACATGAAAATTAAAGAATATGCCAATGTTATTGTCCATAATACAGTTTTACTGGAACGTAGTCACGCTCACTCATTTACCAATTATCCACAGCTGCTTTCTACTGCCATGGCAGAGTTGCGGGATTAGGATGGAGACTTTAGTCTCTATATTTACTATCTGGCTCTTGGCAGAAAAAGTTCACCAACCCCTGGTCTAGAGCTGCATTGTCCCAGAGAAGAACAATCCTAGCCAGGTGTGAAATATTGAATTTTCTAGTAGCCACGTTAAATAAATAAAAAGAAAGACGTGAACAACATTTTCATGATATATTGTATTTAACGCAATACATCCCCAAAATTCAGTGTGTAATCAATATATTATTTTCAGTCCACGGCTGGGAATCCACATACATGGAGGGTCAACTTAAGTTACATGCAGATTTTCCACGCATTGCTGATCCGCGCCCTTAACTCCTGCGTTGTTCAAAGGTTGGCTGTAATTTTTTTGTGCGTTATTGTTTTAATACTAAGTTTCCAAAATCGGGGGTGTATTTTGCACTTCCTGTACATGTCAATTGAGCCAGCTACATGTCACAGGATCAGCAGCCACTCGTGATGAATGGTTGCTATGCTCAGACAGCACAGGGTCAGAGTAACTAAGGTTCTTCTCAGCTTTAACATAGTAAGATTATCTCCAACAGGTATGGTCTTTGTAACAATACAAAGAGAAAGATGGGCAAAACTATCCGTTCTCCAGGATCCAATTAGAGTTCCAATTCCCTATAAAACCTTTGCTGCTTCCTCCAAACCACACTGCCCTTAGCTCACGCGTTCTGGCAGCCCCACACCTGTCCCTCCAGGCTGCCCCGACTCAGAACCTCTCAGAGGCTGAGCCCACAGCACACCTCGCTGTTCCCAGCCTGCTCCTGCCCCTCGGGATCTCATCTGTTGCATAGAATCTGCTCCTGCCTTTCACTTTTCTGTGTGTTCCAGCTCCTTCTGGTTCCTGCCTCATGCCCTTGTGGCAGGTCTTGGCTTGGATTTTCTCCACCACCCCACCCCCCAACCCCCTCTCTGGGGTACCTTATGAGTCCTTCTGGAAGCCTCCTCCCAGCCCTGCCCAAACAACCAGTACCTCCCAGAAGACGAGTTTCATCAGGAATGGTGTGAGTACATGAGGATAAAAAGCTAGGCGGGGGCTGGGGGTTGAGGGAAAAATACTCTGAAAGGTGATTTTGGGAAATTCAGAATTAAGGGAATTGAGGAAGTTGAGGAATTGGGCAATTAAGGAACATTTTTGAGGAGGCATTTTTGTGTCAAAGACATAGCAGGATTCCGAGGGGCTGACCAAGGAGGACCACTGGTCATGAGTTGAGAGAGAGAGTTGGAAATTGAAACAGAATTGAGAGGGCCAGGCTGGGCCTCAGGTAAGCCTGGGCTCTGGCTACTGCAGAGCTGCAAAGGCAGCTGACACCACAGTCCAGAGTGGGAAATGGGACACTGGGTCAGTCGCCCCCAAGGCCTGAACCCCAAGCATCAGGGTCCTAAAGAAGGAGATGGGCTGAAAGGGAGAGGTGACAGGAAGTACCAGCAAGGGACCTGGTGCTTTAAGGCCAAGTTCCTCAGAAGCTGCATCTAAGTGAATGATTCCCTTGTCCTCTCTCCCAGAAGAAGCACTTGAGGGCACTTAATTGACATCTGTGCAGGACTGGAATGGAGAAAGGGGGAAGGGTCAGAGGTGGGCTAATCAACCATATTTCGAAAAGCAAAATACAGTATTATTAAAATAAATGCTCGTTACCATATTTTCAAGCAGCACACAGAAGTATAAGAGAGAAAGAAATTCCCTGAAATTTCTCTACTCGAAATAATGACTTGGTGACCATTCTTTCATGCACCCCACAATATTTAACAGGATCATATGCTATAGCTCATTGTATCATAGACACCGTGTGTGTGTGTGTGTGTGTGTGTGTGTGTGTGTGTGTGTGTGTTTATTTTAGATCAGTATTCTTTTGGAATTTGGGGACACTCACTCCTTCCTCTTCCCTTTTTCTCCCCACTCCACATATTTATATGAGAGGATCTTGTTATTATTTTACCAAAAAGGGTAATTTTACATACTTCTCTGCATGCTGCTTGTTTCACACTTTGTGTAAATTTCTCCAAATTAATGGATTGAGAACTCATTCATTTTTCATGTCAGCATACTATCAGGGGTGCCAAAAAAATGTATACAGATTTTCACAGATGTTATCTATGCTCCAGCAGTAGTTCGCCATGATCAGAAGTGTCTGGACACTGATGGTAACCACTTTGAGCACGTCTTGTAATTGCAGAAATCAAACGTGACTTGTATTCATCTTTTGTTATGAGTATATATTGAGTATATATTACAATTAATACAGTTTTTCCTTTCTTAAAATATGTATACATTTTTTGGCATGCTCTGTATTTGTAGTATGGGTGAACCATAATTGATTCCACTATCCCCATTAATGGGCACTTCCTTTCAAACAACTCTTACTCACCAGTGCTTTTATTTCTAAAATACAGATTCCCAGACATGAGACTGCTGGGTAGAAGGGGATATGTATTTTTTTTTGTTGTTTTAATTCACTATCTATGGCCAGGCTATTCTTCAAAAAAAGATTGAAACTGGTTCCGTTTCTTCTAGCATTGTGTACAATTTCCCCCTGCCTTCCCACAGTAAATAGCATTTGTCTTCTTAATGTTTGCCAACCTAATAGGTGTAAAGTGATAACTCAAAGATGACTTTAATTTGCATTCTCCCGGCTTCTAGTAAATTTTAGGATGTCTTAATGTGTTTATTGGCCATTTAGATTGTGAGCTGCTGATTCATATCTTTTGCCTGTTTTTCACTTTGTTTGTCTTTTTGTTCATTTTTAAGAGTTCTTTGTATATTACAGCTATGAATCCTTTATCAGTGTAATTTTGTTCTGAACCTATCATTTGACTCCATTCTTACTGTTCAAACCAAATTGCAGCACAGTGTTCAACTGGGGAGGGGCGGACAGGGGAGGGTAAGAATCAGAGATTTGGAGGGTACAGGAGAACAGAGGAGATCAACGAAATAGATGCCCTCTGGGATGGAAGATTAGTTTGCTTGTGCTGCCACAAGTACCATAGACTGGGCAGCTTCAATAACAGACATGTATTTTCTCACAGCTCTGGAGCCCTGAGGTCCAAGGTCAAGGTGTCAGCAGGGTGGATTTCCGGTGAATTCTCTCTTCCTGGCTTCTCACTGTGTCCTCACGTGGCCTTTCCTCTGGGCATAGAGACAGCTTTCTGGTGTCTCTTTCTCTTACGAGGACACCAGTCTTGTAGGACCGGGGCCCCATCTTTATGACCTCATTTACTCTTAATTACCTCCTTAAAGGCTCCATCTGTTTTTTTGTTTGTTTGTTTGTTTGTTTGTTTGTTTGTTTGTTTGTTTGTTTGTTTTGAGGGCAGTGTCACTTGCCCTCATATGTGGGACGGAACCAGGGCCGGCGCTTAACCCAAGCCAGCGCTTAACCACCACGCCACTCAGTCGGCCCAAGGCTCCATCTTTACATACAGTCACATGGGGGGGTTAGAGTTTCAACATATGAATTAGAAGGCTCACACTTCAGTTCCTAACAGATGGGTTTGCAGAAGTGAATAAACCCAGAGAGGAAATAATCCCAGTAGAGTAAGTCTTAGCCACATTCATCCTCACAGCACTTTTCCTGCTCCAGCCCAACAGGGAAGCAGCTGGATGGTTTAAATTCCCCCAAAGAAGAGCACAGGAATAGCAAAGCAGCCCCAGGCCTGAGGGGCTGTGGCAGGAAGGAGGGCTGTCTCAGCAGCTGCTCAGCACTGGGTCAGGGTAACAGATACATCTGGTGGGCACCTGTGAGGAGAGATGCCTGAAGGGCCGTTAGCCTTGGCTTTAGGTAAATTCCCCAGAACTGAGACAGAGAGAGGGAGGAGGCCACCACTGACGGAGCTTGGCCTTCCATCGTCCTGGCAGAATGGAGTCACACCCAATGCAGTCAGGGCATAATCAGGAAAACTTGTAGCCGAGTGCAATCCAGCAACGTTGAGACAAAACAGCCCTGAGCGGGGCAGTGCTGGTCCTGGTGAAGGAGCCCAGGCTGCCCAGGAGCACTGGCATTCAGCCTCTGCCTCTCCTCCAGGCCTGCCAAGTAGACGCCTCCTACATCTGCAGCTCACCCTGTCCAGAGCCACTCCTTTGCCTCGTCACATAAGTTCCTCTCACGAGTGACAGTTAGAAATGGCCTTAAATGGAAATGAGAGCCTTCGGTTCCTTCTGCTAAGACTCCCTCACAGGAACACACTTCAAATTGCTCCCACCGACTTCTTCCACCTAACCCTCCAATTTATTCCCCATTAAGGTGGTTACTCTGATTTAGTTATTGGTAGCTGTCAGGCAAAGTCAGAGAGAGACCCTCTTGGCTCTGGGATGCGGCTTCTCTGCTCCACCACACTGATTCCCCCGGGGCCTTTCCCGCCACACACACCCCAGCACCTATGCACCCTGAAAGCTCACGCAGACGCCAGCAGGAAAACAGGGCGTGATGCATATGTGAGGTTTTGTTTGGTTTTGGTTGTTTGTTTGTTTGTTTGTTTGTTTGTTTGTTTGATTTTACTGGGGAATTGGGGAAAGGAACAGTGTTGGGGAATTGGGGAAGGGGAACAGCCAAGTTGTTGTCCTTTAATCTTAGTTGTGGAGGGCACAAGCTCAGCTCCAAGCCCAGTCACCGCTTTCAATCTAGTTGCAGGGGTAGGGGGAGAGGGGTGGCTGAGCCCATCATCCCATACGGGAGTTGAACTGGCAACCTTGTTGTTAAGAGCACGCACTCTAACCAACTGAGCCATCTGGCCGCCCAATATGTGAGGTTTAACAACATCCTGATTCTTGGACTTGATCATGCTGGATAGTATTGGCCACACCATAAAATGGAGGAATACAAATGCCTGCTCTCAGCATGTGGCTTTGGGAAGAAGGACAAGGAGGACTGGGGCCTGGATGTTGCTGTCCACATTCCTTCTGTGATATTTCACACCACTTCACCTCTCTAGGATTTGATCTCCTCGTCTAAGCATTAAGACTGCCGAACTTAAAGCTCTCATAGATTGGAAATCTCTGGGTTTGGGATTTTGTTTGTTTCTTTGTTGTTGTTGTTGTTGTTGTTGTTGCTTTTACCAGTGTTTCAGATATTCGTCTTTGTTTTGTCTTTTTTTTTTTTTGGAATTGACACATTGGAGCCCAGGTCCTTGGAAAAAGCTGAAGGAGACTGACCATCTTTTGTTTCCTTCTGTTGGATCAAATTCGCCAGTAGAATTCCTCCCCAGTTTATTTCTCAGAGTGTCACTTCTGAACACTCCAAAACGTTAGTGTTTCTTGGATGCGTCCACCACATATGACATCTTGAGCTGCTTTCTCTTATGTTTATCAGTTCTTTTGAAGAGTCCTCACTGTGCCATTAGCATTGGATATGGATGCCACAATTTGCAAACCCTCTTATCTTGGGAAAAAGCAGAGAAAGTGGGCCAGATCACTTGGTCCCTGGCTCAGAGTGGTAAACTGATTTTATTTGTGAAACGGGCTTAATTTAATCGTTGGGACAGTGACCCAGGCGATATTCTCAGTGTGAGCTGATGACAGGCCTGCAACCCTCCTTGCTGCCTCATGCATACATGGGAATGTGCACACACTCATACACACACTATACACACACACACACACACACACACACACACACACACACACACACTGATCTTCATACGAGAAAATGTCATTGGTGCAATTGTTATGGGAGAACATTAGAGTGGGGACATTTTTTGAAAGGGCCCAAGAGAGGAAAAATGGGGAGACTTCAGGGATGCCAGAGACATGGCATCAGCAGACGTAATATGAACCTCCTGTATTCCTAACACGCCATATTGTAGACAAGACATTTCCATATACACTAGATCTTTTGATCTCTCCTACCTCAAGGGTACACACTGTTGCTTCTTCTTAGACTACCTTCTACACACTTCCCCAGCCCTCACCCAGCATGGCCAATTTCTCCTCCCTGCAGAGAAATCTTCTCTGACAAGTCTATGTAAGTCAGGAAAATCCCCCACCATTATTCACCATCTTAACGCTCTTTTGTTTTTATTACACTTAATTAATGTTTTGTGTATTTTTTATTTACCTATTTATGACCTGTCTCTCCTACTAAGTTATAAACTCTTTAAAAGGTAGAGATCCAGCCTGTCACATTCATCTTGGGTTTCTAGCATCTGGCACAATGCCCAGCATCTAGTCAGTACTCAACAAATATTGACTAAATCAACTTGATTTTCACAAAACTCTATGGTTATTGCCATTTCACAGATGAGGAAACTAAGATTCATAGAGGTTAGATGACTTACAACTTCCCTATAGCTAGTAAGTGACAGAGCCAGAATTCAAATCTAATTCTATATTCTTTTCACAACATCAGCCTGTTTTAGAATGTCATTTCCTGAGCTATGAATTGTCCTTTGAACTCCACCATAGCTCACAGTCTCAGGGAAAGAAAGGATCATTTGGTACATGAGCACACGCACACACACATGGTTTGGACCTAACCCCACTTCCTCAGCTTGTTAGCTAGGAAGGACCAGGTGGTGAATTTGACTCTACTGTGCATGCTATACTCATACCTGCTTGACTTGCAAGGACAATTAGCATCTCCAGGGCCTTGAAGATGGGAATATACAAAAGTAAAATGACAGGATGTTTTACAGATAGAGAAACTGAGGCTTCACTGAATGGGAGTGACTTAACCAAGGTCATATGTAGTAGAAACCCAGGTCTCCTGATTCCGTAAGGTCATTCCATCAGGTCAGTCACAGTGGACACAACAATAAAGCATGGTTTCAGCGTCCTCTACTCATGAATAATTTAGTACTGATGGCTTTTGTCATCTGGCTTTTCAGAGCTTGTGCACAGGGAAGCCTGCTATGTTTTCTGAGGGCATTTCACCTGTGAAGTTGGGTTTTAGGTGTTTTATCAAATCACTAAATGTTTGTGTAAGACTATTGATTCAAACCTAGTTCTTTTTCTCTATTCTCCCAGCTCAGCTTCTCACATTTGCCCAACAAGGAGTAAAGCATCCCTCCCAAGTGTACCCAAGAGCTGTGGCCAATCTCCGAACTGTCTAATGTTCTTTGTAAAATAAAAAATAAAAAGATGGCACACGTATCCTGGTCTAGAGACACAAAGGAAACCTTTGAACAGACTTGGGCATCCTAGGTTAGATTAAAGAATTAGAAGCTAAAAGGAATGTTCCATTGAGAAGGATGATTTTTCAAAGGGAACCTCAGAGACTTTCAAAGACTTTCCTCCAGGAGTGCAGGCAAAGGATGTTACCAAAGTAAGGATGGCGTCAGGTAGCTGTAGGCAAAGGCCCATACCTAGCCCACACTCATAGAGGGGTTACAAGTCAGATCGGAGGTCCCTTCCAAGAACTGGTGTTACTCAGCTGGTGAGGGGTAGAGCCTGTTCAATACCGCTCTCCATGCCCTACAGAGGCTGGCATGGTATACTGGATGATCCCATGGTTCTCTCTCTCTCTCTCTCTCTCTCTCTCTCTCTCTCTCTCTCTCTCTCTCTCTCTCACACACACACACACACACACACACACACACACACACACACTCACCAGCACACATACTCACACTCACATGCTCTTCCATGTCCCTGTTCCCTCCCTCATGATGCTCCCTCTGCCTGGAACTGCCTTTCTCATGTGGTGACCTAGATAGCCTTTTGAAGGCTTCTGTGGCCTCTTCTCCAGGCACCTTCCAGCCCTTCCCAGGATCACCCTTACCACACACACACACACACACACACACACACACACATTCTGTGCTCACCACCATGACAATGTTTGCCCCAGCATCACGCCACAATTGCCTGGTGACATGACTGTCATTCCACAAGACCGTGAGCTCCTCAAGAGCAAGGGCACTGGTTTTGCGTGTCCTCGTGTCTCCATCACAGAGCACAGTGCCAGGCCTAGCAGGCCCTCAGCAGATAGCTGTTAAAGAGTTCAATGAATGGATTTCCCTACTTGGAGCAGGAGTGAAGATGCTGGGATTAGCCCACAGCCTCTATCACATAACCATGATGTTTTAGCTCAAATCCTGATTACATGAACACCCATCACACAACCGAGAGATTATCACCCCAGTAAAACAAAGCTATTCAGTCCAGTTAAATAATAGGAGGTAAACAGAAAGATAGTGGAGAAAGAAGTTCTTGGAGAAGGAGGGTCACTCTATTCATTTCCTAGGGCTGCCTAACAAAGTTCTACAAACTGGGTGGCTCCACAACAAACATTTATTTTTCTCATAGTCCATGAGACCAGGTGTCCATGGTCAAGGTGTCGGCAGGGTTGGTTCCTTCTGGGTGCTGTGAGGGAAAATCTGTTCCCGGCTTCTCCCCTTGCTCCTGGAGGTTTACTGGCCATCTTTGGTATTTGGTGGCTTGTGGCTTCATCAGCCTGTTCTCTGCCTTCCACAGGCACCTTTCCTGTGTCTCTCCATCTAGTCTTCCCTCTGTGTATGTCTACGTCTGTGCCCTAATTTACCCTTTAATCAGGACACCAGTCATATTAGATTACAGCCAACCCTAATGACCTCATTTTCACTTGGTTACCTCTCTAAAGACCCTATTTCCAAATAGGGTCAAATTCTGAGGTACCGAGTGTGAGAACTTCAACTTTTGGGGGATACAACTCAACCCATAAAAGTCCATCCTCACAGCTGGCAGACCAAAGGCATATGATCATAGTGTGTTCTTTGACCATCTTCTACCTCATTTTCCTCCATGATAAAGGTGTGGAAGAACTTTTAGTGGGCCAAATTATGTATTTGCTGAAGTTGATTTATGATGTCCTTCCTTCTACCTCCATCTTTACCCATTTTGTGGGTTCCTCTAATATTAGTTCACTGTCACCAGATTGCTTACAGTGAGGTCCTTCCCAGAATATTTGCATTGTTAACTTGGATGCTTGAAGATGGAATAGACTTCAAGATCCAAAGAAGTTTCCCCATTATGGTGGTGTAGTGAAGTCCTTCAGACACAGTAGTGAAGAAGGTGTGTGTATGTGTGTGTGTGTGTGTATGTGTGTGTGTGAGAGAGACAGAGAGAGAGAGAGAGAGAGAGAGAGAGAGAGAGAGAGAAAGAGAGAGAGAGAGAGAGAGAGAGAGAGAGAGAGAGAGAGAGAGAGAGAGAGAGAGAGAGAGACCGGGAACACCAGGACAGTCTACATGAGTTCCCTGCCTCTTGGGGACATCCCATGGTCACAGGAAATCCCAAGTGACACTGTGTGAAAGAACTCAGAGGAGCAGATTGTGTGGTAGAGCTAGGACTGCCACATAAGATGTGTTCGAACTGCACAGCTATACACAGACAGGGTGGGTTGATGGAAACCCCCACCCCAGCAGACCGTTAGCTTGGGACCTTGCTGGAAGTGAGAGCATTGGCCTGGGGTCTGGAGGTGAACTCTGGCCCAGTCTCTTCCTTGCTCTGTAGACTCTTTCCCCATCAGTATAAAGGAGCATAGGGTAAGGTGGGGTGGGATTAGAAGGCTGATCTCTAGCCCCTTCCCTTTCATACATCCTGTGGATCACCTCTAATGACCCTTCCTTGCCAAGAAAAACCATCCACATAACACAAACAAGGAGAGAGGGCAAAGAGTGGCAGCCAAGTCTTCATCTGCTTGCTCACTCTAAACAGAAATCACTTTGCCTAAACGGCAATCAGTCCCCAATGGCCTCCTTTCCAAATGCTGTGTATGACAATGAGTGATTTGTAACAACATCCAATCAGGCGCACCTAACCTTCCTGTAATTGCCTGTCCTTTTCAGCGTTCTTAAAAGCTTTCCAGTGGAAAAGAACCAAAGCTCCTTGTCAGAAGGAGGCTATTATACAGAGAAAAGAGACAGCCCCAATCCTTTCCTCCCTTCCAGCCCATGTCTGCATCCCCCGCCCCCAGTCCCCACACCCAGAACTGAAGTATCTGTATGTGTCTGATGTCGCCATGGAAGCAGCATTCACCTGCTGGGGTAAGTCACCCAGCTGTTTCCCATCCCTGGGGCCAGAGCAGCCCATACATCCCAGGCTCAGCTGATTCCTGTGTTTCCTTCCAGGCTGGACTAGGTGACCCTAGCAGCATTTTCAGGGCACACTGAACATCATCATGAAAACAAGCAGAATTGCACACCAAAAACGTCCAGTGTCATGCCTTGAGGATGAGGTCCAGGGTTGTGTTTCCACTGCAAGGGTCAGGATCCTGGACGAGCCACACACACATGCTCTGTGCACTGAACAGCAGTGGTCCAAGGCATGCAGGGGGCTGTGAGCACGGAGGTCCCTGAGGGTTCTGTGTGCTGACTCAACCATGGGAAAGAGCCCGAGGAGAGAGACAAAGGGTAAATAGTCCAAAATAAAAAGTGATGGGGGACTGCAAGCATAATAGGCATGGAAAGACAGACACACAGACCAGCCAACAGGGAGTAATACATACACACCAATGAGACAGAGAGACAAACAAAGGGACGGACACAGCAATTGAAGAAACAGGTGCTGCTTCTCCACCAGGGCCAGTGAGCTTCCACAGACCTTGATTCAGCTCATCCTACCATTCAGGTGGCATGAAGTGCTCCATTTTGCTTTCCAACAGAGGACAAAGGACAGGAATCTCTCCTATGAATCTTTGCAAAACTAACTATTTTTGCCACTAGGCTAGACTTTCCTCCCAAGAATACGGCCCAGTTCCATAGGCCCAAGTCAAACCCACTCTACCTGTGCTAGAGGTGAGTGAGCTCTGGGCCTTCTAACTGGTCCTGGTGGAGACAGACAGTCTCTCACACCTCCCCTCTTCTTCCCTCCTCCCCTCCACCCATCTGCTGTCCCCCTGAGCATCTCTGCACCTTCAAGCCGGTGGGAGGGCATAGGCACTGCTTCTTCAGTAGCTTGACCCAAATATCTTCTCCACCACCAGCTAAGGTCCACCCCTCCCAGCCCAGCCCACTCCCACCTCTCCCCCTGGGCACCGCGCACTGGGCACATTGCGGAGCCCACACCTGGTGACGCATCTGCTTCCTCTCCCCCATCAGACTGCAGGACCCTGCACTTAGGCAGTGCTTTGCTTCTGCTCTGAGTTTAAGAAACATCAGTGAATTAACTGACTGATGAAGGGTGCTGAGATTTCCCAGAAAGGTGGCCTTGTATCCACTGCTTTTGTCACCTTCTCTCTTGTGAAAAGTTTATAGTTTCAACCCAGCTCCTTTCTGAGCACAGTCCTGCCACCTACTGCCTGTCTCATGCGTGTGAGCACCATCTCTATCAATCGAGGTCCATGGCCCAAACTCTTCCTAGGTGTCAGATCCCTGTATGTTTGGAAGAAAACAGCTTCACAAAGAGGGTCACAGAGGAAGCTGCACCAGGCCCAGCATGAACCAAGTTGCAAAGTTATTAAGATCCTTTGATATTTCGCCCACACCATCGCTTTCATCCATTTTCCATCCTTACCTACCTGCTACAGGTAGCCCAACTTCCAGTCCACTATAACCTTCATCCTATCTTGGAAGAAAATGAACCAATAAATCCATTTCCACTCACGTCCATGCCTACACCTTCCTGCCCACCCCAAACCCTGCCCAGAATTTGAATCCCTTAAAGGTGAGGGCCATTGTTTCTTCATTTCTGTATCCCTAGAACCATGCATGCTTATTGGGATTAGTAGTCACTTAAGAAATGTGGAAGGAAGAAAGGAAGAAAGGAAGGGAGGGAGGGAGGAGAGGGAGAGAGGGAGGGAGGGAGGGAGGGAGGGAGGGAGGGAGGAGAGGGAGAGAGGGAGGGAGGGAGGGAGGGAGGGAGGGAAGGAAGGAAGGAAGAGAGGGAGGGAGGGAGGGAGGGAGGGAGAGAGAGGGAGGGAGGGAGGGAGGGAGGAAAGGAGGGAGGGGAGACAGAAGGAAGGAAAAAAAAGGAAGGGAGGGAGGGAGGAAGGAAGGAAGGAAGGAGGGAGGGAAGGCGGGAGGGAGGGAAGGAGGGAGAGGGAGGGAGGGAAGCAGTGGCCCAAGGACTCAAATTTTGGCCAAGCTCCTAGTAAGAGTCCTTCTCTACATAGTTCCACAGGACAGCTGTTGTCCACCTGAATTACAGTATCAGACCCTTTCAGCTTATCTCACTGTCCCTCGGTTTCCTCATCTTGAATATTGGGGACAATAGCATATCTACCTCAGGGGTGCTGTAAAGCTCTGAGAGGACTGCCTGTCCTGTCATAAGCAATCACTCCCCGTCAGCCACTGTCTTTAGCACTCTCATCCTCACAGGGCAGGTGGTGCCGGCCACACAGACCCACATCTGGTTGCAAGATGCAGCCCCCCTTCCTCAGCAAATTCTTCTTCCAGATGAAGCCTGGGGGGGGCGGGGCAGGCATACATCTTTACTGTTTGTTAAATTGTCCCTCATTGTGTGTACCTGAATGCACGATTTATGGGGTATGACTGTGTGTGCTTTGTACCTCCCATCTTCATGACTTAGCCAGGAACTGATTGCAAACACTGAAACACAATAATGCCTCATTTATGCCTCTTCCTCTGAAATCAAAGGATTGTGGGTGAGTGAAGTTTCTAGATATCTGAAGCATATGCTTTTAAGCATAAACTTGTATCATTTGACCCTTTTGAGTGAAAGTCATTTTCCACACACGATCACGCCTTCACTCCTGTGAACTCAATTATTGGCAGCAGCGCTGGTGTAGTAGGAATGGACCCAAAGCCGGAGGCTTCCAGCTCGGTCCCCTCTGCCCCTTGACATTTGTGTGTCCCTAATTACTCATCTACAAGAGCGCCATGAGTCCATCTACTTCCTTCAGTTGCTGTCAGGAACAAAGGATGTGATGTCTGTGAAATTATTTTGGAAACTCCACAGAGCCATGTAGGTGTTGAGTATTACCACAGAGGGGCCCTGGGGAATCACTGAGGCTACCGAACCGTCTGCCCCTACAGTAAATAGCCCCAACCCACCAGAATGCCTTCCAACTCTCCCACTGCTGTTAGCTTTTCCAGATGGAGTGTCTCAAACCCCTAAACCTGATGCTCTCACAGAACCCCTTCCCCCCCACTTCCAGTCTATCTCACACCTTTAACCTACCTGTGAAGGAAATCAGCGCCTTGCTTGTTAAAGGGGAATCATCATGCTTTTCCTGCCAACGCAGAGACCTGACATGCCTGAGGCTAAGCTGAATTTAGGGAAGCATTGAATTCAATTCTTCGTTTTAAGATGAGGAATCTGAGCCCAAGAAAAGGAAATGACTTGTCTAAGTTTCAACGGGCCCTTAGCAGCAGAGCTGGATTTCAAATTTTGCTCTCTCAATTTTATTTTATTTTTTATTTTATTTTTTATTCTTTTATAATTTTTTTATATTGTGAAATGTTTATTGAGTGAACAAATTTAAATTATAAAGCCACAGACATGGCATAATTACATTTCTCAAAATGTGTGTGAGTGGATGTGTGAGTGAATGCTCATGTGTGCTTATGAAAAAACAGGAAGAACATAGAGAAAATATTTTAAAGTAGTTATTTCTAGATGGTGAAATAGAAAGAGTTTATTCTAAAAATGTGTCCGTATTTTATATTTATGTGTAATTAATGAGTGTTGTTTGTATAGTTTATACTGCTTGACACGAGAATTAAAGGAGACATAAATATGGCAAAGTTGGTTTTTAAACCAGACATCCTGACTTTAGCTCATCAGGCAAGATGGGTTTTAGCAAAAGGCAGCCTGAGATTCTCCCAAGTGGTTCCTTCAACAGCTGTATCTGTCAGGAGTTTGAGGGATACCTTTTGGCCATCCCAGGTTTCAGATGGAACACTTAAAAAAAATTTTTTTTAATTTTTCAGTTACAGTTGAAATTCAGTATATATTAGTTTCAGGTGTAGACTGAACATTTTTTTCATAGAACATCAATTAACATGATCAATGATTGGGGTTCCAAGAAATCCAGTTTGTGAAACCTGATCTAGGTATTTTCAAAATTACAAATCACAGTCATCGTTAAGTTGCTCTCTCAATTTTAAGCCCAAGTAATTCTTCCCTTTGGTGTGTCTTCCAGGCCTTGTGACAAAGGGCACAGATATTCTGCTTCTCACAGCTTTCAAATCTACATCCACATGTACAATCAAGACTCATGCAGCTGTGACTCTGGAAGACCAGGGATAGTGAAACCAGGAGCTTCTCAAACAGCCAAAAGGAGACCCAGTAAACCCTGAGTGAGACAGGGTGAACTCATGTACTGCAAGGAGCCCTGCCAAAAACAGATTTTGAAATTCTGCACCTGTCCCAAGCATCCATCAGGGTCACTTGCAAATGTCCCTGCCTAGTCTCTATTTTGTTCAATGCCCAAATTTTAAGAGGACAGACCTTTCACTTGGCATTGTCCTGTTAACATCAGGAGGGGAGGCCTTGAGTAATGGCTGCAAAGAGAAGGGAACTCAGGGCTCCAGAAAGCTGAGGGTCCTTCCAGCCTGGGAAAGAAAGAGAAGCAGAACGGGGTTGCTCAGACTGAGGACAAAGGACATGCCAGGGGGCAGCCAGGGAATAGGTACAATAGCACCCTTCCCCATCTGTGCTTGCAGACAGGCTCTGAGTCACATCACGTGGCTTTGTACTCATCCTCCAGTATATGTGACAAAGGCAGTGGACTGGACTAACCCACCATATGATTCATTCAGCCTGCCTAATAGGCCGAAGACATGCCCAGCCCAAGGTACTGGCAAATAAGGACGTAAGTAGGGTGACCAACGCATCCTATTTGACCAAGAGGTTACCAGTGTTGACAATCAAAGCTGCACATCCCAAGAAAGCCCTCAGTCCCTATTCTGAGCCTCACTCTTCTTATCTGTTAAATGGGCATAATACACTGTGCTGCCTTTCTTATAGGGTTACTACACTAAACAGGAAAGGAAAGGTATTTGATCATACATCTCTTATTTTCTACTTATATTCCATTGTTAAGAGGAAAAGAGAGCAAAGAGAGAACACAAGCAGAGGAAAGAGGACAAAAAGGAGGGCTAAGTAGAGTAGAGAAAGGAGAAAGAAGATACAGAGAAAGAAGAAACAGAAAGTGATGGGAGGGCCAGCCGAGTGGCAAGGTAACGGTTAAGTGCTGGCTTGGGAAGCCAGTGGCCCCGGTTTGGGTCCCACATGTGAGGGCCAGTGACACTGCCTTCAGAAAAAAAAAGAAAAAAAAAAGAAAGTGATGGGTAGGAAGGGCCCATCAGCAAAAAGAGAGGTCTAAGTGATGGACAGAACACCTTCAGAGCATACCTGCCTCTCCCTTCCATCTCTTCAAATACTGTGTATCCTTCAAGGCCCAGTTTGAGCTAGCCTCCTCCTCCAAGAAGTTCACCTTGACCACCAGGACCCAAAGGGATTTCTTTCTATTCTTTGGACTCATGGAAAATGCAGTCTATGATATGCCATCAGCTCAGAGTCATCTATTTTCCTTTTATTCTATCTGCTTTACATATAAATGTTGCATCTCCCCTTTTAGCTCATGAGCTCTTTGTTACTCTTCAAGTCCCCATAATGCTGGGATATATTAAGGTTGTATAAATATTTGTAATTGTCTGAGTGATTAAAGAGGGTAAAAAGTAAATGAACCCTGTCTAGGAAAGATATTCGCGTGACCTTTAAGGCCTTCCAGAGGCTGCCTGCATCAGTGGGCATCACCTCCCAGCCCTCGCAAAGAAGAGAGATGGCGTAATGGGCTCCCTCCCCAGCTCCTTCACCTCCCAGTTGGCTAACTTTGGTCAAGCTATGGCCCCTGCTATTTTCCCCTCTGTAAAATACCACAGGCGACTTGAACCTCTGGCTCCCCTGTGTGGTCTGTGGGCCAGCAGCCCCAGCTGGGCACTCCTAGTTAGAAATGAACAACCTCGGGCTCCCCCAGACCTGCCCAGTCAGGCCCTACACAAAGTCCCCAAGTGGCCCGAGGAACACTGACCGCTCCGACATTCATCATTTTCTCCTTGTCCTGGGCTCAGGGACAGCCACATGAGTGCCCTGAGACCTTATAGTGACTCAGGAGTGGCCTGGACCCCCCAGACCTTGTGGGGATAGCCCGTCTGTTATCTGAAGCCATTCTCCTGCCTCTCCTGATGGGGCCAGGCCACTACACACAAGAAGTGTTGAAGATTTAAAAAAAAAAAAAAAAAAGAAAATTATCTCATTCTACCTTGAAGACAGCCATTACCAAACCACTCAGTGACAAAGGAAGCACACTACCCCCGATAAGCATCTCCTCACTTTCCCAGACTTTTTCCACTCTTTACACACCACTCTTAATCTAGGAAAGTGACTCAGCCTTCAAATGGGTTTAATAATCTCTCTGGGACATTGTGGGGAGATAAGGTGATGGGCTGGAGCTCATGGCAGCCCCCTCAACCTGCAGCTGCCATTAGCCCACCTGCTATGGTCGTCCCTCCACAGAGGGACCTGGGCCTCATCTCTTGGACATTGGGTTCAGGGAGGGAGGAAGTCCTCCCCAGGCTCCCCATCCACCTTCAGGTTGTTGGGTGTCGGAGCCCTGAGTCTGTAAAGGTTACTGGAGCCCTGCTGGGTGAGCACCTGCCTGATGCACTGGGCTGCAGCTGCAACAGAGAAACTTGGTCTCCAGGCCCGCCTGCTCCCTGCTGGAAATCCTATTAAAGCCTTCGCTACTTGTCTGATGGCACCTTCATATTATGTGTTGCTTCCAGATCATTGAAGTTTACCTGTTTAGGCCCAAATTCATTTTATTTTCAATGTTTAGGATGGACATTTTTCTAAATAGGATGACACTCCCCTGCTTTCTGACACAGAATATGTAGGGTACAAGTTGTTTTTTTTGTTTGTTTGTTTTTGGGTATTTTTTTGTGGGAGGGTGAGGGATTAGTTATTTATGCATATCAATATGATGAGTCCCATAAGGGTGGGGTCTTGTACCTCTCTGCTCCCTGTTGCATTCCCAGTGTCTAGAAGCATGCCTAGCACCTACAATATGCTCCAAAGACATAAAAGCAAAACCCCTTCCTATGCAAGGCTCAGGGTGGATGGAGTTCTCTCCTCCTGGGCAGAGCTCATGGTCCAGGCAGTGAGGTTTACACGGGACTGGAATGTCAGGGGCTGGGGATGGTATCCAGCAGCTGATGAGATGTGAGCCATGCTGACTTCACAATGCAGGCTGCCCACACTAATATGTTCTTTGAGCCACAGTATCAACATTGTAAAATTTAGCTTTCATTTCTCTCTGCTAGGCTGACAGTTGTCACATAAAATTGCATGGGATTACAAAAAGGACAGAAAGTTGGAGATCATTAGAGAGCAGACATGTGACAAGATTGCAGGTCTCATGCACCCCATGGCATCTTGCACACCTTTCCTTATTCATTCTCTTCCCAGTTCGAAGGCAGTATCCTGAGAAGCCTCTCGCAGCCCTTATCCAAAGTGCCACACTTTGCAGGTGAGGAAGCTGAGCTCCAAAGTGAAGTGATTCCCAAGGCCAAGCGGCTCAGAGAGCAGAGATAAGATCACTATTCATATCTTCTGATTTCCATCCCAGGATCGCTGCTCCCAGCAGCTGTGTGCCTGCTTCTCTCGTCACTGTCACAGACTCACCTCCAATTTCCTGTTGGCTAGGGTGGGGGTGGTGAGGGACAGGGACAGATTCATGAGCTTGTTAAAACTATTCCAAGAGTGAAAATATGTAGGCATTGTTCCTATTTACTCCACATCATGTCATTAGAGAATTACAAATTAAAACAAGATACCACTACACACTTGTTAAAATGGCTAAAGCCCAAAGCACTGACAACACCAAATGCTGACATGGATCTGGAGCAACCGAAACTCTCAATCATTGCTGGTGGGAATGCAAAATGGTACAGCCATTTTGGAAGACAGTTTGGTGATGTCTTATTAAACTAAACATGCTCTTACCATAAGATCCAGCAAGCATGCTCTTTGGTATTTACCCAAATGAGTTTAAAGCTAAAAACCTGCACACAAATGCTAATAGCAACTTTATCCATAATTGCTCAAACTTGGAAGTAAACAAGATGTCCTTCAGTAGGTGAATGGATAAATAAACTGTGGTCCATCCAGATAATGGAATATTATTCGGTGATTAAAAGAAATCAGCTTTCAAGACACAAAAAGACATGGAGAAACTTTCAATGCATATCACTAAGTAAAGAAAGCCAATCTTTACTTAGGCTTTGTACTGTGTGATTCCAAATACATGACATTCTGAAAAAGGTAAAACTATGGGGACATAAAAAGATTGGTTGTTGCCAAAGGTTTGGGAGGAAGAGAAAAGAGGGGTGAATTGATGGAGCACAGGGGATTTTTAGGGCAGTGAAACGGTTATTCTGTAAGTACTGTACTGGTGGACACATTTGTCCAAACCCACAGAATGTACGTCACCCAGAGTGAACACTACTGCAAACTATGGACATTAGTTAATAATAATGTATCAATATGGGCTCATTGATTATAGCAAATGTACCACCTTAATGCAAAATGTTGATAGGGAAAACTGAAGAGGGAGAGGGAATATATGGAAATTCGCTGTACTTTCTGCTCAATTTTTCCTTAAACCTAAAACATCTCTTAAAAAAATAAAGACTTTTAATTAAACAAACAAACAAACAAAAACCCTATCTTTAGGGTGAAAATATATAGGCATGGTCCTATTTGCAAAATGCATGAGCTTTAGCATCTGAATTAGTAACGCTGGGGAACAGGAGATGGGCTGACTCAGCTCTGCCATCTTGTCTACACAGCTCGTCGGGATCTGAACTGTACCTTGAACCCAGCCCTTGACCCTCGCACCCTGGAACTTGTACTAAATCACCCTGACACTAAACAGAGAAACCCAAGGTCCTGGGGACTGTGCTTTCAGAGTTCTTTCCTCTCCATCAGCTAGCTGGCAGAGGAGATTGTGTCCAGTACCTCTCAGCATCTTCTAATTCCTGGTGGCCTATCTGAATCTTTCCTGTTGTGAGGCTCACGCCACCTCTTCCTGTTTTATCCTTAGTCGGACTAATGAAGGTTCCTTAGTATCCTTTGGGAAGTAACCATGGGCTTTTTCACATAAAATGCAACCAGTGGTGGGGAATTTATAAAAAGACCTCCCTCACAGAAGCCACTCTGGGGATGCACTACAGCTGCCTGCGGGGCTGACAGATCGACCCCATGTCACATGCAGGCACAAGCGATAAAAGGCTCATCATTTCGCTAACACCCTTTTTATTCACCCTGTACTTTTCCACACATTTCATTTCCCATCATGGCTGACTGCCTAAAGCATTCATGTGAAAACGGCAGATTTTTGCCTGTGTGTGTTACTCCTGTCTCCTCCCAGTAATACACTTTCTTGCATTCTCAGAAATGACATAAACACTTGGCGTGTTCAAGAGGGAGAAACAAAGAGAAAAGAAATAAAATAGCTTGTGATACAGTCATGGAAAGGAGCCAGAGTCTGCCATGTGCTGGGAACAATGAATCAGAGGTGTCATGACTTGCCAGAAGGGTCCTTGAAGATCATCTCACTTAGCAGATGGGGAAACTGAGGCCCAGAAGGGTGGATTCTCCCAAGGTCCGTATGTGGAGGAGGATGACTGGTGTATGTTCTTTGTAGGGTTTCTTTCTCATCCATCCCAAAAAGCATGGAGAAGAAATATGAGCGTGGCCTAAGAATAAGAGATTGAGTGCAAGGGGTCATAACAATAGATCACTGATATGTTTTTTTCACCAGGGTTTTTCTCTACGGTGTAGGAAGCCCACAGCACAAGAGGATGAGAGGCAGAATGTGAAGGGAAGACAGAAAATCAACTTCACACCCCACGTGGGGCTGTAAATTTTGCATGTGCTCATTGAATTTCCCAGAATCACCTTATAAGAATCTTTCTGGAAAGAATTCTGAGTTCCCCAAGCAGGATACCTAGAAAAGATAATAGCAGCCACAGCCAGTGTTGACTGAGGACTTTTTCTTTGCTAGGTGCTGTCTGAGCACTTAAATGTTGTGGCTGCTCGTTCATGGGTCATGAAAGAATTCACGAGTCAGGTAGAAATACAGAAGGAAGATTTACTGAAGTAAGAGAAGGGTTAGCTGGGCAGGGTCTGCAGGAAACTGCTGCCTCGAGCCTTTGTTTGTCTGAAGTTTTATATTTTCTAACCAGGATGTAAATTGCTTCAGCTTGTAATGGCATTTACTATTAGGTTGGCTTTGTCCATTGGGGTGGGGGAAGCTGTTAAACTGGTTATGGCAACCTTTGCGCATTTTATGTAGACTTAAGTTGGATCCAGGTGTTGATCCCATACAGATACAAAACCTCTCCCAAGTCACAGGGCCAGCACTAGGCCAAAGTAAACAGAAATATTGAAACTGGTATGTATAATAAACTTACAGGAAGCAGAATCATTCACATTTATTTGGTGGATAGGAAGCAAAAAAAAAAAAAAAAAAAGCTTTCAGAAAGTCTCAGGTTAAATTACACTTGTCAATTCACATTATACCAAAGGTCCAAATCTCAAAATAGAAGATTTAGTGCCACCATTACAATCCTCCTGTCTCATCATTAAACACTAACTCATTTAAATCTCACAACAACCCTAGAGGTTGGTGTGGTTACTCTCCCATTTTCCAGATTACACAACTGAGACACTGGAAGGCTGTAGAGATTTTCTCGAAGTTCCACAGCTAGTCTGTGGTGGGGCTGGACTCCATCCCAGAAGTCTTACCCAGAGCTGAGTCCCTGCCTGTCTCTACCTTTTGAAATGCTCACTCAAGCTTGATTCAGTGGCATGAATCCTGTTTACTGATGGGGCCCAGATGGGTTCTTTTTAAAGGGATCATCTCATTTAATCCTCACAACACCCCTGCGAAGTGGGCAGAGCACAGATACATACTCTCTTCTAACCGAATAAGAAAAATCAAGTGGTTAGTCTCTGGTCACACAGCTACCAGGTAGCTGAGCACAGGTCAATGCCCATGTCACTTCATTTCATGGCTGTTTAGATTACCTCACACTGTCATGTCCCCCCTGAGCCAGGGGAAAACCCAAGACTATCAGCGATCCTACTGACCTCCAAGTGGAATGCCGTTCTTAGAATTGGGTGTGGGGAAAGGAGGGGTCTATGACAACCACCTCACCTCTAACTTCATGCTTGTTTTCTCAGAGTACGCTATGCCACAACTGCCACCGTGCCCTACAGACTGCTACACAGGCCCCTCAGCTCAAGGTCGGCTTGAGGAGGCCATTTCCCAGTTGACAGCATTTGGGCTGGTTTGGGGCACCCACTGTGGGGGAAGCAAACCTACTCATCCTCTCCCCAAACCTCCTTTTCTTACGCTCTCCTTTCACCTTCCCGACTCGCCGCCCCCTTCCTTTTCCTCACAGCCACTCAGCGTTTGAACAACCCCGTCAGCGCAATGTGTTAGTAATTGTGCAGTGAGGGTGACATTTAGATTCACAGTCCTGGAAGAAATTGCATGGATTTAGATACGCCGGAACACTAAATTTAACCAACCCCAAGGGCCCTGGGGGCGGGGGGGGAGTCGGGAGGAGGCGTGGTGGGGGACAGGAGAGATTTCATCCTGAGACTGGTCCTGACCATCCTGGCTTGGCCTGCCTTTCCCTGCTCGACAGGAAGAGGGTAAAGGGAGCCTCAATCAGCCCACATTCACCTCTCAGGATTGTCAGGGACTTGCTCTGAAAGCCCCTAATCATTTCCTTTATTGTCTGGCTTAACACCCAACAGAGCAAAAGCAGTGTCAAAGCTGCACCTCCCTCAGTAGAGGGCCTGAGACCATCTTCTCTCTCTCTGTCTCTCTCTCTGTCTCTCTCTCTCTGTCTCTCTCTCTCTCTCATTGTCTGTCTCCATACACACACACACACACACACACACACACACACACACACACACACACCCTCCTGATTCAGAAGGACATGGAGAAGGGAGGGAGTCAGAATGGAACCATCCAGCCCAGCCGCACACCTTCCGCATGGCAGCCCCTTCTAGGCAGACTTCTCCAAGACTCTGCCCTGATAATGCATGTCCAGTGTGCTCACTTGTGGAGCCTGTGAGGTCTTAGCATTTTAGAATTCAGAATCACCAGGAGTTTCCTCACTGCCTCAGTCTCTAGTTTTGACCAAGGGATCTGGAGGCTGGCAAAATAGATTCAGCTTTACCTGCTTCCTCTCTTCAACAGTCTATTGGAGCTTCAGCAGACTTCTGAAAATAGAGGTTAGATTTACTAATAAGATTTAGGAAAGTAAATAAATGACTTACAAAAATTTCCCTTTAATGTGGAAATGCTTAAGCCCCTATAAAATGTCATACCTTGGGCTATTTTGTAGTTTAATAAGATGCAAAGCAGGAACCAGATGTAGCAAAGTGAAACAAATTATTGTCTTAGCTGGAATCAGGATGCCTCAGAGAGGGAACAACAGTCTGCTTAGGACAATAGTTCTTGGAAAACATGGTGCAAATGATGGATTGTCCTGACAGCCCCGACTTCGTGTGCTGTGTTGCAGCCATGCCTTTGCATGGTGCTTCCCACACTGACTCCAGGCTGGGCCATATGAATGAGAGGACAGCAAACATGATACAAGCAGAGGCCTGAAAAAAATTCTTGCACATTTTCACTCCCACCTTTTATCCTACTACCACCATGAGAGCACACCTGGGCTGAGCCTGCTGAAGGGTCAGAGACACACATGGAAGAGGCTGAGTCATTCCAGCCAAGGCCATCCTAGACCAGCCATCCCCAAGATGACCCACCAGCTGATGACCTACTATGAATTAGCCCAGCCAAGGTCAGCTGAGTCTGACCAAGGTCAGCAAGACCACCCACAGACTCATCAGAGATAATAAAATATGTCTTGGTGTTTAAGACATGGAATTTGGTGGTCGTTTATGATACTGTAATAGCTAGTTAACACACTTGAATTGCAAGATGAATCCCAGAGGGCACTGGTTAACAGGGATCAAAAAGGATCATTAAACTGTAAGGAACAGAGTCCGGAATATGCAAAGTAAGGAGGGCATGAAGCTAAAAGAGAAGACCAAGTGAAATGGGAGCAGGACTCAATATGCACGACCGCTAATATTCCATTTTAAATTTTTTGTGTTACTTCAATATATCCATCCTTTACTCAGTCAAGTCTGCCTCATACATAAAGGCCTTGAGGACATAAGCGAATGAGTATGTCTGTGCATACAAGTCACAGCAAGAGGACGAGATCCGGTCTGAGTCGATGCAGGATGGAGCAGGGACATTGAGAGGACCCATAATGAGTTGGTGGCAGCACCAGCACAGAAATTAAGGTGATCATGAGAATATCAGCCCTTTCAGAATCTGTACAAACTGTGGGCAAAGCATGTTGGATCCCCCTAAACATGGACCAAGAGTTTATGCCTAGATCTTATCTAGATCGTATCTAGATCTTATAAAGGACAGGTGTTCAAGCTGATACCCAGTGTGTGTTCTTAAGGTCCCTGCTCATGTGTGTCACCTGCTGGGTGGGACAAAATCCAGGAAGTACCCAGGCCTAAGTCCCCACTTATCTGAGCTCATCCTCACAAATGAATGCAACACACACACACACACCCTCAGCCTCGCAAACACAGGGAAATTTATCATGAGGCTAATGAAGCTGAAACTTCGGGCCTCCTCACTTTTATGACCCCTTCTAAAGTCTGGTATCCAAGTTTATAAGCATAATTTTGTATTCTTTTCCTTAAAAGATCATACAAGCTTCAAGCTCCCCAAAGCTTGGAGCTACCCCTATTGTAACAGTTCCAATAAAACATCTGGCTTCCAAGCCAAATTATTCTCAATTTGAGCCACACACAGGCTCTGTGCTGCCATGGGGCTCTGCTCAGGAATGGCACCCCACCCCACCGGGCCCAGCCACCAAGAACACAGCAATCACAGCCCACACACCTGCCAGCAACACAGAGCCATCTCCATTGCTTCCCACATTTAAGACCTTTTAAATATCCCCATCCACAGGTAGGTGGAAGCAGACACGGTCCCAGAACATTGTCAGGAAAGAGGTCAGAAATCTCTGAATCACATTTCCTTCCTCCTCATCCTCTTTCCTCTTTCCTCGCTTTCCTGTCACCACTCTGTACCTTCTCCCTGGATCATTCCATCCACTCACATGACTCCCAGCATTTCTGCCTTAACAGGCCCCTAAATCTCAACAGAGCCTAAACTGAGACATCTCATCATGTATACCTGAACGTTCTCCTGCATCTCTCTCCCAGAGGGGAACACAACTCAGCCCCCAGGCACCCAAGCCTTCGGTGGAAACACAAATATCCCTTCCTCCGTGCCCAACCCCACATTCAACCAATGACAAAGCGTTTCCATTTTCCACTGGAAGCATAGCTCCCACATGTCCCTTGCCCCATCCACACAAGACCACCTGTGTTTGGGCCTAAATCATCTCTCCCCTGGACTATTGTCCCTGACTCCAGCCTCACCACCCTCCTTCTAATTTATCCTCCATGCTGAGTCAGGATGATAGTTTTTAAACAAAAATGTTACTCTGATCCTCCCGTAAGCAACATTCTTCAGGGGTCTTCCACTACCCATCAACCTCAGAGTTCCTTTATCACAGAGGTCTTTTATGATCTCCCCACAACCCCCTCCAGCTGTTTATATCTACAGTCTTGACTCCCACTGCTGCCCTCCAATTTCCCTCGGGTATTCCGACCTCTGTGGCTGTCTTACTGTTTCCTGTCTCCTTGCTAGTTCCTCATCTTGAGGTACCCTGTGCCCCACCTCTGCCCCCATTCCACTCATCTAGCAAGCTTTCATTTGTCCTTCAAGACCTAACTCAGCCCTGCCCCTCTTTCCTGATGCCCACCATAGCCTCTGCCCCAGGTAGGCTGATCACACCCTCCTTTGAGCTCTGGCTTTGTTTTGTACCACTGCTATTATTGTAGCAAGTATTTGTTAAGAGTTGTGTGACTCACACATCATTGGATGTCTCCTGGTGATTAAGATCGGCTTGGACCAAAGTCACGGCCAGTGGAAATCTGATTTCAGATTTCTGCGGATTCCTGGGGAGCTGCATCCTCATGGCCACCAATGATTATGGACTTTTACCTTTATTGAATGAATGAATGAGCAAATAAATAAATATTCCCACAAAGCATTGGTGAGTATTGGCTACTTTGTCAATGACCTTAAGCCATCCCCACCAGGAAACTTCCATTTCATCTTCCCTCAGAGAGTCCGTAGATTGACACCCATTCCTCAGCTCCTCTTTGTGCCTCTTCCCCTGGTTTCTTCCCTTTCTTGCTCCCATCCACCTCATGCCCACTGATTCCCACCAGGGCCTCCACATTCTTCATTGTGCAGAACCTTTCATCACCTAGGTCTGACAGCCAAACTCTGCCCACCAGGGCCCATCCCTTCTACTCCAGCTGTGGCTATAAAATATATATATATAATAATAATTTCCTGACACCCTGTCCATCTCCTCCCAGAGATGCCCTCCTGCGAGCAGAAGGGACCTGACTCACCTTCATAGTTCCCATGCTTAGCAGGGCCTCTGGCACATAGTAAGCACACAATAAGTGTTTGATGAATTAATACATGAACAAATTCACGAATGACTCTGCAGCCCGCCCATCCTCACTCTCTGCTTGCCTGAGAGGTGATAGGACACAAATGGAGAGTGAAGGCTGGAGAAAGGTGGGCTCAAGGTGGGTGGGGGTTCATGGCTCTGGAGCACTTCTCTGCCCCCCTCCCTCACGGACCACATGACCCCTCCTGAAGACTGGCCTATTTCCCATCAAATGCATCCTCTCAGCCACCTTCAGTGGTGGTTCAGCATATTTCTGCGTGAAATAAATGTTATTTTCGGGAACGCCCAGGTTTCATTAGTCTTCCTGTCAGAGAGAATCAAAGCGAGAGGGGAAGAGAGCATGGCAAAAAGTGGCTCCTTGCTTACACAGCGGAAGAGGATAATAGTACCAAGGAAGGAGAGGGCAGGAGGGAGAGAGAGACCGGAAAACTTACTTCCGCATTTAATCAAGTCCAAACACAGATTATATGAAGTTGAAAAACAGTTACCTTGTTCTCACCCCAGTCTCTTGCTCTGTCTGGGGCTATAAAAAAAAAACCTTTGCGATTTTATCTTTTCATAAACTTTTATTGAATTTGATGTTCAAGGGGCCATGGAGGATCATGCAATTAAAGTCCCCCCACTAATCCTACTCTTAAACCCCAGCACTAAACTGATGGGAGATTAAAAGCTAATAAAAATGACAAATGAGAGGTGATCTGCAGGTTGATAAGGGAAATAGATTTGGGTGGGGATTTGGCAGAGAGGAGAGCCGGCCGAATCTGGAAAACACAGGCCTGGAGGGGACTTTTGCAGTGGTAAGTTCAAAGAATTCTGAAAAGATGCAACATGCATGCCATGGCAGAGTCCTGCTAGGTGATGTCACGGTCTTGGGCTGGGACAGTTCTGCCTGGGGGTGGGTTATACAGCAGGAAGAGGGCTGGACTTGGCACAGACACATCAGGCCTGAAATACCAACGCTGCTTTGCTAGCCATGGGACACTATAATACTAGGGGTCATTAACAGGCTATTCCTAATACAAATATTATCATAATGACAGCCTTATAGCTACACTCTGTGACGCTCCAACCACAGGCCAGACATTATCACGTGGACGTGAGTCATGTGTGAGAGGAGTTGGCTCCATTTTCTACATTAGAAAATTATAGTTCGGTGCCAAAGATTTCTCATGGTCCACGGCAAGTGGCAGAACTCATATTACAACCTTGTCCCTCTGAGAAAATAGTTCCCACTTCATGAGGTTATATTGAGGATTGAGTGATGGTTCATCATAACCACCCCCAACAATAACTTCCTGCCTTTCCTTAGATCCATATCTTGCGATGTTAACATCTCAAAAGAATCTGCATAATCCTCACCACTACCATCCCAAAATGTGATTTTTAACTATAGGGTAGATGAGAGTGATTTTTTTTTTTAACATCCATGCCAGAGTTTATATCAATGTATTTAATCATTCTACAGGCATCTATGAAAACCTTTCTTTGCCAGAATCTTTCATAAATATGTATCAAACTAATCCTCGCATCAGCCCTGAGAAGTAGGAATTATTTCCTCATTTTAATTAATGAGTACACAGAGGCTTGGAGAATCTAAATGATTCTCTTGGGACCACAAAGCTAAGAGTGACAGGGATAAAATTCAGATCCACACACACTGTCATCGTAGCTTCTCCAAAGGAGGGCATTTCAAGAAAGGATTCATGAAGCACTTTTTTCTAGGCTTGTAGGGGTGCTGAGTTACAGATGTTGTAGAGAGGGAATTTCCAGGTGAAAGAACAGTGTGAGAGGAAAGAATGGAGCCTTTTGGGGGAGGACCCCACTTTGGCGCACTGGGTAGGTCTCAAGAAGGGAAGAAGACATGATATGTAAAGACAGTTGGGTGAAATCAGGAGCTCCTTGATTGCCAAGGAAAGAAGTAAGAAAGTAAATTAAAAGCTGCATATCACACCATCTTCCTTGCTTCTCAAGACATTATCTCTCCCAGGGGGCCCTGTCTCAGGTGACCTGATAAACAAACAAACAGGACAACTCTCCTCACAGCTGACAGAAAAGGCAAGTTTCCTGGGGTGGAGTGGAAAGAGCTGGGGGCTGGAAGGACAGAGGTTCTGGTTCTGATTAGGCTGCTCCCAGCCACTCATTCTGAGTCTGTGGACTGGCAAGACCCACATCCTTGGATGGGTCCTTTTGTTCCTGTAGAAAATGAAGGGTTGAAAGGATGGGTGCTTCCATGGGCAATCCCATGAGTGCTTACTGAAGAATTCATTTTGGCTTAAACCTCCAGGCTCACGCAGTCTTCTGAATTCATCCTGCCCCACGTGCATTTGAATCCTAGGAAGGCCCTATATGATAATTATATAATTTTGTGCCCAGATACCTGGTTAAACATTACTTTGGGTGTGTCTGTGAGGTTGCTAATCTGCAAAAGATCAGCATTTGAATCAGTAGATGGAGTGAAGGGGATTGCCCTCTCTAATGTGGTGGGCATCATCTAACCCACTGAGAACTTGAATTGAACAAAATGGTGGAGGAAAGAATGGCTCTCTCTCTCTCTCTCTCTCTCTCTCTCTCTCTCTCTCTCTCTCTCTCTCTCTCTCTCTCTGTCTCTCTGTCTCTCTCTCTCTCTGTCTCTCTGTCTCTCTCTCTCTCTGTCTCTCTCTCTCTCTCTCTCTCTCTCTCTCTCTCTCTCTCTCTCTCTCTCTCTCTCTGCCTGATAGTTAAGCTGGAACTTGGATCATCTCTTGCCCTCAACTCGCAGGCTCTCAGGCCTTTGAACTACACAACAGGCCTTTCTGGGTCTCCAGTATGCACACAGCAGACCTTGGAACTTCTCAGACTCCATAACCACGTGAGCTGATGCCTTATAATAAACAAATAAATGGCTATATATATTTTATAGAGATAATCAGGAGTGCCAAAAAATGTATACAAGTGGACACTTTGGTCAACGTTGCTCAAGCAGTAGTTCACCATAATCAGAAGTGTCTGGATGCTGATAGTAACCACTCTGAGCACCTCTTGTCATTGAAGAAGTCAAACGTGACTTGTATTCGTCTTTTGTATATATTGAGCATTACAATTTTAATACAGTTTCCCTTTCTTAAAATGTGTATACATTTTTGGCATCCTCTGGCACATATATATGTGCTTGCATGCACGTACATATGTAGATATACATACACACAGGTAGATGGTATAGATATAGAGATGGAAATGGAAATGGAGATACAGATACAGATACAGATACAGATAGGTGGAGATAGGTGGAAATAGAGATACATATTCTACTGGTTTTGTTTCTGTGGAGAACCCTAATAAAGATTTTGGAACTGAGAACAGCTCTAGAGGAACCGAGTTTTAAGATAAGTTTTCTGAATTGGTTACAGACTTTTAGGAATTGGCTTTTTTTCTGATTAGATGTAAAGATGTTAATAACTTTATTTCTAGTCACAAAGAGAGCATGATAGTCCATAAACAACAGGAATTTCTCTGAGACCTCACTTAGGTACTAAGCCCTTTCATTCAGTTTATCTCATTTTATCACAGATGCACGATGTAGCTTTCATTAATGTCATTTTTACAGGGGAAAAAACAAACACTGAGGCTCAGAGAGTAAGAGGCTCAAGGACACACAACTGGTGCTAAGTCTCATCTGTCAGCATGAACTTTTTTCACTACATCAGTGGCCCTCAGTTCCACTCGTCATTAGAATAACCCAGGAGACCCCATGCCAGACAAATCCCTGACAGTGCAGTCCAGGCCTTGGCATGTTTTAGAAGCCCCTCAGGCGTTTCTGTTAGCAACCACGGCTAAGAGCCACTGTGCTTCTCCCAAAGATAAAAGTCCTTGAGTCCATCCACCACAACCCAGGCCCAGCCTCAGCCCCGCCCACCAAGGAAACCAGCTCATGCCTCTGACTCTTTTTACAAGTTAATATCATTTCATCACATTTAATTAACACAGGGAGATGGGTGCTGTCAGCATCCCATCCAGCTAGCGGGAGCCCAAGCCTACTTCGGAGTTCAATCACAGTGCTGTCTGACTCTATTAGCTTCCTTACCCCTGATCTGAAGGGTCTGTGCCCGTAAATATCAACCAATTTTATTGATATTTGTAATTAAAACCACCAAACGGGTCACACTTAGTTGAGCAAGTTTGCAACACACACATTTATAACGGGAACATGAGCACATTTGTATGTGACATTTGATAGATAATCATCCTAGGCATTTCTCATTTTCAGAACATCCTGTGGGTACCAGCTAATTAAGCCGAGTGTGTCTCCTAGGACACAGGGCTTTCTTCAGACATACCCCCCTTGATTGTCTTTGTTCCTGTAGTTTCAGGGAAACTCAGGGCCAAGAAAGTGGGGTGACAGGCTAAAAGCCAGAGAGAAAACGGCTTGGGCACTAGGCCTGGTCTTGCCAAATTCTCAGGTTCCTTCTCACAGCTTCTCTCAGCAGCCTTCTAAGGTAGTTTTTTTTTTTTAAACCAGTGGCAATAAGAAGGAGCTCCTACCTCCCCAGAAGCTCCAATGCTATCTCTCTCGGGGATCTCTCTCATGACCTAATTGGTTCTTTCCATCTAAAAGTATATGGACAAAGCCTGGATCATCCCTCAGTTCATATCATGAGAGGCAAGAGCAATGGCTGCCAGTACCCATCAGCATCCACAGTAGCCCAGTACGACCCACAGCAGCCCAGGTTTTTGGGATCCTAACTGGTTGGCTTTCACCAAGAATGTACCAAAAGAGTTATCTGTGAGCTGATTGGACATCCAGAGCAGAACACCTCTCATATCTCATCAGTAGGGCAGACATGATTGCCACTCATGGGCCCAGCATAGGCTCAGGTTTTCATATCTGCCCACTTCTCATTTCCCCTTTGAAATCTCATCACACACATACACCCAGGAAGATTTAAGACTTTTCCCTAAGTCCCTTAACAGCATTCTTACAAGAAACAATCCATCTTCAAGTGAGTTACAAGGAATCCATTCCATCCCAAAGGGTGGCCCCCTGAGTGCCTGGGCAAGAGGATTATTCGTCTGTGACCTAGAATAAATCTTTTAGTTCTACACCCCTCGAGGGTAGGAGAGGATTCCAGGAGGAGCAGGAATAATGGGGGCGAGAGAGATATCACAGGGACAGATGAAAACAGACGGCGGGGCATTTGGGGAGTGAGGACACTTTTACAATGTTATGAATTATGTCATACCTGCTTCCAAAAATGATTTGAGGCAGTTACAATAATAGGCATATATCTAATAAAGCCATTAAACTGGAAATAAGGAGGACATATAAATGTCTGCGGAGGGTGACACTGAGGTAGTCACCGTTCCCATTAGCCCAAGAGCTTAGGTAGAACCTGTGGGTTTAGGTGAGCTCAATATGCTTCATTGATCAAGACAACTAACTCAATTTTTGTGGGGCTAACGATCCGCTTTGTGTTTAACCTGGGTCTCTGGCACCGGCTTTTTCTCTCTTCTGCTGCCTAACTGTAAGAATTTCACAGTCCAGCATGTATCTAACCAAACATGGCCATGAAAAGTCATGAAATCAGAGGCACTTACAGTTGGAAAGGACTTTTACTTCAGAAGGTTTCCTGCTGAGTCCAGTTCTTTTTAAAGCTGCTGTAACAGAGAGTTGGGCAGCATACATTTGAATACCTCTAAAGACAGGGTGCTCACTACCTGATGAGGTGTTTCTCCTGAGAGTCCAGGAGAAACTACTACTACTACTACTACTACTACTACTACTACTACTACACAATTTAAGTCATTAGAAGGCCCTTTCTTGTATACAGACAAAATCTATTCCCTTGGAGAAATCAAGCAGTGACTCCAAATCTGGTTGATCTTCAAAGTTATCTAGGATGCTTTTAAAAAGAGATTCTGGTGGAAGTATAAATTAGTATAACACTTAAGAAAACAATGTAACATTATCTACTAAAGCTGAACAATATGGCCCTACAGTTCTACCATTGGGTATACACCCAAATATTTGCACATGTGCTCCCAGAGATCAGTACAAAGACATTCTCAGCAGCATTATTCACAATAGCCCAAGACTGCAACAATCAAAATGTCTGCCAGTGGTGGAATGGGTAAATTTTGATGCAGTCAGAAAATTGAACTTCTAGAGCAGAGCTGCCCAAAAGCATTTTCTGTGATGATGGAACTTTTCTGTTCTGCAGCGTCCAAGACGTCACCACTTGTCACTTGTGACTATTGAGCACTTGAAATGTGACTAGTGCAAAAAAGAAACTGAACTTTGTATTGTACGTAATTTTAATCAATTTAAAAAGCCACATACCCCTAGTGACCACTATATTGGATACCACAGCATGGTGTATTGGATAGAACAGCGAAAAAGAGCAAACTCTAACTATGCACAATAACATGGATAAATCTCATCCAGTGAAAGAAACCAGACCCCCCCCAAAATATACACTGTGTATTTCAAAATTTTACACTATGAAAAGTTCAAAAATAGGTAAAATTATACTAAATATTTAACAGGGATGAGAAATTCAACCACAGTATTTAGAGGTGCATGCTTAAGTAGTAAAATTTTGGGTGGGAAGGAAAAGTTAGGGCCACAGTGGGAGCTTCTGGGAACTGGTTCTGTCCTATTTCTTAGCCATGTAGTGATGACACAGGTGTTCACTTGTGATAAATTGTCAAGGTATCACTTCTGTTTGGGGCACTTATCTATATGTGCTTTATATTTCACAATTAAAATAATTAAAATACAAATTATCTTTGAAACTCTTCTGCAATCCTAAAATTATCCCCAAGTGAATTTTTTTTTTTTTTTTAAATACAGACTCATTGCTCCACTCAGATTGATTGAATCAGAGTTTCTGGAAATGGGGCCCCAGAATTCACATTTTTTCAAAAGCCCAAAGTACCGCTGCTGCACAGCTTAGCAGGGAAGTATTGTTTTCCACCTCTATGTGGATGTTCTTTCCCAAGGCTGAATGTCCCCGCAGTCTTCTTCCATTCCTAGAATGCTCCCTAAACATCCAGGTGTCCTAAGGGGCTCACTGTGTGTGGTGGATAATCTCCCACCAAACCCTGCCAGGCCTGAGTGCGGTAACACAGAAACAACCTTCCACACAAGCCAGTGCCAGCCCAGCTGCTCAACACTTGTGTCGATAGCTAAGAAAGAATGCAGGGAGAGGACCACTCAGGGTGACTGCAGGGTGAGGCAAAAACGAATGGTTACACTGAATATTCAGAATCTCATTTGTTCCCTAGGATCCAGGCCTCAGTAAACCACAGAGAGTGGTGTTTATCAGCATGCGAGCCTTTGGCAGTCCCACTGAATGTGCAATGGGCTCGTTTTTCCCGTGGCCTGCTTGACCCTTTCCATCCTGGAATTGAGTTCTCTTCCTCCATCCCCCACCTGCATATTCAGTAAGCTGCCTCCTTCAAGCCCTGCCATCAAGTGTAATAAATTTCCCAGTGAGCCCCCAGAAAAGCCAATGACACTGGAGGTAGCTCCATCTGTCTTTTCCTTTTGGAAATTGTAGGGCTCAGATAACATGCAGGCAAGGTTGACCAGGAGACAAGATAGGGGATTCGACTGAGAGGAAGATGATGGGTTTATACCCTGGCCAGGCAGCTAAGAGGTCACAATCTAGGAAAATCAGCATCAGAGGGGAGTTATAGACAGTAAATAATCATTTATCCTCTGTGATCCCCACATCAGCTCTGAAGTAGGCAGACAGGCCCCCTGCTCTGCACAACTCCAGGGGCTCCCTGGACAATATAGGCACACACCTTCTGGAAACTTGAGTTGTCCAGTGCCCAGCCTGTGCAGCCATATTTGGCAGCTCTATAGGCGGGGTAGGTTTTCTTATCCCCATTTTTAGAGGAGGAAACTGAGGTCAGGAGAGGCAGTGAGACTCATGCTCACATGTCCTGGCTCCATCCCTGGGCTGTCATGGCCACATCACCAGCTGCCCCAGTGGTCTCTGTCAACAGAAGCCTTAACACCCCCGCTGGGCAGTTGGTAGAGACTCACCTTCTCTAGGAATAGAGAGGACCCAGGTAACACCAGGGAAGCAGGCCTTTGGCCATTCTTTTTTTTAAGATTTTATTGGGGAATTGGGGGAGGGTAACAGCGTTGGGGAATTGGGGAAGGGGAACAGACAAGTTGCTGTCCTTTTGTTCCTCAGTCTAGTTGCAGAGGACATTGTTTCACTGGCCCATGTTGGTATCATCATTGCACTCTTCCCGGATGAGTCAGATCGGTCGCCGGCCTCTGGATGTCGCTCACCGTGGCTATTGGCAGCTCACGCTGGCTGCCGGCCGACTCACTGTAGCCTATGGCAGCCCACTGCAGCAGGGGCTGCAGCCTACACCATCACCAGGGCTCGCACAGCCCAGCTCCAGGTGGAGCTGTTGTTAGCTGTGGAGGGCAGTGTCACTGGCCCTCATATGTGGGATCTGAACCGGGGCCATTGGCGTCCCAAACCAGCTCCCAACCAATGCGCCACTCCGCCGGCCCGCCTTTGGCCATTCTTGTGGCCTCCAGGTCTGGCTTCTAAAAACCATATTGGGAGACCAGTGGAGTTTACAGCATCAGGAAAAGAGTCTGTGGAAGGCATGGGGAAAGAAGGCCAGGCTTCATCTACATGGAGCACATCAGTGAGGGCCAAGCAGGGCATAATTATGCCTAATTGTGTAAGCTCTGCCATGCTTTTATGAGAGCGGAATGCCAAGGTCTCAAGTTCCCTTCCGTTCTGTGCAGCCTGCATATACCACTGAAGGTCAGCCTCATTAACGCTGCCCCAAAAGCCACCTCTCTCCACATCCAGTTGTGCCAATAATAGGATCCTCTGCCTCTGCCCAGGAATATTAGACCCGTGAACGCACGTATGTCTGTGTGTCGGTGTGTATGCATGTCCCTGTGTGGGGCTGTGTCTTAGTGTGTGTGCCTCTGTCACTGGATGTGTTTTATTTTCTTCTGGCATTTTATGTGCTTATGCAGTCAAAATTAATGGAATCAGGTTGATATTCAGATGATATCACACTGGTGACTCATATCTTGATGGATAGATTTTCCCCTCTGTATTCCATTCAAGGTAACCTTGACTTGTCACACAGCCACTGGGGAATGCCAGGAAGCAGGATTTTTGTCATGGGCATTTGACTTGGCCATTCACAGTTATCAATCCTGACCTCTGGGAAAAAGGGTAAGGAGAGAGCAAGGAGCAAAGGCTGCCAGGTGTCCTCCCCAGGGGCTGAGGGGTGAACTAATTAGTGGAGTCAGCCCCTGAGACAGCCAGTACTGGGCAGCCTGTCAATCTTTCAGAGGTGGGGACATCCAAGGGACAATCTCAAGGCAGACTGCATTATTTTTGCTCCCTAGAAGTGACCTTTCTTCAGCAACATTTTTATTGAGCACCTTTTCCTCCAACAAACTAAACAGGTATTAAGGGGAAATAAACAGTGAGAGCAGCTGAGAAACATTGCAATAACAGAACAGGGTTGCAATAACGCAATCATTTCCACCACTAGAATTTCTCTGAGGGAAATTTTCATTGGGAAAATGCAAAGGAGAGAGGATGACTCACATTATCCTTTTAAGACTCAGCTCGCCCAGAATGAGCAAATCCAGAGGTCAGACTGACATGGCTGGATGACCTCTAATTCTCAAAGTCCAAAGGCATCAACAAAGACCTTCTCTTCTTACTTAGCATTTTTCCATCTTCACACCAGCTCCTTCCTCTGCCTGGGGTTTGGAGTGGTGTTCCTTTACAAATCTTTAATTACAGACATAGGGCCAAATGAAATCAACCAATCTTGATGGTCACAAGCAATTTCCTTGTTTGTTTCTTTTTATAATAGTCTAGCTCTAAAAAGCATACCCTGAGTATGCATAGGACAAGCAGACAGCCTGTGTCATGCTTTGGGGCAGTCAAGCTGGCCATCACCACCAAGGAGACAGGACATAGACACATAGACTTCAAGAATTGGAGTGCCTCTTATCAGCCCACCTGTCCAGAGTTCTCTCCTGACAGGTGAGGACACACAGAGGGAAATAGTCAAGCAGGTAATGAGTGGCAAATGAAGGATAAGAGCTCTGGGTTCCTGAAACCACCAGCACACAGCTCTTATTGACTTGTCCTCAAGATTTCTTAAGCTCTCCTTTATCTGCTTAACAGAAATAATAATACTCAACCCCAGGAGATCCAAGATGGTGGAGTAGATAACAAGGTGCCTACTTCCTCCCATAAACACATTAAAATTACAACTAAATTATAGAACAATTACCTTGAACTATCTATAAAGTCTAGCTGAACAGCAGTTTCGTAACTAAGGATACAAAGAAACCATGTCGAGGCCTATAGAAGGGGCAGAGATCCAAAACAGGCTGGTCCCAAACCTGTTGTGGTGGATGAAAATTAGGAGGAATACCTTGGCCATGGAGGTTCTCCCCAGAGAAGCCAAGGACCCCAGGCCCACTCTAGGCTCCCCAACCCGGAGTATTGATGCCAGAAAGAGGAGACACCACAATATCTGGCTGTGAAAAAGTGGGGATTCTAACCACCCAGGTGGGATAGAAGGCTGCGGGAAACCCAAACGTCCTCTTAAAGGGCCTACACACAGACTTGATTGCAGACACTCACCTTGGGCCCCGGAGGAGGAATGGTGACTTGGGGACATCAAAGACATACAAGGAGCAAACTGAGGTATGTGTCTTCAAGGCCAGGGCTGGAAGACAACCCATTTTCTCTGTGAGAGGTCCTTCTCCCCTGCAGCTGAGCAGGCGGCCACCATCTTTCCAGTGTTGGGCTCGCCCTCTCTGCCGTGCTGACTCACTGGGATCCAGCCCCACCGAACACCCCCAACGCCAGAGACACTTTCTCTGTGAGCAACCAGCCCCACCCTCATTGCACTCTTTTTTCCAAAACTATTGGAGACCACAGGACCCAAGCACACAGTAACTGGCCTCAGTGTGCTCTGAGACTCTTGCTGAGTAGCTCCAGGCTTAACACTGGCACCAAACCAGAGTCTACATTAATCTGGAGACCACAACACTTCCCACTCGGGTGATTCCCTGAGACCCTGCCTCACCCAACTTGCATAACCCACAAGGCTTTATCAGCAGCTGAACCTTATGGGAGCCAGCAGTTGGCAGTAGGCCTGGGGGTGTCCTGACATTTTGCAGAGCTACCCCAGGCTCGGTACTGGTGGCAGCGATCCTTGGTTTGCAGCGTGGTCTCTTCCTTGTGCTTCCATGTTTAACACAGGCAGTGAAAAAAACCATGGATTGCTTTGTAGCTCCTACCAGGTAGTCTCTGGGTGGTCACAGGCAATGGCTGACCTGGGCCTGCACTGGAGCCCTTCCCAAGAGGACCCAGAACCAACATACCTGGAGGTTGGCTTCAGACCACAGAAGAGCTCTGCCCAATTAGCCCCACAACTGGTACACACAAAAGGCAGTCTCAACAGGCAACAGAGCCTGCTGGGGAGAATCCCACTTCATGGGGGTATGCCCCCACACAGCAGACCATAAGTTGTGGATGTGTGGCCAAACCTCACAGCCAGTCAGCCTGTGGGTCAATGACACCCACTGATGTGCCAATAGCAATCAAGTCTCAACTATAACAGGTGTCACATACAACCCACACAAGGGAAACTCCTGGAAAGCCTGGAACAGGTGACCAAGGAGACTGTGCCAGGGCCCCACAGGGCACCTACTACATAAGGCCACCCAGCCAAGACTGAAAGACATAGCAGATCTACATAATACGCAGAAACAAAAACAGAGAGGCAGCTGAAATGAGGAAACAAGAAATACATCCCAAATAACAGGAGAAAACTCCAGAAAAAGAACTAAACAAAATAAAGGCAAGCAATCCACCAGAAACAGAGTTCAAAACAAAAGGTACAAGAATGCTCAAGGAACATAGAGAGAACTTCAACAAAGAGATAGCAAGCATAAAAAAGAACACAGAAACCATAAAAAAGAACAGTCGGAAGTGAGGAATACAATAACTAAAATGAAGAATGCCCTAGAAGGAATCACCAGCAAATTAGAGGAAGCAGAGGATTGAATAAGCAATTTAAAAGACAAGGTAGCAGAAAAAAACCCAAATGAAACAGTAAAAAGAAAAAGGAATCCAAAAAAATGAGGAGAGTTTAAGAGACCTCTAGACAACATCAAGAGTAACAACATTCCCATCATAGGGGTACAAGAAAGAGAGAGAAAGCAGGGATTGAGAACCCATTTGAAGACATAATTGACTGACAACCTTCATAATCTGGTGAAAGAAGGAGATGAACAAGTCTAGGAAATGCAGAGAATCTCAATCAAGATGAATCAAAATAGGCCCACATCAAGACACATTAAATAATAGATAGAGAGAATACATTGATGGTTGCCAGTGGGGGTGAGTGAAAAATGGGCAAGGGATTCAGAAGTACAAATTGGTTGCTACATAGTAGTCATGGGGATGTAGGGTATAGCATAAGTCATATAGTCAATGATATTGTAATAACTATGTATGGTGTCAGACGGGTACTAGATTTGTTGGGGTGATAGATGGGAAGGGGTTGGCAGATAGGGTGAAAAGGTGAAGGGGTTATGAAGTACAAACTGGTAGTTACAAAATAGTCATGGGGATGGAAAGCATAGGGAATATAATCAATGTTATGGTTAAGAACTGTGTATAGTGCCAGGTGAGTACTAGACTAGTCAGTGGGATCACTTCTTAAATTACATGTCCAACCATATGTTGTACACCCGAAATTAATATAAAATAATATTGAATATCAACTGTAATTAAACAATTAAAAATGGAGGGGGGGAGTGAAGGGGAAGAAGAGGTCCAAATTTCCAGGTATAAAACAAATAAGTCATGGGATATAATGTACAGCATAGGAAATATAGTCAATAATAGGGACAGCGTGGTATGGTGTCAGATGGTTACTGGACTTATCATAGTGATCACTTCTTTAGGTATATCAATGTTGAATAACTATAGTGTATCCCTGAAACTAATATAATATTGTATATTAGCTATATTTTAATGAAAATCTTAATAATAATAATAATAATAATAATAATAATAATAATAATACTCAACCCCAGAAGATATGTATAAGGTAAGGGACATGTCTGTATCAGATGCAAGACCACTGACCAAGGCAGGAAACCTCTCATGCTTGTCCTTGGAAAGCTGGCTCCCCCAGTCCACCGTGCATGGGATGGTGAGTCCTGTCATTCTCTGAGACAAGACATCAACCTCCACTCTTCCCCTGGAGGACAAAATCATCAGCAAGCCCCCCCCGTTTCTTCTCCCCACCCTTTGGTCACCACTCTACTCCTCTCCACATGCCACATGAGCCTCTGCTTCTCTGCAGCTCAGGATCTCTGATCCCAAACCACCCCACTCCACTTCCCCTGGACCTCACTCCATTCACTGCACCTAAGCTCAGCCCCATGTGTCAAAATCCCACTCTTGTTTTAAGACCCATCTCAAGTGCCACATTTTCTATGTAGCCTTCCTTTGTTCCCCAGTTGGAGCAAATATTTCCTTTCTCCTTGTGTGTTTAACCTTTTCCACCCCTAGTATCATGTGATCAGAGGCTCTCCCAAGCAGAAATGAGTCAGTCCAGGATGGCACTTAAAGGGACACCCCAGGGCCGGCCGAGGGGCACATATTGGTTAAGAGTTGGTTTTGGGACGCCAGCGGCCCCAGTTCGGATCCCACATATGAGGGCCAGTGACACTGCCCTCTACAGCTAAGATGGTGAACTACAGCTCTACCTGGAGCTGGGCTGCTGTGAGTCCCTGGGATGGCATAGCTGCAGCCCCTGCTGCAGTGGGCTGCCATAGGCTACAGTGAGTGGCCGGCAGCCAGCCGTGAGCTGCCAATAGCCGTGGTGAGCGACATCCAGAGGCCGGCGACCGATCTGCCTCATCCGGAAAGAGCACCATGATGATACCAACATGGGCCAGTGAAGCAACATCCTCCACAACTAGACTGAAGAACAAAAAGACAGCAACTTGTCTGTTCCCCTTCCCCGATTCTCCAACGCTGTTCCCCTCCCCCAATACCCCAATAAAATCTTTAAAAATAAAAAAAGGGACACCCCAGGCCTGGCTTAGCCATCTTTGAGGATGCCGATATCTTGAGTGTGAGAGTCAGCAACATCCAGCTCAGTCAGATTCACAAGAGAGCAACATACATACAGTTCTTTCACTTAGGGTTTTATGAAAGTGACAAATGATTGGACAAAAAGGAACTCAGCATGCACACCCTGAAGGGAGACTATGCTCATGTATAACGCAGGCCTGTCTAGAGGGGACTATGGGGCCACAGGGCAATTCTTGTATCAGCCTACAGTTACCCACCCTCAAGTGCTGGCAAGGGCCCTGATCGATGGCAGTTGAGGAAGGGCTATGCCCACTTACATTCCCTCCTGCCCATGCCAGGCTGTCCTCTGAGCCAGGACCCCTTTTTCTTCAGAGCCCTCAATGCTGTGACCCATTCAGGTTGGTACTTGGCCTCGGGACATGGTGCTGCTGAACCTGCACCTCTGAGTCCCCCTCCCCCACGCTGGTTTGTTTTCCTCATTATTCTTGGTGAATGGCTAGTGGCCTACTTTATTTTGATGGGAGTGGCCATTCAATGCTTTAGCTCTCTGTCTCTCTAAGAGGAGATCTCTGTCTGTGTTTCTTTTCAGGATCAGCATTGTGGGGCCAGTTTAACTTGGATCGGAAGGAACTCACTCGCTCCAGGCCGGTGTAGATTCCCCGCTGTGCAGTGCACTAACATTCCCCAGGGAACACATTTACACACCTCCCCAGACACAAGCGCTAGTCAGCATTACTGTCGCTCCAGAACAAACATGCAGTTAGTTATAATAGCACTGAACAAACATGCAGTTAGTTATAATAGCACATGCAGTTAGTTATAATAGCACTGAGCAGTAACAATAATAATAATAATAGTGAGCATCTATCCTTTCACCATTTACAGAGAAACTGCACTGCCATTATATCTTCATATTCTCACAACAGTTCTGTGATGTGTTAAGGTATCAGAGCTCCCATCCTACAGTTGATAAAACCATGGTCAGACAGGTTAGCATGACCTGCATAGGATTACAGAGTAAGTGGCAATTAGAATACAAACTCAAGTCTTTTTCTTCAAAGACTTGGTATCACATTGCTTTCTCTTTGTAGCTTCTTGAATCTCTCTTCCCCCCAAATTATAAAACCCCGAAGTAGCATTGCACGCACTGATTTCACTCTTCCTCTCTTCTCCCCTCATAGCAGATGACTCTCTCTGTCTTTTAATTCAAATGTCATTCCACAAACATTTACCAAGGCCCTCTTACAGGGACAGCACTGGGGCAGGCTTTATGGTGTTTACAACTTAGTTGTAAGGTTCTCAAGTCTCTTGAGTAGATAAATCTATCCCAAACATTAAGGATGAGAGATAGTTAAGACACAGCCCACCCACACACCCACCCCCAGAGATGTTTTCATTTTGGCAGAAAAACCATAGCACCAACAAGTCTCAACTCAAGAGAAGAGACTCCCTGTGATAGAAATTCAGACTGTGAATGTCTTTCAGTTGAGGAAACATTTGGGACAAGAGTTGCGTTTTGGATGTTTTCAAGGGTTTTATGATAACACTTTTCCCTCTCTTTATTTCACATCCACTGGATATGGATCAGTCACTGTCAAGTCGAAGCACAGCCCCCCTGAGAGAAGGCACTGTTCGCTACAGTGATGGACCGCAGCATTCTTTTTTTAAAAATTAAAATTTATTGGGGTGACAATGGTTACTAAAATTACATAGGTTTCAGGTGTACAATTCTGCAATACATGATCCAACTATCACATTGTGGGTTCACCACCCAGAGTCAGTTCTCCTTCCATTACCATATATTTGATTCCGTTTACCCTCATCTACCACCCCTCTTTTCCCTTACCCTCTGGAAACTAGTAAACTGTTGTCAAGATCTATCAGTTTTTGTTTCTTTGTTTGTGTTGTTCCTTGGTTGCTTTCAGTTTTTACCCCACATATCAGTGAAATTATATGGTTCTCAACTTTTTCTGTCTGACTTATTTCACTTAGCATCATAATCTCAAGGCCCATCCATGTTGTCACAAATGACATTATTTCGTCTTTTCTTATGGCAGAATAGTATTCCATTGTGTATATATACCACATCTTTATCCAATCATCTATCGAAGGACACCTTGGTTGTTTCCATGTCTTGGCCACCGTAAATAAAGCTGCAATGAACATCGGAGTCCATATATCTTTATGGATAAATGTTTTCCATTTTGGGGGGGTTAGGTACTGAGGAGAGGGATTGCTGGGTCCTATGGTAATTCTATTCTTAATTTTTTTTTTTTAGCTGAGCCATCCTGCCACCTGTTGGCAGCTCAACGGCAACTCAGCTCGGGCTGGCCTCGAACCGCCATTGCTCAGAGCTCAGCTCACACTCTTGAGCGAGCTTTTAACCAACTGAGCCAACTGAGCCACTCAGCCGGCCCCTATCCTTAATTTTTTGAGGAACCTCCACACTGCCTTCCATAGCGGCTGCACCAATCTGCATTCCCACCAGCGGTGTATGAAGGTTCCTTTTTCTCCACAGCCTCTCCAACACCTCTTATTATTATTTGTCTTGCTGTTGATAGCCATTCTAACCAGTATGAGTGATTTTTTGCAGGTGACATGATGTTATATACAAAAAACCCTGAAGACGCCACCAAAAGCTATTAGAAACAAACAAATACAGTCAAGCTGCGGGCTACAAAATCAACATACAAAAATCCGTTGCATTCCTATATACTAACAATGAAACCTCTTTTTAAAAAAACAAAACCGCATTCTTAATTCCCACCACACCCCCGTCTCCTGCTCCCCTAGGACCTTTCCTATCAGAAGAACCCAGAGGATCCTCAGGGGCGGGGCATCTAAGGAGGCTCTCTCCAAGGGCAAGTAGGACATCCACCAGGTGCCTCCCTCTCCCTGCAGCCCCTGCGGGCAGCTCAGCCTTTTGATTGCAGGAAGGGGTTGCTTCCTCCTGTTCCCTAACCAGAGCTCTCCTCTGCCCCTAATAACAGGGCTGTTGAAATCAGCAGTTCCATTTTCTACAGCCAGAACCACACAAACTGAAATCAGCAGGTCAACCACAGTGCTGCATTTAGCAAGGGCAGGTAAGATTTCAGGAGAGAAATGTCATAGCACGGGAAGTGGGCAGGCAGGCAGCCACGAACTTGACTTCATTATGTTGTCCAAAGCAGAGGCTGATGATCAGTTTTATGCTCCTTAATAATAATACCAACATTTAAACTGGTCCTATCATCCTCTATAATGATTCTGTTCTTTCCGAATTTATAATTTACAGGCACTTTCACCCACAGCATCTCATTTAATCCCCACAGCCGTTCTGTAAGGCAAGTGTCATTATTATTTTCAGAGAAATACCGTGCAGTGGTGGAAAAGAGCAGAGGCCTTAGAGTCAGAGGCTGGGTTTCCATACTAATTCTGTTTTTCCGCTGGGCCACTCTGCCTCCCAGATAATAACAACCTGCATTTAAATATTTCCAGGAGAATCAGGGGCTCAGCTCCTCTTAGCCCAGGTAACAGTTTCAAGGGCTGAGACCAAGGTGTACTCTGGGGCTTGTTCTTTTAAATATGCACCTGAATGGCATGTTATCGCTCTTAGCTGTGCAGCCAGCAGGCTGCCTTCATTGAGGACACACAGCTAAGTATACCCTTCTCTCTACTGCTGATAGCTGTGATTGTCCAGACGAGGTGTGGTCACAGCAGACACATCTGGCAAGCTCATTCAGGCCAGAAAGAAAGGTTTTAGATCAACCAGTCAAAATTGCCTTCACAGGAAAACACCCTTCGGCATCCTATGGCCCCAACACTTCTAAACCACAGTTCAAATTGTTGAGTTACCAGAGAACAGAATGTGTAAACAATGCATCTTGGCAGTTTTGCCAGGAAGTTCCATTGCTCAAAATTTAAATTTCTGGGCCAGCCGAGTGGCGCATTGGTTAAGCGTTGGTTTTGGGATGCCAGCAGCCCCGGTTCGGATCCCACATGAGGGCCAGTGACACTGCCCTCTACAGCTAACAACAGCTCCACCTGGAGCTGGGCTGTGCGAGCCCCGGTGATGGTGTGAGCTGCAGCCCCTGCTGCAGTGGGCTGCCATAGGCTACAGTGAGTGGCCCGCAGCCAGCGTGAGCGGCTGGCAGCCAAGCGTGAGCTGCCAATAGCCGCGATGAGCGACATCCAGAGGCCAGCGACCGATCTGCCTCATCCGGGAAGAGCGCAATGACGATACCAACAGTGAAGCAACATCCTCCGCAACTAAACTGAAGAACAAAGAGACGGCAACTTGTCTGTTCCCCTTCCCCAATTCCCCAACGCTGTTCCCCTCCACCAATTCCCCAATAAAATCTTTAAAAAAAAAAAAAAAAAAAAATTTAAATTTCTAGTGGACAGCATTTCTCCAAGCGTGTTCCAAGGGTTCCTCCCAAAGGAGCTCTGAAAAGCTTGATTTGTGTTCCCCAAAGAGATATGTTGAAGTCTGACCCCAGTACCTGTGAACGTGACATTATTTGGAAACAGGGTCTTCACAGATGTAACCAAGTAAAGATGAGGCCATCCTGGATGGAGTAGGGTGGGCCCTTCCTACAGTATGACTTGTGTCCTTACAAAAAGAGGAGAGAGAGACACACACAGGAGAACATCATGCGAGGACAGAGGCAGAGCCCGACGTGACGCAACTGTAAGCCACGGAGTGACAGGATTGCAAGCCAGCACCAGAAGCTGGGAGAAAGGAGCCTTTGAGAGGGCACAGCCCTGCTGACACCTTGATTTTGAACTTCTGGCCTCCAGAACTGTGAGAAAATTAATTTCTGTTGTTTAAGCCACCCAGTTTGTGGTACTTGCTTGCAGCAGCCACAGGAAATTAAGATAAGGTCTGTGGCAAAATAAGCTTTTAGAAATGATGGCTTCGCCAGTGCCTTTCCACCCCGAGGAAAAAAAAATTTTTTTTTTTAAATGCCATACCACAGACCAGTTAAATCATCATCTATGAGGGGTGAGTATTTTTTTCAAGTATTTCTTTAAGGCGCCCAGGAGATTCTGAGACACGATGAACAAAATTAAACAGGCCTCTTGACCTACAAACTTCCCAGCACAGCTAATACGCTGTGAACTACTATGAAGAGATACTTAGGATGCAGAATTTCTCAAATTTATTTGACCGCAGAAATTTTTTTTATCTTATTGAGCATCTCTTCTCCAAGACATATGTATAGCAAAACACACTTTGGAAAATAACTGCTATCTTTTATTGGCTTTTTTATGGTCTCGGTGGGTGAAATGATAACACCTGCTTTGAAATCTCTCCAGGCTAAAATGAACTGCTGCGATGCTCCACGTTGTAGAAAGAAGCCCTGTCTCACCGATGTGTGTGCGTTCTAGAATAGAGCAGATGTTCTCACGGAGGAAGAGGGAAAGCAGAGTCCATTTAGCCACATTTCTTAAACAGACTCCTATATTTTCATTAGTAAACCTTGACCCATCCTCTCTCCGGTGGATGGCCAAAGCATATGGTTGTGTCTTTAAATATTAACACTGGTTAGCTATGCTCATTCTCAGCAAGACTATAACTTTAGTATTTTTTATTTATTTTCTTTTTTGTAATTAAAGTTTATTGGGGTGACAATTGTTAAGTAAAGTTTCATAGGTTTCAGGTATACAATTCTGTAGTACATCATCTATACATCACATTGTGCATTCACCTCCCAGAGTCAGTTCTCCTTCCATCACCATATATTTGATCTGGTGAAGAAATTAAGAAGTACCAATTGCTAGTTAAAAAATATTCAAAAGTGTGCAAGGTTCCCGTTTTCTCAGCATCCTTGCCTACACTTGTTGTTTGTTGATTTATTGATAATTGCCATCCTGACAGGTGTGAGGTGATATCTCATCATTGTTTTAATTTGCATTTCTCTGATGATTAGTGACATTGAGCATCTTTTCAAATGTCTATTGGCCATCTGCCAATGTACTCTTTGAAGAAATATCTATCCAGGGCATCTGCCCATTTTTAAATTAGAGTGTTACACAGCATAGGAAACCATTCACAAAACGAAAAGGTAGCCTACTGAATGAGAGAAGATTTTTGCCAATGATACATCTGATAATGGGTTAACATCCAAAATTTATAAAGAACTCATACAATTTAATACAAAAAAACCTATAACTTTATTTTTTTATTATTATTATTTTATTTAGCTGAGCCATCCTGCCACCTGTTGGCAACTCAGCAGCAGCTCAGCTTGGACCAGGAATCCAACCGGCAAACCAGTTGCTCAGAGCTCACACTCTTGAGTGAGCTCTTAACCAACTGAGCCACTTAGCCGGCCCTAAGATTATAACTTTAAATAGTCTGTGGTCAACCTATGTCAGGCATAGTTACAGAAAGTGTGTGTGGGTGGGTGGGTGGGTGGTGGGCGTGTGTACACATTTGCTTATGCAAGATGTACCAGAGCTCATGCACTCCATCTATCCCACTAAACAGATCTTCTTAACCTGTGGTTTATGGGTGGAGAACAGTCTGGGAATAGAAAAAGAAAAAAAAGGAAATGTATCTTTAGTTTTTCACTAACTTCCTTTCATTGCGAATGGAGGCAACAAACTGCAAAGTCAGGAATAGCAAGTATCTCTTTGTCTCCAACAGAAAATATAGACTTTCATAGCTTATGACAGTGGAGGGGTTGCAATTATCTCAAAATATCGTTATACTTGTCATTTCACCAAAACTGTTGTGGTTATGAGACCTGCTGCTAGATCTTATTATTTATAGACTTTATTTTGATTAAAAAAGAAGTGCTCTAGGTATCTTTAAATTTGCTCTTGGGTCAAATGAAATCATCAGAGTCAAGCTCTTGAGTGACGTTGTTTTCATGTATTATTTCATTATTTTGGTGGTTTGTGCTGTGTAGTGTCAGTGACTGACATGGAAGAAGTCACCAGTAGTGGTTGCACAAAATTTGGGGCTGTGCCCATTGTCAAGATTTCCTGAATGTTATTAACTTCATCATTGTGTATTTCTATGGAGATCTCTGATAGAACTTTTATGGATCTCAAATCAGAAAAAGACAAGCTACTCCTAAGCAACTTTTGAAAACTCTTTGAACTTTATTAATCCTGAAACATTGGCCATGAGAAGACATAAATCCAACATTATGTCTTGTCTATAGAAATTATTGAGGACATGTGATAAGCATCTGTGGCCAAATAATATTTTGGATGACACTAGATATCACCCATTCAAATCATACTATAATAGAAACATCCATTTGTTACCTCTGGGAAGCATGGTTACAGCAGAAAAGCAAAAAGAAACAAAGTGCTGAGGCTCAGCTTATGAGCTTCAGAATCCACTACTGACATTCAGAGCAGACAGAGGATGTTTTTAAGCCTCGGAATCCTGGCACATCAGTATCAAATGCCTCAGCCCTAAAGGAATCATAGCATAAAGTTTATGCTATAAATAATCCATTTGGAAGTAACTGATAAAGGGCCAGCCTATCCTGCTCTGACCAGCTGATGTTTCCACAGGCTGGAGGATGGAATGTGAGGCATGAAGCAAGCTGGTGAGTCCAGACTCAGAGTCTCACAGCCTGCTCTCCCTCCCCTTCCACAGCCCCAAGCCAATAGGATTACTGATCTAAGAGGTGTGGAGGCCTGGGTGCAGCCTAGGAGGAGCTCTCCATGAACGGCCCATACCTCCCCTGCCAACACTGGGGCAGCAGCACAGCAGAGAGAGCCTAGGACAGTCCCCTGAACTCCCTGCAGTACACAGTAATGGAGAAGGGCCCCAACCTTCCTCTTCTCCACCCTCAAACATAGTTGACGAGAGCCAGTGCACCCAAGGAGGCATGGTGTTTAGACAACAGGTGCCTTACCTAATCCTAGCACAGATCAGTATTAGAAATCAGATGGAAACACCACAGGTAGGACAGGGATTACTTCTTAGGGAAGGTACACAAATGTGGAACTTTCTTAGGTTTTCATAACTCATTTTCTATCCCAAACCTCTGTACTATCTGCTAGTGAAACTTTGCCTTCAATCAATTCAGGATTTTCCAGCCCACTCCTCCTCCTCCTTTTGTCACTAGGGTTGCCTATGTTCTGGGGTGCTGGGGGCAGTGGCTGAGTGAGTTTGGGCTGCTTTATCAAAATACAAATGGGGAATCTCAAACAACAGACACACTTCTCACAGTTCTAGAGTCCGGGAAGTCCAAGATCAAGGTGCCAGCAGATTCGGTTCTTGGTGAGGGCTCTCTTCCTGGCTTGCAGATGGCCACCATCTTGCTGTGTCCTCACATGATCTCCTCTTTGTGCGAGCACAAATAGAGAACTTTGGTCTCTCTTCTTTTCATAAGGACACTAATCCTATTATGGGGGCTCCACCTTCAACCTCATCTAATCCCAATTGTCTCCCAAAGAACTCCATCTCCAAATATTATCATGTCGGGGGTTTGAGCTTCAACATATGAATTGACCAAGGTAGGGGAGAGGTCATAAATATTCAGCTTCTTAAAGACAGGGAGGCGTCAGAATTGTGCCTGCCTTAGCCACCAATTTTTTGGGTGGCATCCGCTGATGCACCTTTCATTCCTGCTTTCTCATCATCACTCACACCTCCTTCCAGCTTCTGCTCTGACCAGAGGCCTCACCTGGGGTGCTTACAGTGTCTAACCTCCATGGCTACTTAACTTCGGCCCATCTGCCTGCCTTGTAGGAATCCTTGCAAGGTGGGATTCCCCATTTGTTCTTTCCAGAAACTCTGTGCCTTGCGCCCTTCAGGACTCTTGACTTTTGATCCTGAGCAATGCTTTTCTCTCAAACAATGATCTAATTTATGTATTTCAAAGATCTGTGTTGTAATGCCAGAACTGATCTGGGCATTGAACAGTTTCTACCTTTCTGCTTGTAAGGATGGTGACTGGGCTAAGGGGGGCAGGATGAGCAGGGCTGGCCTGGAGGGAGGGGCAGAGGTATACAGGCATAGGACACAGATGGACTGGTCCTTCCAAATGTAATCCGGGTACCTGTTTTATCCCTGTCTCTGCTACTTTCAGACTTTTACTCTGAGCTATTTATGTTATTATCTTGAATTGAGTGTGTGTGTGTGTGTGTGTGTGTGTGTGTGTGTGTGTGTGTGTGAGAGAGAGAGAGAGAGAGAGAGAGAGAGAGAGAGAGAGAGGAGAGAGAGAGAGAGGTGGGGCAGTGGATTTTGTTCAAATCTTTAGTAGATTAAAGTGAGATAAGATAAAACATAACATATCACAGTGGGGAGAAGAGGTTCACTATAAGTTGTAGCTATTAATTGTCTCCATTTTACAAATAATTAATAGCAGATTCTCACTAAATAATACTAGGTATTTATTGTCTCCACTTTACAGCTAAGGAAATGAAGAATCCAAGAGTTTCAATGACTTGCTCAACAAGATACGGATAGTGTTTGGGAGAACCAGAGATCCAAGTTCAACGTCTTCTGCTTCAAAACCCTATGTTCTTTGCATTGTAACACATTTGTCCCTTTCTAATACTTTCTCAAGTGGTTTTGCATTCAAGAATCCAGTGGAATTATTACACTTTGCTAAGTGTGAAGATGGATCTTCAAATGGTGTTTCAAACGAATTTTGAATTTCCCAGGTGAAAATTCTCCTTGAAAACAGCTGTACTACCAGCTCTTCATTACTGGTGACAGTGAGGGAGACAGGCAAGAGCAGTTGGATGAGATTCATAATTAATCACCTTCTTTGAATCAAGAGTCTCCGCCTGCCCCTTCCCCCGCTCCTCCTGCTGGAGGTGCCCATGGGAAGAAGGAACCCAGTTTCCTGAGAGGCTGAGCTCCCAAGGCTTGAACTGAGGGGAGATGTAGCAGTAAGACATCTGCATGTGGCATCGAATTGCAGACACAGAAAAACAAAGGAGCACAGGTGACTTGGGAGACGGTGGAGTGATCCAAGGAAGAGAATTTCAAGAGTTTTTTTAACCAGAAACTCTCGAATCAACATTGTGGATCTAGACAGATCCTGCCATCCCCACTCACTGTTTTTCTGGGTCAGCATCACTCTTGTTAAAGGGGAGACGACCTTCTAATCTGTCGACAATCTGAAAAGAGACAGTAATCCAAAGCGTTTATCAAACACTTACTTTTTAAGGTTTTTTCTGTTTCTATTTGGGGAGTTATTGGGCCAATCTCGATTTTTCAGTCTAGATCCCCAAGGACATTGAGGATAATAAAGGGGGCAAGACACTTGCTGCTTTGTGGTAGACATTATATTCCAGAGTCTCAAAAACTTACTAAGTGCCTACTGTGTGACAGGTCATGAAACATAGTGATTACTGCAAGGGTAAGAGTGGCCACACACCCTTTGGCCTTCAGCGTCAGACCTTACAGAGGCGTTCAAGTCAACCAACAAGGAAAAGTAACGGAAGCTTTTGCAGCGAGTATACCATGGATAAATAAGCAACGGGCCACAGGTCACTCTAGTCCTGAAATCGTATGTCTGCTCACTTCCCTGATGGAGACACTCCTGGAACGTCTGCCTCTGCACTTGATCAAAAGCATCAGAATTAGGTATAATCCCACATCTCTATGACAGCTTCCCAGTGTAACCAACCGACTCCAGCACATGAGATTGAGCAGGACAAAGACATATCTGAACTAATTTTGACTTCATGTCACTGATAGGAATATAGGAGTAACAAAAGCAAAGAGACCTAGGGTTCACCAGAACCACCACACCACAAAGGGAGCCTTGCCTTTCAGCTGCTCCTCCTGTCTGCTCTCTGAAATCGCCAAGGCTTCTGAAGAGATCCCAGTGTCTTTATTTTTAGATCTGCCCTGACCTGAGTGTTCCTGACCTTCCATCTCTGCAATATGAGCTGAAGCCAGAGAGGCCTCTTCCTGCTTCAGCCTGGCCACCCACGTGGTTGGGAAGCAGCTCTGAGGCTGGCATCAGGAAGCTTGGGTTTCATTTCTCTGAAACAAATTAGCTGAAAAAGGAAAATGACATATAAATAGAACACTGAATGAGGCAGATAAGTACAAGGCTGAGACACAAACATTTGCAACCCTCGATCACATGAGCCTAGGGAGCCTTCTTGGAAGAGGAGAAGGCAGATTATGGTCTAACTCTGTGCCTAGAATCTGGATCCCAGGTGCGGGGGTCCCGCTTTCAGCTACCTTCTGGAAAGGGGACAGCTCTATCAATTCTACAACAAAGCAGGGAGTCTCTTGCTCTCTCTGCCACTTATTGTCACTGGTCAAAACCTTCAGGCTCAAAAATGGAGATTGGCTCAATCACTCCCCAAATGCATTGGAGTCGCCAGACATCGAGAGAAATTAGCCAGCAGAAGTTTATCCAAATGTGACCATGAACCAGCCCTCAAACTTAAAAGAAAAGGAACTCTTGAGTCACATTGATGAAACCTGAATCTAATGTTCACAGCATTATCGATGGTATGTATCTGATTATCTGTGCACTTCTATACTTTTCTATCCTTTTGAAAATCATGTAAACCAGTTAATCACAACAACATAAAGGGGTATTTAATATAGCCTTGGATAACAATCTATGGTATAGATAAATCCTTATTTCTCCACTCTGGGCTGGCTCTGCACCTGAGTTCTTCCTTGGTCAGGAATGTTTTGAAACTCGAGACCTACCCTGGAAATAGGAAGATAAAGCGAGTGGAATACGGAGGAGGAGCAGGAGAAGGAAGGAGGAAAGGGGAAGATGAAGAGGAGGCGGGGAAGAGGAGGAAGGGGAGGATATCTGTCCCTGGAGAAGGGGACCCTTGTTAAATAGTCAAGAGGCTGGTCGCCAGAAGCAGATGAAAAAAAGAAGTAGTAAGATCCAGTGTGAAAGATAAGAGCCCTGTGAAAAACGCCAGATCCACACCCAGACTTAAAAAGCTGCGATCTAAAAAATGAGAAGCCAGGAGTGGCCTGGCCACAGTGACCAAGAGAGAGCCAGCCAGGCCACCATGCAGAGGGGGCCTTCCTCAGTCTGTGCTGTGGACACTGTATGCTCCCCTGCACCTTTCTAAGATTCTATTATTCACAAGCCAAGGAGGGCATAAAGCTGGAGGAAAGAGCCCTGGTTATGAATTAGATGAATGTTTCCCTTGGCCTGGCAGGATGTGGGCTCTAAATAAATTAAATTAGGTCATGGGAAGAAAACTTTCCTTATATCTGATATTGAATGTAGAGAACAATTCATGCCCACTAAACACAGTTAAATTCTGTCCCACCCACAAGCCACGCCTCGCTTCCTCTTGATGATGAAGTCCCTGAACTGCACTGGCAGCGCCCCCATTGGGTCTGACCTCAGCAAATGCCCAGTTTTCTGCTTGCCTCCTAAGCAGCTCTGAACAGCTCAGCCTGGAGGGTCCCAGATATTCCACAGCAGATCTGCCTTTAAAATGCATGAACCAACACTCGTTAGAAGTTAATATTTCATGGGTTAATCCCTTACTGTACTGTGACTTTACAATGTGTCAGAGTCTCAAAGAGTTGTCGTGAATGGTGTCCAACCTCCTAAGGCCCTCAGCTCTGAGCTGGCATGGAATGTTCAAAAGTACCTTCCCATTTCAGCCAGTTACTGCCTCAGATTTGCAAGCTGCAGCCCTCAGAAGAGTTCTGTTTTGTCCCCATAGTTGTCATTTGTAAGGATTGAATCTGATATGTGATTATAAAGTAATGAGACTGGCTTTTAAACAAATCACAGACCTTATGAATCTAGATGAGTGCTGGCCTTCAAAGATGTCACCTTGGGAGGCTGGCCACATACTTACTCCAATGAGGCTGCCACCCCAGATGCCAGGCCTGGCATTTCTCTATGGAAATCGCCTGCAGGGACAATTAGCCAATTACAGGGGAAAATAGAACATCAGTCCCAGCACTCTGTGGCACTCATGGTTCTCCCGTGTTTATGTGTCAGCTCCCTTGGTAGCCTGTGTCCTCCTCCAGGAACTGTGTCTCACTCCATCACTGCATACCCCAGGCAATGCACAGAACCTAGGACACAGGAGGCACTTCATAAATGTTTGGTAAACATACAATGGGCTCCTCATCAGCCCAGTGCCCTTTTCCTTCCTCCCCCTTTTCCTCCATCTTCTCTATTAGACACTCAGTTATCTGTATCATCTCTTTCTGGCTGTTTAAATCACCATGAAATGTACCCAAGGAGGGAGCTAGAGTTGACCACAGAACATGGAGGAACTGAGGCTTCTACAGGGATAGACGAGGTTATGCTGTGGTAACCAACAAACCCAAAATCTCAATGGTTTAAAACAGGAAAGATTAACGGCCAGCTCTGTGTACAGGTATACAGTGTGAAGGTTAGGATGCAGACCCTGCTTCACATGGACATTGCTCAGTTGCCTGTCAGGTCATCAGAAGTACATATTCTCAACAGAGACTTCAGGGTTCAGGCCATCGAGGAGGAGTGGAGAGACTAGAGGTGTTCACACCAGCAATTAAATTTCCTACCTGGACAAAACATGAGCTTACTCACAACCTATGTGGCCCACTGGTCTCATGGCCCCACTGCAAGGACAGATAGCACAACAATTTTAATCCTCCTGTGTGCCTGGAAGAAGGAGTACACAGTCAAGATATGGGTAAGCATTAGAATTCTCCACCACACACTGAGTCAGGAAGTCAGTAAGAATAGATCAATGAGGACACCAAGTGTGGTTCACTGTTACATTAACAGCCTCTCAATAGATCATGCCTCTCAGAATCAATCCCTTTGCTCAGTTCACGCCCACATTGACTTTGAGCTTGGCCACATGAATTTCTTTGGCCAAAGGGACATCAGCCGCTGTGATGCAAGCTAGGGATCTATAACTGCTTGCACAATGAGGCTTGTTCTCTTGGAAGGCTGCCACTATCATGTAGAAAGTCCAGGCTTTCTGTTGGAGAGGCCACACAGAAAAGAACAGAGGTGCCTCTGTTGATAGCCTCAGCCAACTGGAAGATGTATACCAGGCCATCTCCATCAGCCGGCTTCCCGATAAACTGACAACAGAGTGCAAGCATAAAATTGAACCCAGCCAACAGAGATAAGCATCCAAGCTAAGCCTGCCCAAATTACTGAACCACAGAAGAGTGAGCAAATAAATGGTTCTTGTTTGAAACCACAAAAATGTGACATGACTTGCTGCTCAGCATCAGAATTGCTAAAGCAATTCATATCTAGAAGAGGGGTACTGCCATAACAAAAATCTGACACATGTGGTATTGGCTTTGGGACAAGACAGCACACAGGAGCTGGGAAAGTAAGGAATAGATTGTTAGCAAAGGGTGGAAAAGTGGTGAACCATCTTTTAGGGTAGGCTACAAAAGTAGTGAGGAAACGGTTACTAGAAGCTGGAAGAACAATTTATATTATGTAGAAAGAAACGCCTGCAGCAACTGAAAAGATATAAAACACTTAATAAACTTATGAATTTAGCTAAGGAGATTCCTAGACATGATGTTGAAAGCACCAGTGGGATGCTTCCTGTCGTACATGATAAGGTACTGCCAAAGAGAGATAAGCTAAGGAAGAAAATGTTCAGTATCCGAGCACATTTTAGAAGAAATATAGAGGGCCTACGGATTTCTGATTTAGAAAAAAATGAAACTAGTTTGCATAGTATCTTCAGCCAGGTAAAGATTCTCAGATAAGACTAGCCTAATCATAAAGATCAAATCAAGGGTATGCTTATAAGACCTCTGACAGTAAGAACCTAGGAGACTCTCTCAGATAGCCACAAGGACTTCTGAGAATGTTGAGGGCGTTGTCCCACAGCAGCTTGACACACCCAACTAGAAAGGTCTGTCTCAAAAACAACTATGAATGAAGTTTTGGGGCCATGGAGTGAATCCCCCAATAAGATTCATAGGAAACCCACAAACATTTTAAGAGAGCTTTGTCAGTGAAAGTACTACAAGATTAGGCTAAAGTGAAAGAGATCATTCAAAATGAAAAGAGAATGCTGGACCTCCACTTTATGTAAACAAGAGTAAGGCTGGGAAATCTGCTTAGTTACAGACATGGATAATTTCCTACAGAAAAGAAAATACATGTCAGAGGGTGTAGCCCAAAGGGAAGATCTAAATGCCACAGAGAACAATTGACTAGGCAGCCCTCTCAGAGAACAGAATCAGGCCCTAATCAAGAAACATTCCCAGAGCCATATAGGGGAAGCCAGTATGTAACCAGCTGGGCTTTATAATTGCTGTGGGCTAGTGAGCGCTTTGTGGTTTCCACCCTCTCCATTTTAAATAGGAGTATCTATAGGGTCTTACAATTTCCTGTCTCACTACTGTGTTTTAAGGGTGTGGGGAAGGAATACTTGTCTTTTAAGTTCAAAATCTCTGTATCAAGAGGAATTGCACCTGATAAGCCATACTTGAGAGGTCTTATCTACATGATAACCTGATGCAGATTGTGAGATAAGGGACTTCAAAATCGATGCCATAATGAGATAAAACTTTTGGGGGTCTTGGAAATGGTGAGTGCATTTTGCAGATGGCACGGGGTGGTGGGGGGGGTGATGTGCTGCAGCCAAAGGATAGACTGTGGTATATTGTTTCTAAAGATGGCTCATTTCTTCCATCCATGTTGCACACCCCTTTGCAATGTGACTTCGCAAACCTTTCCTTTGCAAAGTGAAACCTATTTCTTCACCCCTTGAATCTTGGCTGGGTTTTTTACTAGCTTTGGACAATCAGATGTGACAAAAGTGATGTTGTATGGCTTTTGAGCCCAAGCCTCAAAAAGCTTAACAGCAACTTCTCTCATACTCTTGAAAAGTGGCTGCCGACATGTAAAAGAAAAAGAACAATTATTCTGCTAAGAAAGGAGAAATTCTGTAGAGGAGATCCAGACACCTCAGACAAAAGCCCTAGCTGAGAACATGTGAGTGAGACCAGACATGTGAGTGAATCCATCGTGGGACATCCAGCCCCAACTGAGCTATGGATGACAACCACTACAAAAGTGACACCCAGCAATACCACTAAAAGAACCACCCAGGGCCGGTTGAGTGGCTCAGTTGGTTAAAAGTTGGCTTAGAACTTGTGCTCTGAGCAACAGGGCTGCCAGTTTGACTCCCACATGGGCCAGTGAATGCTGCACCCTAGCTGAGCTGTCGCTGAGCTGCCAACAGGTGGCAGGATGGTTCAGCTGGTGTAACAACAAGATTGCCTGTTCCATGGTGGGCTATGCCCACCTGCAACTAAACATTGAACTCGGCACCTTGAGCTGAGCTGCCACCCAAATGGTTTAGTGGATAGGGCATGCGCTAACAACAAGCCTCTTAACAACAAGGCTGCTGGTTCAACTCCCGCATGGGATGGTGGCTACACCCACCCACAACTAAGATTGAACACAGCACCTTGAGCTTAGCGGCCAGGAGCTGCTGAAGGGAGGTCAGATGGCGACTGGCGCCCTCCACAATCAAGATTGAAGAACAATAACTTGGCTGGTCCCCTCCCACAATTCCCCAACACTGTTCCCCTCCCACAATTCCCCAATAAAGATCTTTAAAAAAAAAAAAAAAAGAACCATCCAGCTAAGCCCAGCCCACATTTCAGAATCGTAAGCAAATACATAATAGTTGTTTTAAGCCAAGAATTTTTTGGTATAGTTTTTTATATATGAATAATAACTAAAATATTCAAAAATAGATCAGTTACTATATTTGTACCATATAAAAGCCCGCCATTCATAAATATCTTAAAATGCATGGTCTTACTTGATTTCCTTCCTAGTTTGTGCAGTAGATGTCGCTTTCATCTTCATCTCTAGGTAAAGAAACAGAGGTTCGGGCCGGCAGAGTGGCTCAGTTGGTTAAGAGCTCGCTCAAGAGTGTGAGCTGAGCTCTGAGCAACAGCAGTTTGATGCCCAACCCAAGCTGAGCTGCTGCTGAGCTGCCAACAGGTGGCAGGATGGCTCAGCTAAAAAAAAATAAAAAAAAAAAAAAGAAAGAAACAGAGGCTCAGAGAGACTATGCTATTATTAAGTGTCATGCAACCTATAAGTGACTCAGGGCTCAAATTTTCTAATACCAAAAGCCAGAGCACTGCTCACCTTGTGGTAGTTCAAAGTCTCTGGATCAAAAGCACCAGAAGAGTTACATTTGAGGAGCCTTATCTGCCTCTGAACCTGATGCAGATCATGAGATAATGGACTTCAAGCCTGATGCCATAATGAGAAATGATTTTTTTTACCTCTTGGATGCTACAGTTAGATAATATTGACACAGCCTGGAAAATGCAAACCACTGGAACACCAAGACTGCAAATTAACAGCTTATCTGTGTGCAGGTGGCTGAGTATGGGAACGTTAAGTAGACAGATGTTAATGAGAGCACCAAGCATGCCCCTCCTTCCAGGTCTCTGCACAGGTTTTTTTCCACTGCGTGGACCACTCTCCAAGAAACCCCCAGCCTTGCTCCTTCCCCTCCTGTAAGTCTTTGTCCCGTGTTGTCTTGTCTTCCAGGCCTCCTGCGGTTACCCGAGCCGGACCCATGCACAGTCCTCAACCCCTCCCTGACTTGCTTTGCTCCGTAGCACTTCCCACCCTCTGAATCCTATTTGTCTTACTGGTTTGTATATTTATTGTCTTTCTCCCCACTAGGATATAAGCTCCATGAGGACAGGGATTTTTATCTGTCTTGTTTAATAGTGCATCCCCAGTGTCTACAACAGTTCCTGGCACAGGGTAGGTACTTTGTAATTGTGTTGAATAAATGAATAAACAGGATACAGGTTTCCCCAGCTTAGTAGGAAAGTTTGGGTACGACGATAGGAGCCTCTGTCAGAGATCTGTATATTCCCTGGCTCTCTGCAATTTTTATTTTCCTTTGCCTCTGGTCAAACCAGCCTTCCCTCACCCTCTGAATTCTGAAGGGAACTGCTGGACTCTAAGAAGTGAGGCTATTCGGTCCCAATGCTTTCCAATATTCTGAGCCATGGACCTCAGAATATCAAGACATTTATTCTTCCCTGTATTCCTTTTTCCCTTTTTCTGTGTGCTTTCCATAGAGTCTATCTGGCCTTGACCATGACCTCAGATGTCAAACAAAAGCTCCTAGATGCACATAGAAAGACACATGTAGTGAGGTGAACATGTAGTGAGGTGATAGACGGAAGGAGGAGGCTTCCTCAGAGATTCCAAGCAATGAAGGTGGAGAAATGAGCAGTCCGAGGGCTTAACTCCCATAGGACAGTAGGAACTTATTGAAAAGAAGTGTGGACTCTTAGACAGACCCTACCATAAGTGCTTGTTTCTGTCCCAGTGCCTTTGCTTATGCTGCTGTGGACACACACACACACACACACACACACACACACACACCATCTGAAATGTCAACCTCTAACCCCTGGTCAACCACATTTTCACAAGCCATTTCTTCCCTTGCTGCTTATTCACACGACCCAACATTGCTTTTTCCTCTTTGAAATGCTACAGCATTTATGGTCCATAACAATCTATGTAAGTCAAGGTCTCAGAAGGAAACAGATGTCACACTCAGCTGGGGTGTTTGAAGAGATGTGTTATAGAAGGTCTATTTACAGAGATATGAGCAAGGGTTAGAGAAACTGTTATTCTGAGTCTTTGGGGAAGAAGATGTCAAGACCAGATTAAACTTTCAAGGATATTTTAGAAGAAATATCTATGAGGGGATATAAGGAGGGGCCCAGGTAAAGCTGGAATAACAATCTGATGAGTTTGTTGATTCAAGTTTGGCCCTGAAGGACAGACAGAGGAACAAAAGGTTGCGTGGAAGAATCCTAAAGGATGATACAGCCTAAGGAAAGTTCAGGAGTCCTCAAACCCAATGTCAGCCATTAGAGGGTCCCATGTCTCCCAAGAGGGGACCAGTTTCCTTACTATACCTGCCCCTCATTCATTGGCTGGGAGCAGCCATGCAAATGGGGCCTCAGTGGAAATGTGATGATGGGCTTTACAGCAGAGCAGCTGGCATCATTTCTACTCCCTGTAGTTGGAGTCCACAAGGCACTTTCTCATAACCACTGCAGTCCACCCCTTTCACCAAGCACATCTACCTCTGCATGCAAATTTGAGTAGCAGCTCTTCCATGGTTCCAGTGGAACTGATGGGGAACAAAAAGAGGGAGGTTAGTGGGATGAACTATTGCCCCCATCTTTGCAACTGACCTTGGGGGTCCAACTAATACCATCCTCTCCCTTCTCTGCAATCCCTTTTATCCTCAGCCTCAGCAATGAATGACTCACAATCTTTGGCAGGTCTTGGTGGCTTCCCTGGTTGTGAGACCCAAACCTTCATTCCTGAGGGTAATGAACCCATGGAATCATTATTCGCAGACCAGGTTGGCTGCATACAACCATTCATAGCTACAATGAAGCAATGGAGTACCAGGAGAGACCTGGGTGAATCAACTGGTATGTTAGTCTGCTTTGAGGTGCTATGACAAAATGCCACAGACTGGGTGGCTTAAACAACAGAAATTTGTTTTCTCACAGTTTTGGAGCCTGGAATTCCAAGCTCAAAGTGCCATCAAGGTTGGTGTCTGGTGAGAGCTCTCCCCTTGGGTGTAAGTAGCCACCAGTTCTCACTTTGTGCTCACATGGTCTTTCCTTGGTGCATGCAGAAGAAGAGAGGGAAAGTTCTGTAGTGTCTCTTCTTATAAGCACACTAATCCTAATGGATCAGGGCCCCATTTTTATGACCTTATTTAATCTTAATGATTTCTTAAGAAGCCCCATCTTCAAATACAGTCTTATTGGAAGTTAGGGGTTCAACATATGAATTTGGGGTGGGGTGAGGGACACAAACACTCAGTCCATAACACCCGAATTCCACATGTATTCTTTCCCACCACCATTGTATAAAAGCAGATCTGCATCTTCCTGATGATCAAAGTCACTTACTCCAGTAAGTATGATGACTCTTCTCCTTGCCCATTGTCTCTGGGCACAATGAATCCAAAGTGCCATAGCTTATAGTTCAATGGTACACTTGCTGTGACCCCCTGGCAAGTGTGCACCCCTTGGGAACTCATAACTTCCAAACCTGCAAACCCCAAAGTTGCAGGAACAGACATATAACATCCCCATGGGTCATTGGCATGATGGTACATGGGGCCACCCCTGCTTCTGTTCCTTGGTTCCTGGATCCTAGCATCACATTTTTATTTTTTTTAAGACAGAGGACCATGTAACAGTCACTGATTTTAAAAGTGTACTGCATCCTGAATGATGGCACCCCATCCCTCTAAACTAGGGCTTCCATTATGCCTCTGGAAGGCTGTTCCAGCATTGCATGAGGATGGCTGCCTCTTAGTGATGCAGAATATGATCAAACCAGTGTATCCTCTAGTCACAGCCCCACTCTCATCCTTTCTTCAATGTGAAGTGGATCCTCTAATGGATGCTGCACTGTGTGGGAGTCGATGCCAATGGATCAGCTGTTCTCTAAGACCCAGACAATAATGCTGGCTCAGGTTTCAAGGGCAGGTGTCGTGTCCCACATAACTGGGCTAGGTGGGTGTGGAGAAGGGACAGTGGAAGGTTAAGGAAAAGAGAGCGAGACACAAAATAAGAGAGAAAACAGTTCAGGGCCAGGGGACCCCAGCCTTGTGGACTGGAGCCCCGAATCAGGCCTGACTGTTCCTTTTATTATCTTACACATAAGCAAGGGTCAATGTAGCTTCAATGTAGCTTCTGAGGTCTGTGTGTCTCATGCCCAAAAACATAGCTCAAGGCCAAATCACCCACACCTGCAAGCTGCCATTACCAGAGGTCCCATGAGGTTATTGTCATGCACCTCTTAAGAGACAGAACTCCTTCTGCCAAGGCTTACTGATAAGAATGCACGGAGGGGGCCGGCCGAGTGGCGCGGTGGTTAAGTGCTGGCTTGGGAAGCCAGCAGCCCCGGTTTGGACCCCACATGTGAGGGCCAGTGACACTGGCCTTAAAAAAAAAAAAGAATGCATGGAGGACAGACATTATCATATCAATAGGTCATTTCACAGGCAGGCTGCCAGACCCTGAAGCAAGGGGTTCACGCTCTATTTCTGCCAACTTGTGATTCCTCCTGTGATTCCTCCTGTTGGTACCCACTGGTACCCATTGGCACCCACGGGCTCCCACAGGCACCCATGCGACCGTGTCTGGCTTGGGTTGTCCCTCTCATGGGATCTTACCCGTCACTGACTAACTGGCCATCCTTTGGTGCCAAACAGGAGCATAATATTGAAGTTGTGATCTGTCTTTATGGAGAGGTGCATGGGGGCAGACAAGCAGGCTATAATGTGACAGGCAGGAAAGGCAAACTCATCCCCAGCAATGGTATCAATTCTTGTGAGAAGGAACCACTGGTCAATGTGGCACTCAGTGGCCAGTTTGTTTGCTTGAGGAATAGTGCCTACATGAATCAGTTTCCATTGCAAACAATTTGGACATTCAGAAGCAGCAGTTGTTGATCAGCCTTGTTAAGTGTGTGTGTGGGGGATCCATGCTGTTGGGCCCACACATATCTTCCTCTCTGACTACAAAAGTGGCACTCCACTCATGAGCCTTCCATGCCAGCCTGGGGGTGCTGCTGAGGAAGGCTGACTAATGTCAATAGAACAAGTCATTTTGTCTACATGATTGTCCAGTTAAGAGTGGATACTTCCTGGTGAATGTTTATGGACAGATGCTTTTACTGGTGAGAGCATTACAAATCTCTTAACACTTCATGCCTACTCTCATATGTCCACCACATGCTTCTCCCCAGACCTTCTCACCTGTGATCCTCTATTCCTTTTCCTTTCTGACCTGGGACCGGTCATTGGCCACTCACTTTGGGCCACTTTTGCTTCCATACAAAGTAGATGATCAGATGCTTGCAACTCTACCCATTGGGAAGATGCTTCACCTCTACCATCTTTTAGGGTCACCCCTAAATGTGTGAGAAATGCAGCCACTGTCCATTTTTGACTTGCACCCAGGTACCGAGTCAGTCCATCTGTAAACCAAGCTCGGTCTTTTCCTCCTCTTTCAGCTAGTCATCCCGGGTTTTCCTATAAGGCCATGGGCACAAGGTGGTAAAAGGCACTGATCCAACTGTGGTGGGTGATAAGGAGATCTGCTGGGTAGGCATGCCTTCTGGTCCTACTCAGGCTCAAACAGAGGTATAATATTTCCACACCACAGTGGATGCCTGCTGGACCTGTCTGACTTTATAACTTGGCAGATCTGACAGAATCCAACTCATAATAAGCATTTCCAGATGCATTGTCACTTGATGTTCATGGCCAAGTGTGCTGTCTCTACCAGGATCCAGTAACATGCCAAGAGCTATGTCTCAAAAGATGCATAATTTCCCATTGCAGGTGGCATGATTTTGCTCCAGAGTCCAAGAGCCTGCATTGTGATTATCTCACTGGAGTTTTCCATAAGCCAAGGTCTGCCCCATCTACCCTTCCCTTTTCCAACTAATTATTCTCTTGCCCCTTTTATCTTTTTTTTTTTTAATCTCAAGACTATAAGCATTGACCTATGTAACAGCATATTCATTTCCTAGGGCTGCCATAACAAGTATTACAATGAGGCAACTTAACAAAAATTTATTGTCTCACAGTAACAAAGGCTGAAGTCTGAGATCAAGGTATGGGCAGGGTTGGTTCCTTCTGAACACAGTGAGGGAGAATCTGTTCCATGCCTCCTGGCTTCTGGTAGTTTGCTGGCAATCTTTGATGTTCCTTGGCTTGTAGAAGCATCATCCCGATCTCTGCCTTCATCTTCATGTGATGTTCAGTCTGTGTGTGTGTCAGTGCCCAAATCTCCCCTTTTCATGACACCACTCGTCGGACTTGAGACCCACCCTATCCCAACATGATCTCATCTTAACTAATTATATCTGCAACAACCCTGTTTACAAAGGAGTTGACATTCTGAGGCTTTAAGAATTAGGACTTCAACCTATGGACTGTGGGAAACACAGTTCAACCCATAACAAGTATCTTGACATTCTCTTCTCATTGAGCTCCTCTCTCTGATGCCTGCTTCCTCTAAGGATGAGAAGAACTGCCTCCTGCATCAGCCAGCACCACCAGTCTTTGAACTGAACCACTCATATGGAAAGGTAGTGAGCAGGGGTCCCTGGGGACAGTCCACCAGACCGACTCTCACAGTCCAGGCCAGGGACTGTGCTCACCACAGGCCTCACTCTTGCCAGTCCCTCTTGATCCTGGGACAACAGGATGTCCTGAGGCTAGCCACCCCTCATGACCCTCAGCATAATCGCTTCCCCACAGAGGCCCTTTCCCCATAGACTTGGCCTTGACACACCACATGTCACACTTTTCTCACCAGACAGCATGAAACGGCACTTTTTAGAGAAGCTGTCTTCTCCCCAGAAGCATGGGACCGGACATAGCTGTGAAAGTGCCCAGGAAAATTCAGGACCCCGGCCTCGTTCATCATTCTCATCAGGCCTTTGGAAACTCCCAATTCTACCCTGCCCTAAACATCCATATAAACAAGTAGCACAATGTAATAACAGAACACTGAGATAGGAGTCAGGAGACTCGGGGTGCAGGCCAGGCTCTGTCAATTAGCAGCCGGGTGAGCTTGGGCAAGTCACCTCCCTGATTCTCCTCTGTAAAGCAAACAGGCAAACAAACAACTATTAGATGATCTCTAAGTTGCTTTCAAACATGAATGTCCTAGCGCTCAAGCCTAGCTAATCATTACCTTGTCCAAAGAGAGAGGCATGTATTTGCTTGAAATTGAACCATTCAGATGTTTGAAAATGTCCCTTCTCTCTGAAAGTAATGAGGGAACTACAGACAGAAGACCCTTTGGTCCATATTTACAATTCAGGATCTTGAGTATTCTCTTTAAACAAGTTCCTGGTTCTCTATCACTGCGAACCAAACCATCTCATAACTTGGTGGCTCCAAGCAATAATAGATGATTACAGCTCTGTGGTTTGATGGAGCTCAGTTGCATGGTTCTTGCTTGAGGGTTTCTCGTCCAGTTGCAGGTAGATAGCAGCCAGGGCTACAGTTATTGAAGGCTCAGCAGGACTGACCCACTCCCACAGGCTGGCAGCGGGAGCTGGCTGCCAACAAGCCACTCAGCTGGGGCAGTGAGCAAAGCACCAACACTCGTTATCTCCAGGTGCTGTGGGCTCCTCTGGCATAGGGTGGGGCCCAGAAGAATTTGCACAAGGGTGAGGGTGCCAGAGAAGAGAAACGGAAACCACGAGTCTCCTCTGACCCAGCCTTGGGAGTCCCAGGCACCACTTCTGCCACATTTTGACCAGACAACTAAGGACAGCCCCAGTTAGAGGGGAGAGAAATTCATTCCACCTCTCAATAGAGACGTGCCCAGACCACATTACAGAATTGTGTATCAGGTAAGAAAATGGCTATGTCCAACTATGGAAAATGTAATCTGCCACAGTATGGAAATCTATGATATAAACTTGGATAGAATGCATAGAAATGCATAGAAAAGGCATCAGTAATACCTATTTCTAT